>CM077147.1:4169822-4252322 GCA_039583875.1 Platanthera guangdongensis | reverse complement strand
ATCTACCTAGTGAATTTCTCTCTCTTCCTTTCCTCCCACGATTTTCTCACTCCTCCTTTCCTCCAATAATTTTTTCTCTCTGCCTTTCCTCTTACGATTTTTTCTCTCCTCCTTTCCTTCTATAATTTTCTCTCTCCTCCATTTCTCCACCCGTTGTGCGCTCCCACGGGCGTCCTTTCCTTGCACGCTCTTGTGTGCCCTGCTTTCTTGTGTGTCTCTTCCTTACGCTCTCTTGCGCGCGCCCCTTCCTTGCACGCTCATACCTCTTATCATGGCGTCGCCTAGGCATCGCCTAGGCGTCACGGCGCCCAATTGTAAACAAGGCGTTTGGCGCTTTTTTTTAAAAAAAAATATGGGAATAGACTGCGGTTTATAATATAGTCTATTCTATGAACCCGAGAATATACTGCGGTTATTTTAAAACCGCAGTTTATTCCATGAACCAGAGAATCGACTGTGGTTCATATATAAATCGCAGTCTATTGTATGGTCAGTATAGAATAGACCGTGTTTCACATATAAACCGCAGTCTATTCTCCAATCGACTGCGGTTTATGAAAACACCGCAGTCTATGTCATGAACTCGAGAATATACTGCGGGTATTTTAAAACCACAGTTTATTCCTTCCAGAGAATAGACTGCGGTTTGTACAATAACCGTAGTTTAGGTTAGGGTTCACGGTAGAATAGACTGTGGGTCATATAATAACCGCAGTCTATTCTATCATGAACCATAGAAAAGACTGCGGTTTATGCATAAACCGCAGTCTTTACTATCTATTTTTAAATTTTAACCGTGAGCCGAAAAATCTAGTGTTTCCCCGAGTTTTTAGTTCTTCTTTTTACGGTCGCTGTGCTTTGCGAGAAACCCTAAAGGCGATTTTGTTCAAGTTTCTGCTCTCCTTTGCTTCGAACGATTCTTCTTCGACAAAAGTAATATTCTCACTTAGGTATACTATTTCTAATACCCTTTCTCGTTTTTGAATTTTTGATCTCTATGCTCTTTGCTAAAATGCTAATGTTTTTATTATTATTAGTTTATTACTTTATTAGTAGACTAGTAGTAATACTGTAGTAGTAGTAGTAAATTAGTAATATAGACATATAGTATAAATATTGTGTTCAAGTTTCGGCTCTCCTTGCTATTCTAAATGTATATGAAGTTATAAACAACACAATGTGCCAAAATATTGCAGTTTAACCCCTATTATACATTTATACATGTCTAAACCTCCTGAGTAACATACTAACATAATAACATACTAATATATATATATTTATATGTGTGAACTGTGATTGTCTAGTAGCTCAATATCATTGCGGTTTTGTATGAATTTTGTTTAGGTTTCTTGTATGGTTTAGGTTTTTTTTGGGTTTTACAGGAAAATGTCGGATAAGGGATCTTCATCGAGGTCAACAAGAGGCTTCACGAAAATGAATGAACTGAATAAGCTTAGGCTAGAGGGGAGGAAGCTTATTATTTCTTTCCGTGATGATGATCGCATTATTCTCGGGCCTGAAGCAAATAAATTGATGAGTTATTGAGATCTCTTGTGAAGTGTTATGTGTCAATTACATATGTTGCATGAAGGGATGTTGATAAACAAATTAAAGATCAAATATGTGTAGAATTAAATGTACGTAGCCTTGTTATGAGTGATTACATATCTTTGGTGTTTTAGTTAATTTTTAATTGATATTGTCTATTATTTTCAGATTTATTTTGATAATATTGATGGTCATTACAATACATTAATGAAAAGCATAGGTGAAAGTTGGAGGACTTGGAAATCTAAACTTTTTATCAATTATGTAAAAAATGTTGATTTGGAGCATCGATACAATGTTCCTGTCAAATATAGTTTTATTACTACCGAAGACTGGAGAGTTTTTGTCGACCATCGCACTACTACAGAATATATGGTTGTGTTCTTAACTTCTTATTAAATTCAATATTTTATATCATTCTTTAACTTTATAACTTATAAGCAAATTAAGTATTAACACATATTTATTTTTGTAGGAGAAAAGTAAGGTTAATACTGAGAGAGCAAAAGCACGAAAGACCTTTCATACTACTTCCAGAATGAGTTATTCTGGATTAGAAAAAAGAATGGTATTAGCTTTCTACTTCTCTCTCGTTTTTGTATTATAAAATTTGGTTTCTCAATTATTTGTATGATAATTTATTTCATTTTATTGTCAAGGTGAACAAGATGAAGCTGCACCAATTTCACGTGTGGAGTTATGGAAAGCCAGTTATAAAAGAAAGACTGTGAATACATTAGTAAAGATGTCAGCTGAATTGGCATCTAAAATGGTAAGTGTAAATGAATCATTTCATCATTTGTAAATTATCGATAGTAATATTTCTTGAGAAGTATATTTTCTTATCTGCAATTCTGTTCCAATATTTATTACTTTTGTTTAGGACGAGTTGTCGAGCCAAGAGTCTCAGAGTGCTGAAACAGTATCACAAGGAAGAAATGACATCCTTGCATCTGTTTTAGGCCAAGAACATCCGGGCAGAATTAGAGCTGGTGGCAGGTTTTCCACCATTACAAGATTTTTCAAGAATGATAGGTGGAGTGAGAGGACACCAATAGCTCGTATTAAAGATGTTGAAGCTATAGTACAAGAAAGATTGAGCTAGCAACAAGAATTATGGATTCAAAAAGAACAAGCGCAACAAAAATTATGGAGCCAAAAAGAACAAGCGCAACAAGCCGAGATTAGTACTATGAAGAATCAAATTGAACAGCTTATGCGCATGTTTAGTGCTAGAACTGGAACAAGTGTTGCAATTCTAGTTGCACAAGTATTATTATGTTTAAATATTTATACTTTTATGAAATGTTATGTTCTCTTTTTGTTGCGCAGGTAATTAACTATTTTTATTACTTTTTGGTTTCTCAGTCTCAGCCGGAGTATGAATCCAGGTCACATGAACCTGAGAGTAGTCAGAGTAGACATGAACAATTATCTTCTACGGTATTATAATTTATAATATTTTTTTGACTTTTATGTAATCAATGAATTCAATATTGATGTCCACATTCCACAATATTAATTCTTTTATTTCCACAGGCTAGTGAGACTGAGACTACAAATGAATTCATTGATATCTTGCCCAGTTTTATAAGTAAAATGGAGAATGAAGATAAAATAATATCTCTAGTGTTAGATTCAACAGTATTTGAGAGTGTTGAATCAACATGTACGTACTTTGAAAATCCAGAGTTGTATGATTTCTAAATATGAAATGATTGGAGCTAACATCATATTAGCATGTATTGGGTGAGTATGTGCATCTGACTACTGAGTATCAAATATTATAAAATTAAGAATTTTATTAATATATAAATTGATTTTGAATTTACATATTTTTGCAGGTACATAGACTCACAATTAAAGAAATTTACATACAATACTGGTGTATATTTCATAATCCACATGTCATTTTTGCTATTAATGATGACTAATGTCAAAGAACATTCAAAAACACGAGTTGAAGATCTAAAAGTCAGGCTTAGACGCTTAGTCAACTTTAATCAGATTCTTTATTATTTGTGCCCTATAATAGATTGTAAGTATGAAAAATCTTTGTATCAAATGTAAATGATTATTACTATTTTTTATTCTACTTAAGTTATAAATTATTTCATTTGTTTCAAAGAGAACATTGGATGTTGGTTATTATTGATTATAATAAATATACAGTTTATTGGTTTGATCTCATAAATAGTGACATTCGTGATGATATTAAAATATCATTACAAAGTAGTTTATTAATAAGTTATTTACTTACTTTCCTAGTTGTTTACATTTTGGTATAAACTAATTCTTTTTATATTTTATGAATGTATTTAAAGATTTAGCAAAAGAGCGGCGTACCAGTTTTAAAAAACTAAAAGTTACAAAGTGATTCCAGTAAGCTTTAAAATTATAGCCTATATGAGTATATGTATTGTAATTTAAACATTTGTAATTAAAATACTTACCAATTATTTATTTTTGTTACTGTGTAGTGCCCAAAACAAGCAGATAGTATTCAATGTGGGTATTATATCATGTGCTATATGATTGATATAGTTGATGCTCTTAAAATTAGGCCAATGTCATCATTGGTAAAGGTATGTGACGTTACTGTCTAGTTCATGTAGATTGGTAATAATTATATTGAATTGATTTTAACCTTTTTGTTTTATTGCAGATCTATCATGGAGTGACACAATTTTCGCAGGAGAAAATAGATAATATTAGAAATAAGATTTGTCATTATATAATCACTAATTGTGTTTCATGAATCATGATTTGATTGACAAATGACAAATGTATTTTTGTATTGCTAGATTTATCATGGAGTGTCTTGTCTATACTATAGAAATAGAAATAATGAAAATGGTCTTATGGTCTTGTTGACTCTTCTAAATGAGCATGTCTTTGAGAGTTCTTTAAATTGTTCATTGTGATAATTTCTTTAGTCGTTATTTATTTCATTGTCCTGACCTAACTCTACAATCTATAGGTCATGTTTGTGAAAGATGGAAGACCAAAACAACAACACTCTTGCTCCATCCATTGGTAGCAATGACCTTGATCCAAAAACGGATCCTAAACGAAAAGCAAAGTCAAATGATCCTAGTTGAAAGTATGGTCATTGGTCCAACCTAGAAGATAAAAATACAGTTAAATGTAATTTGTGTGGTAGATTGATAAAGGGTAGTATCAAAAGGTTGAAGGAACACTTATGTGGCAGGTATGGAGATGTATCCAAGTGTTTGAAAACTACTTCTGAAATAGCAGCTGAGATGTATTCAGCTTTAAATGCTAAAAAGGACAATATGCATCTGACTGTTGATGATGGCAATGAGAGTGACCAAGAAAGAGAGCCAACAGGGTCACAAAATGTATCCCCGACATTATCTACAGCTAAAACGTCATTTGTCCTAAGTTCTGTGACAAGTGCCAAAAAAAGGAAAGTAATCCACTTGCCACAAAAAGAGGGCCTATGGATGCTCATGTGAGGCGTGCTCCTGAAGATGTAGTAGATGATAGACGTACAAAAGGTCCTTCACAAACTACTATCGAGAGATGTCTTAGAACACCTGAAGAGAAAAAGAGAGTTGATCGTTATGTTGCTGATTGATTCTATGAATGTGGAATTCCATTCAATACTACAAAGCACGAAGTTTTGAAGTCATGCTTGAAGCAGTTAGACAGTATGGGCTCGTTTATAAAGGCCCTAGTTATCATGATTTGAGAGTCCCATTGCTAAAAAATACAAAAGATAAAGTTATGGAGATGAAGACAAACTATCAAGCGTACTGGAGGAGATATGATTGCACACTTATATTAGATGGTTGGACAGACAAGAGAGGGAGACATTTGATCAATTTCCTAGTCAACTGTCCAGAAGGATCCTATTTTATGGGTTCCGTAGATGCATCCCGTCATATTCAAGATGCTACAATGTTATCAGAGTTGCTTGATAGTAAGATTAGAGAGATATGAGCAGAGTGTGTTGTTCAGGTAATTTTTTTTTTGATTTCATTAATTTAGTAATTTTCATATTTCAAGTTTAATAGTCTACAACTTTAAATAATTACAAATGTCTGCACTCTGCAGGTGGTGACTGGCAATGCTTCTAATTACAAGACACCTGGTAAAATTTTAATGGAAAAAAGACCTACATTATTCTGGACTCCTTGTGCAGCTCATTGTATTGATCTCATGCTAGAGGATATAAGCAAGCTACAACAGAACAAAATTGTGATAAGAAAGGCAAGAATGATTACAAACTTCATCTACAGACACACTCGTTTACTTGATGCAATAAGGACTACTATAGGCGGTGATCTAGTGAGCCATTCGGTAACTAAATTTGCAATATATTCCTTACTCTACAAAGTGCTTAAGCATGAGGAAAACTGAAATTATTCTTTGTGTCGCCCTCGTGGAATGCCGCTAATTTGGCAAAAACTGAAGCCGGAAAACAGATTGTTGAAATAATACTTTCAACCAATTTTTGGAATGGAGTAAGAGATTGCCTAAAAGGAGGAAAACCACTGATTGCAGTTTTGCGATTAGTAGATGGAGATGAAAGGCCGGCTATACCTGAAGTATATGTTGCAATGGAAGAAGTCAAACAAAAGATCAAACAACATTTTGATAACAAAGAAAGATTATTTAAAAAGATTATTGAGATTGTTGAAAATAGATGGACAAATCAAATGGAGCAAAAATTGTATAGGGCAGGTTTGTTTCTAAATTCAAGCAAATATTTTGAATACGAGGAACAAAATAATGATGATGCCTGGAAATTTTAAGATGCTTTTAATGATATTATTGCAAGACTAGTGCCCGATCAAGAATTGCAAGACAAGATTGCCGAGCAAGGTACTAACTACAAAGCATCTTGAAATAGTTTTGGAAAGTCTATGACTATTAGGCAACAAACCACCTTAAATCCAAGTAAGTATTGTTTACATATTTATTTTTTTCTTAAATTATTTATATGTCAAATAATTTATCTTTGTCTTAAATGAATAGTTGACTGGTGAGGTGCACATGGAGGACCAAATGTTAACCTTACAAAGATAGCATTGCGCATAATTGGCTTATGTTGTTCTTCTTCTAGTTGTGAGCGTAATTTGAGTACTTTTGAGTTTGTAAGTATTCAAATATTTAATAAAAATTTTAATATTTTATATTTACTAATTTACCAATAAGTTTGAAATTATTTTGATTCAGATTCACACACAAAAAAGAAATAGATTGGAACATCAAAGGTTTAGTGATCTTATATACATCCAATATAATCGTCGTCTATAAGCACGATTCCAAGAAAGACGTGAAAAGGGAAGAAATTACAACCCTTTGGTGCTTGATGAGCTCGACTAGAGTAGTAGTGGATGGTGAACAAACTAGAGGAAGCTCTAGTTTTTGATAATGATAATCTCACATGGGATGCCGTAGAGAGAGCTCTTGGAACCGGGGCTCGAAATTTACGAAGTGGAGTTGGAACTAATCGTCAAATAAATGAACTAATAGCTCAAGGGGATGAAGATTTAGATCATTTTGTAGTTGTCAGTGATGATGAATATATTTATGATAATTATGAGCAAATGACGAGTACCTCCATCCAACCAAACATATGCAATGTCAATGACGACTTACTAGATGATGATTCTAGTTGATCTTTTGTGATTATTTAAAGTTATTGTTAAAAATATTATTCATGCTAATATGTTATATTGTGCAATGGATGAAGACCATTTGGATTTGACCATAATACTAGACTATGATATTTTTGTGTTTCCTTTTTTGTTATTGCTTTCTCTAAAGTCTGTCTTGAGTCTTGACCATTGATTGTCACTGTTTTTTCTTACTGTTACATGCTTACTGCTTCATGGTATTTGAGAATTGAGATAGGTCATAGGTATGAATGTATTGAGGTTTGAGAATTGAGGATTTGAGATATCATGATTCATGAATACATGATATTGATAGTTGGAACATTTGTGCTTGCTACTTGCCTACTTTTTGTCATATGATCATATCATGTGTTGAGAATTGAGATATGAAGATATCATGAATTCATGATATCAGAAGATTTAGAGGCTATGCTTAATTATTTGCTAACTGCTATGCTTAGTTAGTTGCTTAATGCTAACTGTCCATAATTCATATATCAGAAGCTATTCTTAGTTGCTTGCTGCTAACTGCTAGTCTGCTCTGAAGAAAAAAAATCTCTGTCTGTGTTTGTACTTGGTAAACATTATATCAAAAAATGGAGCTTTAGACTGCGATTATTATAATAACTGCAGTCTAAAGTATGGCAGGCATGTTATAGACTGCGGTTATTATTGTAACTGCTGTCTATATACGAATATAGACTGCGGTTATTCTAATAACCGCAGTCGATAGTCATAAGGATATAAACTGCGGTTATTCTATTAACCACAGTATATAGACTGAGCATATACTGCGGTTATTATAAAGCCGCAGTCTATAACATGTATACTATAAACATCGGTTATTATAAAACCGCAGTCTATATTATATGTACTATAAACTGAGGTTTTTATAATAACCGCAGTCTATATCCTTCAGAGTATAGACTGCGGTTATTATAATAACCGCAGTCTATATACTGCCTTTTAAAAAAATGACGCCTTACGACTTGCTCGCCTTAGTGTCGCCTAGGCGTCCGCCTTGACGCCTAAGCGTCAAGGCGCCCAGCGCTCGCCTTGGTTCGCCTTGACGCCGAGACAAGAATGGCTCCTACGCGCATCCTATCTTTGCGCACTCTTGCACGCGCCTCTTCCTTGCTCACATCTCTTCCTGACACGCTCTTGTACGCATTCCTCCAACATGCTTCTGTGCGCTCCGCTCTCCTGTTCGCTTCTACACGCGCCTTGTCGTGATGGCCGAAGTACATCTAGATCGTCGTAGTCCGAGAAGACCTCCTAAGTCCGTCTAGACTGCTGAATTCTGTCTAGACCGTCGAAGTCTGTCTAGACCGTCGAAGTCCGTCTAGACCGTTGAAGTCTGTCTAGACCTCCAAAGACCGTCTAGACTACGAAAGTCCATCTTGACGGTCAAAGACCGTCTAGACCGTCTAGACCGTCAAATTCCGTCAAGATCGTCGTAGTCCGTCTAGACTGTCGATTGTGTCTAGACTGCCGAAGTCCGTCTAGACCACCGAAGTCCGTTTAGACCGCTGAAAACCGTCTAAACAAATGTATGTCAAGTCCACCAAAAACCGTCAAGACTGCCGAAGACCGTCAAGACAGAAGTCCATCTAGACTACTGAATACTATCTAGATTGAGGTTCGTCTAGACCACCGAAGTCCATCTAGAATACAGAAGACCGTCAAGACCACTTGTACAACCCCATATTCGCGGAGTGAGTTCCTCAAGCAAGCGCAAGGTATAATCCAGAGAAAGGTCCGGGACAAGTGAGCCGAAATGCTAAGGGGGCAAAGGGGCGAGTGCGCCGGGAGGCCGGCACTTGCCCTGACCTGTTTTAGGGGGCGGGTGCAGCGAGAGGCCGACACCTGCCCCAGCCCCTCTTCAGGGGGCGTGCGCAAGGTTCAACAGAATTCGTTGAACTCAGATCGACAAAATGTTGCCAGTTAGTCGAACCCTACTCGACGAACGCTGAACGCAAACTATAGCTATAATTATTCGTCTAACTGCGATCGACGAACTCTGTATGGTTCGTCGAGCAGAGGTCTATGAATGTGGGGCACATAAAATGAATATGTTCATTCTCTGGGCAGAGATCGACGATCTCAACCCAATTCTTCGAACTCTGGTCGACGAACTCACAGAAATTCGTCGAACCCAGAAAGACTTAACAGGAATGTTAATTATAACAGCAACTCTAATAATTCTAGAAAACCATTTAATCTTATAGCTGATTGGGTAATACCACATAGAAGATATCACCCTTTAAGATATAAATCTCAACCAGAATTCTCTGTTATATCTAGTTTTTCATATCAACAATACAAAAGACCCAAGGTAATCTCGGTCAAGAACAATTAATTATTTTTCATTGCAGGTGAAGAGCTGTCCAGTAAATAATCAAACATGGTACCTGGATAGTGGATGCTCCAAACATATGATTGGCAGCAAGGATATCTTAACCAACTATAAGTCCAAGCTAGGACCAAAGGTCATCTTTGGTGATTCAAAATGTGGCCAGTCTGAAGATTTTGGAGAAGTGAAGATTGGAGCAGTCACTTTTAAGAAAGTGACATATGTCAGAGGACTCAAGCATAACCTCATCTCCATAAGTCAGTTATGTGATAAAGGTTATCAAGTACACTTTAACTCATCTTCTTGCATGATTGCTAATAAAGAAAAACAAACTATTTTAATTGGGAATAAACAAGGTAACATATACTTAGTTGATTTTCTTTCTGCCAATTCTGATATCTGCTTACTTAATATAACTAGTAATCAGAATGATTTATGGCATAAAAGGCTAGGTCATGTAAACTTGAAAAACATTGTTAGACTATCAAAAGACAACCTTGTTAGAGGTTTACCTTCTGGCCCCTACAAGAAGGAATGCTTTTGCAGGGCTTGTCAACTAGGCAAACAAACTAAATCTAGTTTTAAATCTGTTAATAAAAGTAATTCACCTCAGATTTTGTATTAGCTACACATGGATCTCTTTGGACCCATTGTTGTACAAAGCATAGGAGGAAAATCCTACATCTTAGTTATAGTGGATGACTTCTTAAGGTTCACGTGGGTGTCCTTTCTGAGATCTAAGTCAGATACCTTTAAAGTTCTTACAGATTTTCTCAAGACCATACAGATTGAGTTCTCTACTCATGTTGCATTGATTGAAGTGATCATAGCATAGAGTTTGAGTCTCTTCTTATGCATGAGTTCTGTGAGAAGGAATGTATTAGGCACTGCTTCTCAGCTCCTAGAACTCCCCAACAAAATGGGGTAGCTGAAAGGAAAAATAGAACACTAATTGAAGCTGCAGGTATATTACTTGCAGATACTTACATACCACTAACCTTTTGGGCAGAGGTTGTAAACACTACAAATTATGTTATAAACAGAAGTCTGATACATAAACTAAAGAACAAGACTTCCTATGAATTACTTAAAGGGAAGTAACCTAAAATCAACTATTTTAAAGTATTTGGATGTGTATGTTATATTCACAACAACAATAAAAGATACATTAGAAAGTCTGATGTTAAGACTGAAGAAGGAATTTTTCTAGGATATTCCCAAGTAAGCAAAGCCTATAGGGTTTTTAATAAATCATCTCTAAAAATTGAAGAATCTATTCATGTTACATTTGATGAAGCTAACATGTCTTGCAAGGAGAAAAAGATTTCTACCAAAAGCACCTTGCAGGTACCTCACTTGTGTGAGAATTTGGATGGACTAAACCTCACACAAGAGGTTTCAACACATCATTCTCCACAAGTCATTGAAGAAAGTGAAGATGAAGGTACTGAAGGAATTAATCTTCCCCCAACAGCAAACATAATTTCACAAGAGAAATTAGTTCCTAATGCTGTTGAAGAACCAACTCCACCCACTGATCTTGTCATACTAAGGGATCACCCCAGATCTCAAGTGATTGGAAAAAATATCAGCAGGTGTACAGACAAGACATTAACTCAACCAAGATTTGATGCATGCATGTTTTCTCTCTCAGGTTGAACCTCTATCCATCCATAATGCAGAGCAAGATCCCCACTGGATCATTGCAATGCAGGAGGAATTAAACTAATTTGAGAGATATAGAGTATGAGATTTTGTTCCAAGACCACAAAACTACCTAGTAATTGAAACCAAATGAGTTTACAGAAACAAGTTGGATGCCCAAGGAGTGATTGTGAGAAACAAAGCTAGGCTTGTTGCTCAAGGATATATGCAAGAGGAAGGAATAAATTATGACCAAATCTTTGCACCTGCGACAAGGTTAGAGGCAATCAGAATATTCCTTGCCTATGTAGTGTATAAGAGATTCAAGGTCTATCAAATGGATGTGAAGAGTGCTTTTCTGAATGGAGTCTTAAAGGAAGAGGTTTATGTTGAACAACCTTTAGGTTTTGTCTCTCCAACTCACCCCTCTTATGTTTTTAAATTGCATAAAGCTCTTTATGGTGTAAAGCAAGCTCCAAGAGCTTGGTGTGAGACTTTAGCTAGCTTCATGATAGAGCATAAGTTCATTAGAGGCATAGTAGATAAGACAATTTTCACTAGACATCATAAGGACCAAACATTGTTAGTACAAATATATGTGGATGATATCATATTTGGGTCTACTGATTCCAAATTGTGCAAGAGGTTCTCCGACCTCATGCATTCTAAATTTGAAATGAGTAGCATGAGTGAGCTCTCCTACTTCCTTGGTCTCCAAGTGAAGCAGCTCCCTGATGGCATTTCATCTCCCAAGTTAAATATGCAAAAAAGCTTATCAAAAAGTTTGGGATGGCCGATGCCTCAGCAAAGAAAACACCTATGACTACCAATGTTGTAATAGACTCTGATCCACATTGGAAACCTGTTGACCAGAAATTATATAGGGCATTGTTGGGTCCCTATTATATCTTACAGCTAGCAGACCTGATATCATGTTTGTGACATGCCTTTGTGCTAGGTTCCAAGTGAACCCTAAAGAATCTCATCTAATTTTCCTAAAAAAATTTTGAGATATATAAAGAGTTGTCCAAGTCTAGGCCTATGGTATCCCACTGAATCAGAATTTGAGTTAACTGAATACTCAGATGCTGATTTTACTGGATGCAGGGTCGACAGGAAAAGTACTTCAGGAACCTGCTAGTTCCTGGGTATGAGATTAGTGTCCTAGTTTTGTAAGAAACAGTCATCTGTGTCTACCTCAACTGCTGAGGCAGAATATATTGCAGCTGGCAGCTGTTGTTCACAGATGCTGTGGATTCAAAATCAATTACTAGACTATGGTATCAACTTAAATAATTCAACTCTACAATGTGATAACATAAGTGCTATTGTCATAACACAGAATCCAGTTCAACACAGTAGGATCAAGCATATGGACATTAGTCATCATTTCATAAGAGAATATGTAGACAAAAACAAAATTAAACTTGTCTATATCTACACTGATTTACAAAGAGCTGACATTTTCACCAAACCTCTAGATGAAAGAAACCATCTATTCTTTATAAATCAGCCTGGAATGATCAATGAAGAAGACTTAGTTTAGTTTCTGTCTGCACTCGACGAATTTTCCAAAGTTTGTCGAACGGAGCTCGACGAACTAGAGAAAGTTCGAGAGATATTCGTCGAACGGAGTTCGACGAACTCTCTGTGCGTGAAGCTATTTTTGTCTAACAGAGATCGACGAATCCACTTCAGAAAACTTTCGTCGAACGGAGCTCGACGAAATGTCTTCAAATCTTCAAACTGAGCTCGACGAATCATTTAACTCCAAATTATTTCGTCGAACCCAGATCGAAGAATGTTTTAATTTTCATGGAACAGAGTCTGTCGATTCATATTTTGGAAAATCTTATATCTAGGTTTTCTTCGACCTCCATCCAGCGCTTTCTGTTCCCTTGCACTTGATCGCCATTTTTCTCTCTTGCAGGTGATTTCATGGTAATTCCAGCGGGAACATTGGCTGCGATGAAGTTCGACACCGGCTTCGATGTTGACTTTGATTCTTTTCAGCATTCGGACCCGATATTTCTGAATATTCTGAAACTTCTGGAAGAGCAGCAACTGAAGTATCTGGTGACAACAAGAATTAAAAAATCTAGAACTGAGATTTGAGAATGGGTCTACGTATCTTTAACTACAAAGGAGAATACCATGATTGGAACAATTGCGGGTAACGCCATTTTTCTATCTCCCGCCGTTTTGACTGAAATATTTAGATTGAGTAATGGAGAAGATGAACTGTAAATTGGAATGAGGAATATGATACGATGTTAAGCATGATGAGTTATGTTGAAGATAACCCTAATAAATTGTTGAAGAAGCACTTATATGCAGAATATAAGTTTCTGACAGATATTGTTTGGAAAGTCTTGCTAGGCAAGCACATGACACACGATTATATAACCAGGCATCAATTTCTGGTTATGTGTGCAGTGGTTAATAGGAAGCAAGTGGCTTGGGCTCAGATTATCTTTGATCTAATCAGGAAAAAGAACAATAAAAAGGAAGTTTGCTTTGGAAGGATCCTAGCGATCTTCTTAAAGGAAAAGGTTGCTGAATTATTGGTCTCCCCGATCATATTCATAAATGCCAGCAAAAGGCTAACTTGTGCCTTGTTTGGCAGGTGGGAGAGGACAATCTCCAATCCCTCTAAGGCTTCAACCTCTTCCACCACAGCTTTTGAGAGCACAAGGGCTGTTAGAGCCACTCTCCACCCCACTGAAGATATCATTCCACACACACCATCTCTTCCAGCACTCCAAACTCACCTACCACACACCATAGTCCTCCCACCTCAACCTCAGACTCAACAACAACCCCAACAACAATCACAACCACAACTTCCCTCCACAGCCCACACCATCATTCCAACTCCCACACCTTCATCATACCCCATTCATACCTCTCCAACAACCACTCATCTTCCTACTCCACCACAATCTCCTCATGCTTCACCAACTCCATCACCACCATCATCTCCTCTTCCACCCCAATTATCCTTCATACCATCCTTTAATCTACTATCATCTCCTCCCACTACTACTCCTCCAACTGAATTCATCTAGGATGTCCAAATGCAAGATGCTCCTCCTCCATCCTCGCCAACATCTACCATCCCTCCAAATGTTTCCACCCAACCACCATCTGCAACACCAACTGCAACTCCACTACTAGATCCCTTCACCATCTCATCTGTCATTGCCCTCATCACACCCCTCCTCAAAACAATAATAGAAGAAGTCATTACACCTCTTGCTACTTCCATATTTATCCTATCTGCCCAGATATCTGCCCTCACTGCTGCCCCATCTTCATTTAGGGGCCTGGCTCCAGTTATTACTGAAACCAGACAGGGGGAGATGCTTGATGAAGAAGCTGCAGTAGCTCCAGCAGTAGTAACAGTTTCAGTTTCAGCAGCTCTAGCTCCAGCAGACGCAGAGGCAGCAATAACAGAAGATATAGATTTTATTGATTTTATTAATTTTATTGAGACTGACTTGGATATAGAAGAGTCAGCTCCAAAAGAGATAATTACTGTTGATGATTTCACCATTAATCCCACAGTAGATTTAGAATATTTGTCGAAAATTTTTGATACTGCATTTTTGAGCTTCCCTCCAGCAGATTATACTAAGCCATCTTTGGCTATTATTCCATATTCTTCTCCTCTCAGTCATAAAGTTGCCAAGCAACTAAGAGACAGTTTTGTTATTCTAGAACCTGTAGTCATCCCATCCTCTCCAAAAATTATTTCTGCCCCCAGTTTTGTTATGGATGACTCTCCAATGCCAGATCTTGATGCCTTGATCTTGGCTGACATTGAAGAAGAGAAAAAGGCAGCTGCTGAAAGCACTGTCAGAGTTAGTTCTCCAGTTCCTGTTGAAGTTTCTCCTCCAGCTCCATCTAGACCTGAGAAGCCTATTATCTCTGCTGAGGACCTGAAGGCTTTAAATGATATATATGATAATCCTCATGGATATGATGATGATGATGAGGAGGAGGAGGATGAGGATTCTGATGAGGATCCAAAGAAGAAGAAAGTGTCTAAGAAGAGGAAAGCACATCCTCCTCCTACTCCTAAACCAAATCCAACCAATGACACCCCCTACTATATTCTTCAGAAGATAACTCCATATAAAGGGATGCCAGCTTGGATGTGGTTATCTAAAAATGAACAAAAAGAAAGGAAAAAAAAGCAGAAGATACTCCTCTCCTCCAACTCAGAAATACAGAAGGGACCCTCCTCTTCCTACAGCTGCTGGTGCTTCAGGCACATCTTCTCAAAGGACTACCAAATTTCAAACTTATCAAAGACATCAGGGTAGGTCCCCATCTTCAGAAAGCAGCCATCAAAGACAATATCCATCAGGAAAGCAGCAGCAGCCTCAACAACAGCAGCAACATCAACAACAAAAACAACAAAAACTTCCTGAACATCAACAAGCTGAAAGCTCCAACAGACCTCCTTCTCCTCATGTACCCTTTGAAGATCTAGAAACAACAACAACTGCTAGGATGGCCAGGTTCCACGAACTTGTTGACCTTTCTATGATCAATAAAGCCAGAGCTGAAAGAAAGGATCCCTCAAAATATACAACAATGTCAAAGTACAGGAAAGAAGAGCTTAAAAGGTTTGAAAAAGCTAACAAATTTTTCAATGTTGATGATTATATAAAATTGCACCTAGAAGCAGTAGTCCTCAGAGCCACATCTTTGAAGATTATAGGGGCTGCTGATATGACCATGACCAAAGTGCAAGCTGCTGATCCCAATAGAGAAATTGTTTTTACTAAGTCAGGAGACAAGAGCAAAGAGGAAAAACCAAAAGAGAAGAAGTAAAAGAAATGAGTTCTGAACTGTTTAATTTCTGTTATGTTTCTAACTGCTTTCTTATTTCTGAACAAATCTTATCTATATATATATATATCTCATGCATGTGTTCATTTTTCTCTGACAGATACATGTTTTTCCTGCTTTGTTTATTTCCAGTTTAGTTTGAGTCTGTAATTAGTGACCTCACCCAAATAGGGGGAGATTGTTGGATCCCTAGTTTGATTTGGGCTAGGTTCACTAAGTTAGGATCTTGTGATCCATCATGTATAGCCAGGGTTATAGTTGTGTCCTAGAGTCTAGGCTAAGTCCTTAGTATCAACACTGCATGGACCAGCCATCATCAGACTGCCAGAGACTCAAGACTTAGAGATTTTCCAAAGACTCAGTAAAATGAGTTCGACGTTCGTCGAACTCAGGTCGACGATTGTCGTGCTCAGCTCGACGATCTCTGAGAAAATTCTCTGAGCTGAGCTCGACGAACTTGATTCTCAGGTCAACGATCTTTGGACTCTACCTTCGGCATTCTAAGTCCAGACTTTGTTCTCTAGACTCAGGTCGACGAACTTAGTTCTCTGGTCGACGATTTCTGGGTTCTCTACTTCAACTTATTATTCCAGAAGTTTCTCAATTTTTCTAAGTCTAGAATCATCTCCAGTCAATGAATTCAAGATTCTCCGCTCGACGAACGTTGACCACTTTGGCAAAAGTTATGAAGCAGTAGTTAGTAGTTCTCAGCTCGACGAAACAAATTCTCAGTCGATGAAACCAGTTATCAGCTCGACGAACACCATATACAGAATAAACAAAGTTTCTAGAGAGTGCAATTCTGTTTTCGGCTCGACGATCTTGGAACTCAGCTCGGCGAATAGAAGCTGTCTGGTCGACGAACACAACTTCTCAGCTCGACGAACTGTGGACTCAGCTCGACGATTTTTATTATCTGTTCGACGAATCCAAACTTAGTCATTTCCAGTCTTCTGTTCCTTTCCTAATGCAATAATTCCTGAGTAATTAATGCTTCAATGTTCTCTGAATATAACCGTTAGACAAAGCATTAATTATGATCTTCTCCAGGATTATTGCTTGCCGTTTTTCCATGGGACAATTGGGGAAATAAATCAATGCAGTTTATTCTCAAGGCCGTCAGCATTGATTGCAGAGGAATTCAAAATTTCGAAAGACAATTTTGACAGGAAATATAAAAGAGATTTTCTCTCTTTTCCTAAGGAGCACAACAAAAAAGAATAGAACATAGACACACAGACAAGAAAATTACAATTAGTCTGCAACAAGAAATTCTCTGTTCTCTCTCAGAACTCTGATACAACAACTCAAGAAGCCCTATACCAGAAGAACATCTGCTACCAGAAGAAGAACAATCAATCAAAATCAAGAGTCTTCATTCTTCAACTCTCCAGGACACTTCAAAGGACAACATCAATTCCATCTGTCAAGAAGTTCCTGAAGATCTTTCTTGGTCAAGGCTTAAAGACTGAAAGCCTATCACCCTGAAGCAAAGCTCCAGATTTCCATGAACCATTCTACATCACAGGGGGATCCATTTGCTAAAATCATATCCACAAGTCTTCTCAGTTGTATATTGAGAAAGAGAAGACAATATCATCTCTCACCCCCCCCCCACTGTATAAAGGGTTATAACTCCCTTCAAAAGTTATTCCTGGTTGCAAGTCACCTGACCAAAAGACTTGAGATTTGGTTTTTGAGCACCTGATCAAAAACTCATTGGTGGCAGACACCTGATCAAAAATCTGAGTGGATTCCTACCAGGGTGGTAGAAGAGTGGATGTACCCAGGTTGGGGAACCACTATAAATTTCTTGTGTTGTCTGGTTGCCCCTTCTTTTTATTCTTACTGTGTTTGTGCTTTTTAGGATTGCTGTGTTTATATTTTATTAAGTTGTTTATGCACTTTCTCAATTACAACAAAAACTATAAAGTTTGTTAAAGGATTTTAGGATACTTTATTCACTCCCCCCCTCTAGAGTATTTCAGATCTAACACATCACTTTCAGTATGTCGCCTAGTCGTCGAGAGGTGTACTATAAATAAGACTCACCCTTCTCCCTTTGGATTTTCCTATAAATAGGACCCATGGGTTCAAGGAGATGGAATTCGAAATCTCGCAAAGAGCTCGAGACCACTTTTCTTTGATATCAACTGAGCTTTTGGATTCCTTTTTCAGAGAGACCAAACCGCGACCTTGTGATTACTTGCTTTAGTCGCCGCTACTTAGTTAACAGCTAGTCTTTCTTGTATCCTGCTCGACCATCTTTAGTTGTAGAGGGGTTGCTTCTTCTAAACTTTCGGGTACGTGGTGAGACTTTCCTACCGCAGCGCCTGGGGTCCTGTTTGTTGTTCGACAGTTTCTGTGTCTCAGCTAGTTAGCCATCGAGCCCAACCGCTGAGCTGATAACCTTAGGATACCTTGAACTGAATTTATGGTTAAGATTTTCCTGGCTTAAACAGTTTCCTTTGATTAATAGATTTGAATCTTTTGGTTGGAGAAGAACAAAGCCCTAGAAATTCAGCAACACCAAGAAAGAATTTGAGAGTGAACACTAGATCTGGAAATTCAGATCTGCAGCAACGAAGTAAAATTCTGGAGTTGATCATGATTATGACAGTCGGCTCTTCTATCAAGTTTGACCAAGGAAACTCTCCTTCTACTGGATCTACCAGCAGCAAGAGCAGGAGTACAGAGAAGAGACTTGATCGGCGGTGACATCAATCTCAGAAACTTCTTCGAACTTCTTCCAGATCAAGCACAAGGAGGGGATCCTCCCCTACCAGCGGTAGCGGGGGCCGAGAGGTGAATCTGTAACAGTCGACCACAGATCCGGCGAGATGGAGACCAAATCCAACGAACCCTACACAGATCCGGTGGCGCTTCTCCTTCGCAAATCTAATCGATGTCAGAGAACTCACCGGGATAAGCTTTCAACTGAGCGATTGGAGCTTTGGTGGCGAAACCTTCAGCGATAGGCCTAGATCGGGGACAAGCCTAGATTGTCTTCTTCCTCGCAAAGAGAGCAACGACCTGGAGCGAAAAACTAGTGATCTACAGGCAGTGAAAATCCAGATAAAGATCTGCGAACACGATCTCAATCCCCAAGCGGCAAAGCACGAGCGACGAAAATCGTGACTCAGATTTGCGATCTTTCTCTCGATCGACAGAGAAGCCCGCACAAAAAAACGAGAATATAAGACAGTGTTCGCGATTCTCACGACCGGCGACGTGATGATCTCGCGAGAACGAAGGAGCGGCACTTCCAGATATGCAGGGCGATCAGAGAAACTTGTGAACTGCACGAGCGACGCAGTAGTTTTGTGAAAATGGGAGAGGACGTGAGCGAGAGCGGAAAACCCTAAACGAATATCTTGAGAATGTTGAGACTCCGCTCAAGATAGTCCACAATAGCTCATCAAATGTGGAATGAATATTTATAGTATCTACAGCGTAAAGTCATGTCCTAGAGTGACACAAAATCTAATAAGTTCTTCTGAGTCGGTCTCGACACGCGCGAACATAATACATAAATACCTAACAATCATTTTGCCCAAAAAGTATTTTCCAGAGTCAATTGCTAGAGATATAAGGCCGATCTCTTCTTGAGAAATCGTAATTGAGTTGGACTCGTGGCGCTCAGACGAAGCTTCCCTAAATTTTTACTCCAACGACTGAATAGCTTTTATCTTTCAGTCAAAAATCTATAATAAACTGAGCCTAACATTTCATTTAAAAGAGTTGGATGAGAAGAGGATGACTTGTCACCTGCGCTACATGAGCAAGTTACTACCCATATCAAATGAGAGGAACATCAGTGAGTCCTATGGCGCATTCTCCACTAGGAAGCGCACTCGCGCGTGGTTACCCACAACGTGCCTTCAATCTCATCGATCCAAAGAAATTTGCAAACTTGTTAGTGGATGAGAATTCCTCTTGCCAATTCAATGAATTTTGACAACTTATATATCAAAAATAGGTCATTGTATGAGAGAGAAATGACCCCCATAAGATGAAGACAATTAAAAAAACGACTGGTAGAAGATCATTTCTAGCCCCTTCTTGTTGAATTTCCTGAACCACCCCAGGTGGGTACCACATTAGGGCTCCGTTTGACACGATGGTGGTGGTCGTAAACACATGAGTTTAACCGCCATTCGTTAATGATCACCTAACAAACATCATCTGTTTGAACATAAAAGTGAATGAAGTTCCTTAGGTGGGTGTCAATAAATGACAATTGAAACCCATGGTCACGACCGCCACCACCGTGCCAAAGGGAGCCTAATGACAACATGCATTTAATTATTGCACTTATGAATAATTGGCTATTCAAATGTACAAATTACTTCTTCTTCTTTCTCATTCTGTTCATAGTTTCATAGCAGGTTTAGAGCCTGCTTGTTCTTCTAAACTGCAACTATCTCAAGAACTGAACAGCAACTTTAGAAACTGCGCATTGTTTCAAGAATTCAACAATGGCTTTATCATGAATAATCCAGTAATCAACAAATAACTTGGAACCAAGCAAAAGCAGAGCACGCCTTTATTGTGATTTAGGAAGCCTTCCATTAGCTGCGCCCTCCCTATAGGGGGCGGCCTTCCTATCGCCCTGAACGGCCCGTCCTCAGACGCCGCCCCTAACAGGGGTGCCACCCCCCCCCCCCCTCTTTTTTTATACAAGACGGGCGACATTTCTGCTGACCGTCTAGCCGCCGCCCCCTTAAGGGGCGGCGTCTCTACCAGCCAGGACGGGGAGCAATTTCTGCCGCCCGTTCTTCCCTTTTTGCCGCCCAGGATGGATGCCCCTCCCTTCCGTGGGACTCTAGCCGTTGGATCTAATCAATTTCCATAAAAATTCACGATTTGATCGTACGACCCTAAATGACGGTCGGGAGGATCGTCCACCGTGCTCACCACCGGTCTGAAGTAGGGGTGTAAATTTGGCCGGGGCCTGGTTGCCCGGCCCGGGTCTGTGCCCGGTTACCCCAGACCCAGTTAGGCTCGGGTCAGGCCTAAGAGTGCTCAAAAGACCCTCTTATTTAGCTAGGGTCTGGCCTGGTGCCTACCCGGACCAGGCTCATGCTCGCCCGGATAATAAGCCCGCTTATGTTGAGCCTATGCTAGGCGTTTGAGCCCAACATTTAAATTCTACTGGGCTCAAACGTCGAACATTTATATTAAATATTGGGCTTTTGCCCAGCATTTAATAAATGCTGGACGCCTCAGCATTTATATTAGATGTCCGCGTTGCCTCCCAGCGGCTTTTCTGCTGCCACTGCAGCAGCTAGCTGTCCTTTTTGGACTCAACTGGCCCCCTAATTATGCATGAGTCCGGGCCCGGTTGAAGTAAGGCCTGGCCCGGGCAGCAAAAAAACCGGCCCAGGTCCGGCAGACCTTATTTGCACCCCTGTTTCCCACTGTTCCAAGAGGTGAAATATATTTTAGGTGGGAGCCTACTGTGCACCACAGCTTAGCGTAACACACCGTAAAAGCCTTCACTCCTCTGTTTCTCCACATCCCCTAATTCTCGCTTGCTCGCAGCGGAGAAACCCTTAGCCATGGCAGGGTGTTCTCTCGACGACACGAGGGCGGAGTTCTGCCGGAACTCCGCCGTGGCGACCCACCTGAAGTTTGTTTCAATCATCGTCATTCTGGCCTCCAGCGCCGCCGGAATATCTTCACCGGTAGCCCTAGCACGCGTCTTCGCCGGACGACCGGCCTACGACCAGGCGCTTCTAATTATCAAGTGCTTTGCCGCCGGAGTTATCCTTTCCACCTCTCTCGTTCATGTTCTTCCCGACGCCTTCGACGCCCTCGCCGATTGTCAGGTCGCTACCCGCCATCCGTGGCGCGATTTTCCCTTTTCCGGCCTCGTATCTCTCATCGGCGCCCTCCTAGCCCTTCTTGTAGATATCACCGCTTCCTCTCACGCCACCGTGAATGCCACCAAGTATGTGAGGATTGGGCTGGAGGATATGGGCAAGGGGGAGATGAGGAAGGAGGAGTTGGCATCTTCCGTCTCGATCGCGTGTCACCGGCATGGACATCACACAGAAGAAGCTATCGATCTGGGATTCCAGGGGTTGGATCAAGAGGAGCTGTTGGCAAAGATGAAGCAGAGGTTGGTGTCTCAGGTGCTTGAGATTGGAATTATTTTCCATTCTGTGATAATTGGTTTGACGATGGGGATGTCGCAGAACCAGTGCACTATTAGGCCATTAGTGGCTGCCCTCTCCTTCCACCAAATCTTCGAGGGAATGGGGCTTGGTGGTTGCATTGCCCAGGTGAAAACCCCCTATCTTTTTTAGTCGATTTATGTTACTTTACCCCAGTCTAGTTTGAGATAGGGTTCTTGGAAAATATGGCCTTTCATTTGGTTGGAGGGAATTGTGATTTGAGAATAGAATTTGAAAGTCAAATTTCATGAAAATGATCTCTAGTTCTCATTCCAATTCTGTCCAATAGATGGACCCCCATATGATCATCAAACCTATTGTCTTGTTTGAGGAATCCTTCCATTCCTAACTTGTTGTTTATAATGAGAAACAAATCCATTGGGTAGAGAAAGATCTTTCCTTTCCTTTCTTCCTCTTTCTTTTCTTTTCTTTTTCAATTCTCTATTGTAAATAAAGTATTTAACTCTTTAAGTTTTTAAATTTTCTGTTTAAGTTCTAATTTTCATTTTTAGGGAATGAATTTGTTACCACATGTATCATTTTCCCTGAACTTGCCTATGTTGGTCCTAAGTCCGGGTGGAAAATGACGAGGGTTGTGTTAAGTAGATGATTAGCGTAAAATTTAGTCACCTTTATGAATATGGATCATTTGAAAAATTGTGCCAAAACTAGGTTATGCCTCCTAATAAACGTGTCGTATAGTCTGAATGCGGCGTCTTGGCAATGACCACTACATCTTCAGGACTTGGATGTAGTGTTAAATATGCAAAAGTTCTCATCGTATGGTCTGGATACGGCGTTTTGGCAAGGACCACTGCATCTCCAAGAGAATTTGAGTGTAATGTCAAATAGACAAAAGTTCTCACATATTAGATGTACTAAGAAAGTGTTTCATAGGATTTATAATTGACTTAGGTTTAGAAGTTGGAATATAGATACACAAATGAGAAAAGTGATAGAAGTAATGAATATAATGATTAGCAGAAAGATAAATATTCTATAGCTGCAAGAAAGTAGATGAGTGAGTGAGAAAAATAAATTTTTAGACAAATCAGGTTTTACATTATGGTACACAAGAAAAAATAAAACAATCAATGAAGTAAGTATTATTGTAGATATTACTTGAAAGGATGAAGTAGTTTGAGTATATAAAAATGTGATACAATTTTAGCTCTTAAATTGGTCTTAAGAAATAAAATTTTTAATGTGATCAGTGTTTATACGACACAAGTATGATTAAGTGAAAAACTATTAAATACAATTTTGGGAAGACTTGCATGATTTAGTAAGGAAAATCCCAAAAAGAGAAGATTTTCATAGAAAGAGACTTAAATAAACGTATATGAAAGAAAAATACAGATTATACCGTCATTCATGGATGATTTGAGTATAAAGAAAGAAATGAATAAGGAAGAACTATTTTAGACTCTGTCAAAGCACATGAGCTAATTATGACAAATATGTTTTTCATGCGGAGGGAATAACATCTAATTATATTTAAAAGTGAATCAAATAAGTTATAAATTGATTATTTTTTGACTCGCAAAATGGATACAATAATTTGTAAGAATTGGAAAGTTATATCAGGAGAAAGTTTGATAATACAATATATGATAGTGATATTGGAAGTGCAAATTAAATATTATAATTAAATACAAGAACAAAAGTGTTGTCAAAAATTCGGTGGTGAAAATAGAAGATGAGTTTCAATTTCTTCAAATGAATGATTTAAACATATTAGTCTTACATTTTGTCTCCGTGGACCGATGAAAAATGGGGCTCCATGGGAAGAGGGTTTTACTATGAGAGAAGCAAGAAAAACGTGTTGCTTTCAAGTCAACAGTTATGGAACAACTAATGGATTACTCTCATGTTGATCATAGTGTCACATAAGAAGTTGTCTTCACATTTAAAGATAAGTAAAAAAAAAACATATTTGGAGAATCAAAAGGTCGTGTGCCCCCAAATAAAAATCTTACTGATGGAAAGAAGAAGTGTAAGACAAAGTGAAGACAAAGTGGGTAGGTTATAAAACGCTCTATGCTTATATGAATGATGAAAACTTAGCAAGCTATAGAGTTGTAAAGAAAGAAGATAAACATATAATAAGTAAAATAAGAAGTCTAGCTTATGAAGAATTTTATAAGCGACTAAACAACAGAGATGAAGATCATGATATATATAAAATTGCTTAAGATAGAGAGAAAAACACGAGATTTAAGTCAAGTTAAATTCATTAATGATGAAACAGATATAGTTCTGACGGATGATGTGACTATTAAAGAACAATGAAAAAGATATTTTTATCAATTCTATAATGAAATAAAAACAATGCACCAAACCTGAAAAAGTTAAGTATATTGGAAGAGTATAAAAACATAATGTTTTATTGTAAAATTCAAGTATCAGAGATAAATGATGCTCTAAAAATTATGAAAAATGAGAAGATGATTGAACCAGATGATATACTCACCGAACTATGAAAATGTATAAAAAAGAAAGAATTTTATTTATTACATGCTTCTTCAATAAGATTCTGAAGTCAAAGAAGATGTCAGATCAATGAAGAGAAAACATTTTGGTACTTTTGTATAAAAATAAATAAAATATACAAAATTATGTTAATTATAAAAGAATTAAATTAATGAGTCATAACATAAAATTATGTGAATGAGTAATAGAAGGAAGAGTAAAACGAGAGACTATCATCTCGGAGAATCAATTTGAATTCATCCTAGGGCGGTCGACCATGAAAGCTATGTATCTTTTGAGAAGACTCATTGATAACTATCGAGAAAGAAAATAAGATTTGCATATGTTATTTATCGATCTTGACAAAATTTATGATAGGGTTTTAAGAGAGATCTTATAGAGTCATAAAAAAGAAAGATGTAAATGTATTATACATTGACATAATCAAAAATATGTATACAAACTCAACGATGAGGACGAGGACATCTGGAGGATTAACACATGAATTTCATATTACTGTTGGCTTACATCAAGGTTCAACTTTAATCCCTTATATCTTTACCCTTATCTTAGATGAGCTCGCCGGACATATCCAACAAGCAATACCTTGTGTGTATTCTTTGCGGATGATATCATTTTGGTCGATGA
The DNA here is from genome assembly GCA_039583875.1 of Platanthera guangdongensis. Taxonomy (NCBI): domain Eukaryota; kingdom Viridiplantae; phylum Streptophyta; class Magnoliopsida; order Asparagales; family Orchidaceae; genus Platanthera; species Platanthera guangdongensis. Next base: position 4,226,970 of record CM077147.1, on the reverse strand, counting down.
GACGCACGTGGGTGTAAATGCGAAATTTGAATCTTAACAAGAAAATTTAGAAAAGAAGAGTTTTAGGTTGAGCAGGGCAAGGACGGAGTATATGAAACTTAAATTTAGTAGTGCAAAAAGGATAAATGACTTCATTATTAAGTTGGATGATCAAGATATTTCTCGCAGTGAGTGTTTTAAATATCTTGGATCAATAGTTCAAAAGGATGGATGTATTGATAAAGATGTGACACATAGAATCCAAGCAAGTTGGTTGAAGTCCAGAGACGTGCCAGGGATGTTATGTAATCGTAAAGTATCATTAAAACTTAAAGGCAAGTTTTACCGTACTGCAATTAGACTAGCAATGCTCAATGGTTTTGAGTGTTGGGCAGTGAATTGTGTGCATGAGCAAAAAAATGAGGGTTGCAGAGATGAGAATGCTTAGGTGGATGTGTGGACACACGAGACTGGATAAAGTTAGAAATGAATGTATCAGGGATAAGACACGAGTGACACCAATTGCAGAGAAGATTTGGCAATCTCGACTAAGATGGTTTGGATACATACAAATGGATCTGAATATAAACTTTCGTATATTCTTCAAATTGCAATCCAATTTAATTTGTATGGATACGATACCTACACAAATTAACATATATGTTCAAGGAATCAAAGAAAGTCTTCTTTTTGAATATATAAGAAATTAAGGGGGCTAGGTCCAATTTGTTAAGACTGTCTTTGTAGTTTTTTTCGTTGACATAGATACAAGTACTCTGCTAGGATGATGCACGAAAAATGGTCGGGATAGCTCAGTTGGTAGAGCAGAGGACTGAAAATTCTCGTGTCACCAGTTCAAATCTGGTTCCTGACACATGAATAATGTATTAGATAAATATTCATACCTGATCCAAATAAAATTTAGACGGGTCGGAATAGACATCCTTTACTTTATTTTTCGTTTAGCAGTGCAAAAAGGACAGATTACTTCATTATTAAGTTGAGTGATCAAAATATTTCTTGCAGTGAGTGTTTTAAATATCTTGGATCGATAGTTCAAAAGTATGGATGTATTGATAAAGATGTGACACAGAATCCAAGTAGGTTGGTTTAAGTCAAGAGACATGTCATGTATCTTATGTGATCGTAAAGTACCATTAAAACTTAAAGGCAAGTTTTACCGTACTGTAATTAGACTAGCAGTGCTCAATGGTTCTGAGTGTTGGGCAGTGAATTGTGTACATGAGCAAAAAATGGGAGTTGCAGAGATGAGAATGCTTAGATGGATGTGCGGACACACGAGACTAGATAAAATTAGGAATGAATGTATCAGGGATAAGACACGAGTGACACCAATTGCAGAGAAGATTTGAGAATCTCGACTAAAATGGTTTGGATACGTACAAAGGAGACCATTAGAGGCACATGTTAAGAGTTTAGTCCCTAAGCATGTTAAATGGGGGAGGGGTAGACCAATAAAGACTTGGAATGAAACTATAAGGAAAGGCTTGATGTACTTAGATATTAGTGAGATTATGACTAAAGATAGGACGGGATAAAGGCTTGAGTGTTGCTGTTGTATCATTTTTCTCATTGGTTAATTTCATTCTGCCATTGTTAAGAGAAATTCTCCCATTTTAACAAAAATATCTCCTATTATGTTTTACTAACTCTCTGTATTTGATATCAATTCAATATAGAGGTCATTCTCTTTCAATTTCTTCGTTTCATAATCAATTTATTGTTACTTAGCTTTCATTTTCACCTATTTGAAGTATAAATGCATTATAATAAAAAATGGAAATATTATTTTTTATACTGAATTGCTTTTAATATTACAAACAAGAACAAATCTATTTATATGCAAGTGAAATATTCAAAAATAGTATTCAACTATTCATGCTTTGTTAACCATATCTGAAATATTTCGGTGTTAGGAAACACCCAGATTCCTATCCAGGAAACTTTCAAAAAAATTTCTTTTAATTTTAAAATAATCTTTAATACTATCATATATACTTGAGTATGCATGAAAATGCCCAAAAATATGTATATTGTGATGATGACATAAAAAGGCGTGTGAAAGAGAATTTTGAATGATGAATAGTGGGATTCAATTGATTATATATTTTCATTTCCGAAACATAGGCCTTGTTTTTATTTAATATATGTGATATGAGATATAATAATTAAAAAATGAAGAAAACATGACACATATGTCTGCATTGTGAAGGTCACGCCGCATGCCCAGAAATGTGTAAAAACTCCTCCCAAATCAAGTGCTAGGTGAGGGGGGAGAGGCAGGCTTGCGAGATGCGTTGGAGAGCTCGTGAGTCCCAGTCGAGGTCCCCAGTGGGTTAATGGTACTTTCTAGCACTGACTCTTCCCCTTGATGGTGGGTCATATTTATAAACAATATGGGAGTATAACCGCAGGCCCACGAGTGGGTCCCACACTCCCACCCCTACACGAGATTAAAATGGTCACCGACTAGTGGTGCGAACTGATCTCGTGTCCCAATGTCAAGATGACGATTACTGGTGAGGTGCCTGCGGACTGAATGCGACTTGTCTGCGAGCTTACTGTGAACATAGTGAACCTATTGCGAGCTTGCAACGACCTTACTCTTTTGTGGGTATTTTGGTAATTGTCTTGCCAGATCTTCACGGGTTGGCCTCGTTGAGTACTGGTCGTGCACAATCCCTGTTTTTTCGAGCTTGGTAGGAAGTAAAAAAAATGTAGGACCCGTACTTCGGCATGATGGTTGTGATGATGACTTGTGAGGTTTGTACACCTTTTTTTTGTCTCGGGGCTGAATGCAACTTAACACGGATCATCACCAGAGTCGCTAGTTGTGTCGCTATGCAAGAATGATCTCGACATTTCCCCAGTTCTAGCTTTGCACCGCCAAAGTTCCTGACTCTACGAGCCCTTTCGATCTTTTCGCTGTGCAAGTGTCGGCGATAATGAAACCGCAATAGGTCGACACATTCCATTAACGATGAGTCAGATAATGATGTGCACTTGCAAAAACAATGAGCATAGAGAGTATCAAACATTTCAAATATCCCAAAAGAGAACTACATTTTACGATATCTTGCACCCAAGGAACTTGTGAATGAGAGTTCCCCGAATGAAAATTTATCGAATATGAATTTGTTAGATAAGTGCGTTGAAAATAAATTTGTCCCTGCAATGCAAGAGTCGCTAGTTGTGTCGCTATGCAAGAATGATCTCGACATTTCCCCAGTTCTAGCTTTGCACCGCCAAAGTCCCTGACTCTACGAGCCCTTTCGATCTTTTCGCTGTGCAAGTGTCGGCGATAATGAAACCGCAATAGGTCGACACATTCCATTAACGATGAGTCAGATAATGATGTGCACTTGCAAAAACAATGAGCATAGAGAGTATCAAACATTTTTCAAATATCCCAAAAGAGAACTACATTTTACGATATCTTGCACCCAAGGAATTTGTGAATGAGAGTTCCCCGAATGAAAATTTATCGAATATGAATTTGTTAGATAAGTGCGTTGTGATAAAATTTGTCCCTGCAATGCAAGCTCCGAGAACCAAGGGACTAGATAATTATAAATACTTTATGGAAATAGAAAGTCTAGATAGTAATAGTTGTCTTGAAACTCTTGAATTAGAACTATAAATATATATTTTTTGTAATTTTTATAAAAGTTTTTGTAAAATCCCCTGTTACTCCGCCCGCATCCGCCATTCCTCCGCCCTGCTTCCTCCAAGAAGTCGGTTCCTCCTCCCTAAACGCGACCAACTGGAGTCGTTGGGCGAGGTTTCCACCCACAGTTTTTTGAGCATGAAGAAATGCCCGGCGTTTGGAATAGTTGGCGGAAAAACAAATGATTTTGACCCCTCTTTGCGTTTTGACAAAACGATCCGGAGCCAATATGACTTACCAAAAAAAGCCTTAATTACATTTTTTTTGAAATATTTTTTTAAAAAAATATAGAAGATATACAACTATTATTTATTAGTAATCATGAAAGACAGCTAATTGTAGCCGATTGTTACGGTTGAGCATGCCGACGAGACGTGCACAAACCAACTAGACGTCGTGGCAAGTCGGCACGGGCACGTGTAGGAAGACGATGGATACTATTCCACCGATCGTGGAAGACCATGGAGAAGTGAGCAACATAATTATTTTTATTTTGATATTGTTTTGAGTTTTACTATTTGCAGGCCGCTTTTATTTCATTCCGTCAAGTTTGATTTTGGTTTTAGTTGGAACCGGACCGAATCGCATGGAACCGGACCGAACCGTTAGTGATCCGTTTGGTTTTGGTTTTTGTTGAACCGTAATCGGAACCGTTGACACAACGGTCCAAATATTAAGCTGGAACCAGAACCGGAACAGGTCAAACCAAATAAGTTTTTGGTTGTAATTTGAAGAACCGTTACCTTAGTGGTTTGATTCCTGATTTTAGTAGAACCGGAACCGAATCGGAACTGTAACAACTCTAATGACAAGTAAAGCACAAATCTTGGTCGGCTTTGTTGAAACTTCACCATCAGCGATGAGGGTACCCCACCAGAAACCTCTTGGGATGTTCATTGACAGAACATCAGAGATGTCGTGGGGCCTTGGAGCCATACTGAGTATCCCTGAGGATGCAAGCATTCAGCAATCAGTATAGCTCTCATTTGACGCGATGAACATTCAAGCATATTATGAAGCTCTGTTGGTGGGAATCCAGCTGGTAAAGACCACACATCTCTCCAGAGTCCCAAATGATAGTTACAAATCTGGGGTGAGTGTATGGCGAAAGAGCCCTCCTTATAATAATACCTAGCAAAGAGAAGAAATCGGATCATTTGAATCATTTTTAATTGACTCAATACCAATTGAAGAGAACTTATTGGGAAATGCATTGGCCAAAGGAAGGAAACCATCTGTCTTAGCGATTATACTGAATTTCCAGAGACCAAACATTGAAGATGGGGTCATGGCCATCATCAGGTCGGAAAGCTGAATGGAGCTAGTTATCATGTTCTTGGCTAAGGGGAAATATGACTCATCTATAGAGAAGTAGCTGAGGAGGAAAAATGCAGCACTCTCATGATCTCATCAACCGGGAGCTCTATTAAAAATCCCTTTCTGCCTCTTTTGCCAAATGCATGCTAGAGTCTGACGTACCAAAAAATCCTTTAGGAATACACACGGGGAATGCATGTCATTTGGCAAGGCATGCACTTTCCCGAGGCATAATTCGCCCAATTGGTTCGACTAAATAGTTTATGTCAAAGTTGTCATGTTTGTAATGATCAAGAAATCTTCGTCCTAGAAAGGGGCCTCCAAAACATCACGCCTGTCCCACTGTCATCGTCCTCATAGTAGTCTCCTTCCAAGCTTTCTCACACCTCGATCTCTGTCATAGCCTTATTAATCACTCTTTTCTGCTGTGCTAATTTCGATTTGGTAACCTTGTGAGGCCACCGATACTACTTTATCATGTCGATCATCGCAATGAGGAATGACGCTTAGAGAGTGAAGATGCTTAAAGGCTTTCCCTCGACTTCATCGAAGAGATTTTAGACCTGGCCTCGATTAGGTTGGAAGAGATCAAGAGGTGAATGACAAAGCACTTCGACAAGCATTAACGCATTAAATAATTCCAGGTAGGGGATCTCGTCCTGGAAAAAGTGGATGTGGAGGGAAGAGCAGCCGCAGTCGAAAAGCTGAATCCGAATTGAGAAGGGTTGTTCATCGTGCACAAGTTGTTAGCAATCAGAGTATATCACCTGCAAAACCACGATGGAGAGCTACTTGGATGCACCTGCTGGAGCGGAGATGACCTGAAAAAATTTTATTGTTAGCAGGAAAGGGTATGTTTACCATGTACAAAAATTTATTCATAATTATGATTTCCTCACCTCCTGAAATACAAGAATGCGTGAGTCTTCTTTCCAAAAAAATGTCTCAAAAAGCTAAGTACACAAAGTCGATCTCCACGTCGGTTTGGGAAACGAGCCTCCGACTTGATTCTCGTAAAACCCAGAGTGGGTGATGGGGTGATAAGCGTCCTTGTAAGGCCAAGTCTCTGCATTGACGGTCGAGATCAGCTCCCCCTGCATGTTGGCCATATTACCTCCCAATTGCACTTCTCATCCGACTGAAGAGATTATCAGGGGAAAGTTTGGACGCCAACCTGCCAACTCGACGAAGATAAGGTTGACTTAACTAACGACGAGACCCTTTTCATAAAGGCGTCATCGGCCCCAACGAGCTGAAAAGCTAGCTACTAGCATCATCTCTCATGAAAAATTATAATGTCGCTCCTTCCCATCAAAAGAGTTGTTGTTGTTGACCCTCATTGTTTGTTAAGTGACAGGGCGAGGACCTTCCAAGAGAAGATAGAATCGAAAATAGGATGGAGGCCTTGAGAGTGTGTCTGACTCAATACCTAGCAGAGAGAAGAAATCGGATCATTTGAATCATTTTTAATTGACTCAATACCAATTGAAGAGAACTTATTCGGAAATGCATTGGCCAAAGGAAGGAAACCATCTGTCTTAGTGATTATAATGATTTTCCAGAGACCAAACATTGAAGATGGGGTCATGGCCATCATCAGGTCGGAAAGCTGAATGGAGCTAGTTATCATGTTCTTGGCTAAGGGGAAATATGACCCATCTATAGAGAAGTAGCTGAGGAGGAAAAATGCAGCACTCTCATGATCTCATCAACTGGGAGCTCTATTAAAAATCCCTTTCTGCCTCTTTTGCCAAATGCATGCTAGTCTGACGTACCAAAAAATCCTTCAGGAATACACACGGGGAATGCATGTCATTTGGCAAGGCATGCACTTTCCCGAGGCATAATTCGCCCAATTGGTTCGACTAAATAGTTTACGTCAAAGTTGTCATGTCCGTAATGATCAAGAAATCTTCGTCCTAGAAAGGGGCCTCCAAAACATCACGCCTGTCCCACCGTCATCGTCTTCATAGTAGTCTCCTTCCAAGCTTTCTCACACCTCGATCTCTGTCATAGCCTTATTAATCACTCTTTCCTGTTGTGCTAATTTCGATTTGGTAACCTTGTGAGGCCACCGATACTACTTTATCATGTCGATCATCGCAATGAGGAATGACGCTTAGAGAGTGAAGATGCTTAAAGGCTTTCCCTCGACTTCATCGAAGAGATTTTAGACCTGGCCTCGATTAGGTTGGAAGAGATCAAGAGGTGAATGACAAAGCACTTCGACAAGCATTAACACATTAAATAATTCCAGGTAGGGGATCTCGTCCTGGAAATAGTGGATGCGGAGGGAAGAGCAGCCGCAGTCGAAAAGCTGAATCCGAATTGAGAAGGGTTGTTCATCGTCCACAAGTTGTTAGCAATCAGAGTATATCACCTGCAAAACCACGATGGAGAGCTACTTGGATGCACCTGCTGGAGCGGAGATGACCTGAAAAAGTTTTATTGTTAGCAGGAAAGGGTATGTTTACCATGTACAAAAATTTATTCATAATTATGATTTCCTCACCTCCTGAAATACAGGAATGTGTGGGTCTTCTTTCCAAAAAAAGTGTCTGAAAAAGCTAAGTACACAAAGTCGATCTCCACGTCGGTTTGGGAAACGAGCCTCCGACTTGATTCTCGTAAAACCCAGAGTGGGTGATGGGGTGATAAGCGTTCTTGTAAGACCAAGTCTCTGCATTGACGGTCGAGATCAGCTCCCCCTGCATGTTGGCCATGTTACCTCCCAATTGCACTTCTCATCCGACTGAAGAGATTATCAGGGGAAAGTCTGGACTCCAACCTCCCAACTCGACGAAGATAAGATTGACTTAACTAACGACGAGACCCTTTTCATAAAGGCGTCATCGGCCCCAACGAGCTGAAAAGCTAGCTACTAGCATCATCTCTCATGAAAAATTATAATGTCGCTCATTCCCATCAAAAGAGTTGTTGTTGTTGACCCTCATTGTTTGTTAAGTGACAGGGCGAGGACCTTCCATGAGAAGATAGAATCGAAAATAGGATGGAGGCCTCGAGAGTGTGTCTGACTCAATACCTAGCAAAAAGAAGAAATCAGATCATTTGAATCATTTTTAATTGACTCAATACCAATTGAAGAGAACTTATTGGGAAATGCATTGGCCAAAGGAAGGAAACCATCTGTCTTAGCGATTATAATGAATTTCCAGAGACCAAACATTGAAGATGGGGTCATGGCCATCATCAGGTCGGAAAGCTGAATGGAGCTAGTTATCATGTTCTTGGCTAAGGGGAAATATTACCCATCTATACAGAAGTAGCTGACGAGGAAAAATGCAGCACTCTCATGATCTCATCAACCGGGAGTTCTATTAAAAATCTCTTTCTGCCCCTTGTGCCAAATGCATGCTAGAGTCTGACGTACCAAAAAATCCTTTAGGAATACACACGGGAATGCATGTCATTTGGCAAGGCATGCACTTTCCTGAGGCATAATTCGCCCCATTGGTTCGACTAAATAGTTTATGTCAAAGTTGTCATGTCCGTAATGATCCAGAAATCTTCGTCCTAGAAAGGGGCCTCCAAAACATCACGCCTGTCCCACCGTCATCGTCCTCATAGTAGTTAGTCTCCTTCCAAGCTTTCTCACACCTCGATCTCTGTCATAGCCTTATTAATCACTCTTTCCTGCTGTGCTATTTTCGATTTGGTAACCTTGTGAGGCCACCGATACTGCTTTATCATGTTGATCATCGCAAGCAGTATTTGTTGCCCTGGAAATGATCTCCATTCTCCTCTCAGTGGATAGGTCTCGATTGGATGACTCACGTTGACACTGACTGGAGAGGTGCATAGAAAAGCAATTAATAACATCAATCGGCACACCAACTGTAGAAATTTCATACCGAGTTCCGGATGGTCAGAGACTACCTCCTTGGCCAGCGCGCTTAGGCGGAGATCGACAAGCCTGCAAAGATCACGCCGTCAAGTCTAGATATCAGAAGAGCAAAATTTAATGATGAGACTTGAAATCTCTTCACCAACGTGTGGTGAATTATCCACGCAAAATGTAATGCAGCACCTGCTCTTTGTGTTGACTATATATAAGCCATCAAACCAAAGCAAAATATTGAATTCTTTTTGGGAGAGAAATAATAGCAAGATCAAGCAAGAACAACAACAACGTAGTTGAGTAGTAAGGAGGGGGAACATTTACGTTCTCGGGTTAGCAACGGGACCTCTAATCGGTCTGTTATTCACCATCTAAGTAAGATTTCCGCCAAGTTTCTCACAGACCGTCCAAAGTTCAACATGGTGGCTAAGAACATCATGAACTATGTCGTGGTCTAGAAATCCATAAGCATTTGGAGTTACTGGAGCATCTCCTCACCACACTGGAGCAGTTGAAGAAACTGGAGTAGATAAAAAATCACCAACAAGCTCAAGGTGCAAATACCCACAGTGAAAACATGTAAAAATGATTGGGATTGAGTTTTGAAGAACTATGGGTTTTTGGTAGGACACTTTCTATCTCTCTTTGTCTCACTATGTTTGACTCGGAAGACACAAATACAGAGAAAAAAGTGTCAAATAACAGAGCCAAAGCAAAAAAACTTTACTTTTTTGTGTGTGAAACTAGATTTACATCATGAGTATGCTAATCCTTAGCTAGGTTGTGTCGAACAAGAGAGGAGCCGGAGGAACTCGAGGTGTTTCTCAGCCAGCATACAAGAAGGGAGTAACTTTATTGTTGACTATAAAATCATCCTTTATTTTTAGATGTAAAGAATCTACCAATCTGAGAAGGTAAACAAATTTTGTCGTATTTTTGGCATCTGTTTTCAAATTTCAAAATTCAAAAAATATTCTTTATGGTGGACTTATCTGTAAATTTGAAATTCAAGAGTAACCTCAAAATTCTGGATTGATTGGGGTCAAAGTTGATGTTTGCTGGATTTTGTTGGGACGACTTGCTACTTGTACAGACTCGTTGACTTGTTTATTTGCCAAATTGTCCCCCTCCTCATGCGTGATGTCTTTTCGTCAAGTCGATCGGATTTGTCTGGCTCCATTTGTTTCTGACTATCAACCTCTAGTTGTTGCTCAAAGTCTTTTTTAGGGCATTTTCTTTTGGTCTGAGGCTAACTATAGGTAGCTGGTGCCTTGCTGATTTTCCTAATTTCAATCTTTGTGCGTCATTTGATGTTACAGCTTGGAGTGGAGTTTTAGAAGTTCCCGCTTGCTGCTTTGCGGCTAATTTCTTTTGCTTGGATTGATCCTTGATGCACTGTGAGTCTGTTGTAGACCTTTCCCCTTGATCGAGTAACTTGCGGCGGAGCCATGGCGGTGAGACGGAACCTGTGTGGGCTGCGGCGGCGGCGATCGGGAACGGAACCTGCGCGGGATGCGGCTAGGGCAACTCACAATTTATCCGTGGGTTTAGAGAGAGAGAGATAGGAAGGAGGGGAAATAAGAGAGAGTGAGATTTAATTTCTGATTTCTTGCTTCCCAAAACAAGGCCCAACCGGCTACTTAAGTAGGTTTGAACGCGCCCCCCATTTGGGCTTACTACATATGTGTAAAATACTATTAAAATTAACACAACAAAAACAACAAAAATTTAAGATAACTGGCGTTGTCACGCCTCATAACATCGTCGTCCTCGTCCGAAGACAGCTTGTCCTCACGCTAGATCGAAGGGTATTGTCATGTTTTCTCCGTCTGGTCCGTCATCATTGGGAGGATCATCTACCTCGAGCCAAAATAAGTGTTTGCATCGATGTCCCGGTGTGAAATGTTCATCACAATTGTAACACAAGCCTTTCTCGCGATGCTCGGTCATCTCAGTGCGGGACAAACGGCGGCAAACAGTAGGCCGCGGGGGATCGTCCCGGATTGGAGCCTTGTCAGGCAAACTGGCTAGAGAGTAAGCTCCCTGATAGTCTCGACATCCCAAAGGCGGACGATCTAATAGTAGTCGTCGTTCACAAGCCCTGGCGAGGCTCATAGCTGTGTTGAGATCTCGTGGCAGAAGGAATTCCACATCCCAACGTAATTGCTCATGAAAGCCGACAGTTAATAGGGGAACTTGCTGCTTTGGTAAGACGGGCGTTGCCCTCGAGAATAGAATTTGGAATTGTTCTAGATAAATGTCAATGGAGCCGTCTTGTTTGAGGTTCACCAGATCGCCAAGCGGGTTGCCCTGTAGAGGGGACCGAACCTCAGGGTGCATGCCGCACTGAATTTCACCCATGAAATGTGAGGGTGTTCGCGCATAAGTTGAGTGAACCACAATTACACTGGGCCAAGTAAGTGGAAGGAGGCGATGCCGACACGTTCTTCCTCTGGCGTGCGTTGATTGGCGAAGAATATATCGCAGCGGGTGAGCCAAGGAAGAGGATCTTCGCGGCCCTCGTAGATCGGTAAGTCCATCCAGATAGTTCAAGTGCAGTCGGGGTAGTCCGCGCCTGCAAGAGCGGCGGAGTCCACACAGCTTGCCGAAGGGTGATCAGTCGTGTTCATAGGTGGAGGGGAAGTCGTCCCCTGTAGGGTAGTCGTGCACAAAAAGCCCGACCAGGCCAGTCTTGGACTGGGTCGGTCGGGCCCGAGCTTTTTTCCTACCGGGCCCGGGCCAGGCCCCGCTTGAGCCGGGCCGGGCTCGGGCTCCCTCTCAAAGAGGGGAACCCGATAAGGCGGCCCGGCCTGGGCCGGCCTGATTTCCATGCAGGATTAAAATCCTGCCCAATTGGCGGGATTTTTCGCCAGCCCGGGTGTCGGGCCCAGGCTAGCCCGGTGCCTGGGCTTTGCCCGTGCCGGGTAACCAGCTAAAATGGGGGCCCGGTATGGCCCCCAAGCCCGGCCTTGGCCCGGGTCGGGCCTGGCTGGGCTTTTCCCAGGCCGGGCCCGGCCATGCTTTCTGGGCCTGGGCTTTTTGTACATGACTACTGTAGGGTATCCAAGTGTGCGTTGAGGGCGTCCTTTTTGGCGTTCTGAATCCCAAACATGGTTTGGGAGAGTGTCACGATCTCTGCGAGCGAGGGAGCACCGTCCACCATCGGTGATCGGGCTTGACAAACGGTCGGCGGTGTTGGAAGTAGGCCGACGAAGGAGAAGAGCCGCTGAGCTGTTGTTGTGGGGTTGGGAAGGGGGCGGTGGCCGCAGAAGCGTCTGAAGCAGGGGCCATGGGGCTGGGAGAAGGATCGGCGTGCAGGGGTCACAGGGCTGGGAGCAGGGGTTGCGGCCCTTGCGGGTGTTGCTGGGTAGTAGCGGCGGGGCTGGAGGTGTACCGGGGCGCACGGAGTGCTGAAAGAGGGATCAGCGGGTGTGCTGGGTCGGCGACGCGGATTTGGGCGGGCGGAGGAAATGCCAGAGGAAGAGCCGTCAGCCTCCTCTGATACCAGATTGTTGTCGACCTTTCCCCTTGATCGAGTAACCGGCGGCGGTGCTATGGAGGTGAGGCGGAACTTGCGCAGGCTGCGGTGGCGTCGATCGGCTACGGGACCTGCGCGGGATGCGGCTAGGGAAACTCACGGTTTATCTGTGGGTTTAGAGAGAGAGATACGAAGGAGGGGAAATAAGACAGAGATTTAATTTCTGATTTCTTACTTCCCAAAACAAGGCTCAACAGGACACTTTAGTAGGCTCCAACGCTCCCCCTATTTGGGCTCACTACATATGCGTAAAATACTATTAAAATTAACACAACATAAACAACATAAATTTAAGATAACTGGCGTCGTCACGCCTCATAACAGAGTCCTCTTGTTTTTTTACCTCGCATCTTGATGCACAATTTGTTGGGCTTTGGTTGTAGATTTAGCTTACACATTGAGTACTTAATATTCGTGATTTTGGTGCCGAGTTGGTAATTTCTCCACCCTTTAGTGGCTTCATTTTGATTCTGATTGTGGATAAGGACGTGTTAGATATTATGTGTGAGGTGTACCCTAAAACTAATTGGTTGTAGCTGGAAGGACCCAAGATCTATTTTAAGGACATAAAGCTACATGAGTTTTGTTGATGTGAGATTATATTCTCAACATGATCTCTCATATGTGGGAGTTTTGACCTCTGTTAGAGAATGCTAGGAAAAATAATGTATTGGCCTATTAACTTGGCCCATGTAGGATTTTGTGTTTAGTCCCACATTATTTGTATAGCTAGATCTTACTCTCCCCTCTCCTATATATTTGTACTCATACTTGTTTTTTGGTATTCAAGAAGTATATACAAGGTTTGAATCTTTATCTACATGGTATCAGAGTCAAACGGTCCAGCCTGTTTTCTCTCTAACCGCCCAGTCCTCCTGTAACCGGGCGGCCTGTTTTTCTTTCTAACCGCTCAGTCCTCTTGTTAACCGGGCAGCCTGTTTTACTGCTTAACCGCACTGCTTTGCGGATTCCTTCTTTTCCAACCGCACTGCTTTGCGGCTTCCTTCTTTTCTAACCGCCTCCTTCTCTCCCGTGGATCCACCTCCTCTTTCTCTTCTACGCTCTTTTATAGCCTTCATCCCTCTGGCACGTGAAACCCACTCTCTTGCGGTTAGATTTTCTTAACCGACATGGGCTGCTCTCTACCCGCTGGGGCTTCCCCCCTTCCCGCGGTTAGATCTAACCGTCTGGCCTCATATTCTACTCGCTGCGACTTGTCTCTGTCCGTTGCGAACACCTCTCTCTTCTTGTCGCACGACCTCTTCTCAGTCTTATCGCCGCGGCCTCTTTCCTTGCCGCGCAGTCTCCTTGTCGCAAGGAATCTTAGTGCTCTTGTCGCAAGGAGTTCTTTACCGCGGTGACCTGTCTCTGGCCTCAAGTTCTCTCCTTGTCACGTGGACTGCTTCTACCGATCTTGTTGCGGTTTGCTTCTAACTGCACGGTCTGGTGCCTGTTCGTTGTTTTTTGATCTTGGTGCGGTCTGCATCTAACCGCCACAACTTGTTTCTATCTGCTGCGGACACTCTTCTATCCGCTTGTCGTAGTTTTTTCTTGTTGTTGGTGCATTGTCACCGTGACTGCCTTTACCGATCTTGTTGCTGTTTGCTTATAACTGCACAGTTTGGTGTCCGTTCGCCATTTTTTTTATCTTGGTGCAGTCTGCATCTAACCGACGCGGCTTGTTTCTATCCGCTGCAGGCTCTCTTCTATCCGCTGATTATGACCTTTCTTGCCGCTGGTGCGTGGTCACCGTGAGCACTGCAAACTGTTTCTTACCGACCTTATTGCGGTTTGCTTCTCACTGCACGATCGGGTGCCTGTCTGCCGTGTTCGATCTCGGCACTGTCTGCCTCTAAACGCCACGGCTTGCTTCTATCCGCTGCGGGCTCTCTTTTATCCGTTGTTCGTCGTTTTTCTTTCCACTGGTGCATTGTCACTGTGATCGCTGAAGACTGTTTCTTACCGCGCTGGTCGTGACCTTTCTTGTCGCTGGTACGTTGTCACCGTGATCGATGCGGTCTGTTCCTTGCAAGATGTTCAGCTGTCCAACAGGCTCTGTAGTGTCTATTTCCGATTGTGGTACCTCCTGCTTTGCTCATAGTTCATCCTGGATTTTGGATTCTGGGGCCTCTCACCACATTACCTCACGAAAACCACCACAATATTTGAACTATGTGCATCCCAAGTTCATCACTGTTGCTAGTGGGGACACCATTCTTGTTTCTGGCACGACAAATATTCACCTTACTCCCTCCATTACTCTTCGCTCTGCCCTTCATGTTCTGGGCTCTACTTTCAACCTTCTCTCTATTGGTCATCTCACTACTGATCTTGATTGTGATGTAATTTTTTCTTCCAACTTGTGTGTTGTGCAGGATCGCAAGACGCAGACTATCATCGAAAAAGGACATCTGTTGAATGGTCTCTATATCCTTGCCTCCTCTCCCTCAACGGTGATGTCCTTTATTAGCTATATTGATTGGCATCGACGTCTTTGCCACGCTTCTCTAAACATACTCAAAAAAGCTCTCCCCGAAGTGTCCCTTCAAGAGTTCACGTGTGAGTCTTGTATTCATGGGAAACATCATCGGTCGTTCTCACCGCATACTACTCGGAGTCCATCTACCTTTGATCTAATACACTCCGATATTTGGGCACCCTACAAAATTGCGAGTGTTTTTGGATAACGTTTGTCACATTTGTAGATGACTACTCTCGGGTGACCTGGTTGTATCTCGTTCGTGACCGCTCTGAATTACCTAGTGTATTTCGCACTTTTTTCATTGAAACTCGCAACCATTTTTCCACTACAATTAAAACTCTCTGCACTGATAATGCCCGTGAAAACACTAGTCATGTCTTTGCACACATATGTGCTGAGTTTGAGATCATCCATCAAATCTCTTGTGCCTATACCCCCCAATAATATGGCGTTGTTGAACGTAAGAATTGTCACCTGCTTGAGGTCACCCACTCTCTTATGATTCAAATGAATGTTCCCAAACAGTATTGGAATTTTGTGGTTTATACCGTCTGCACTCTTATTAACCACATATCTTCCTTTATTCTCAATTTTGCGGTTCCTTTCAATTTTCTTTTTCTCTCCAAACCTCCTTTCTCCATCACCGCTCGTGTGTTTGGCTGTGTGTGCTTTGTTCATCATCTTGGCCCGTACACTGACAAACTTGCTCCCTGTGCCACTAAATATATGTTTGTGAGTTACTCTCGGACGCAAAAGGGATACGTTTACTTTTCTCACAAGGATCGCAAGTTTGTTAGCTCTGCTGATGTCACCTTCCTCGAAGATCAGCCATATTACTCTCAACCTGCTGATTCTCCACTTCCGCCTCCTCTTCTGCGGTCTACTATCCCTGTTCATTCAAACCTTCCACCTCTCTTTTCTCACACCAATCTCACCTAAACCACCTATCATTCGTGTGTACACTCGACATCCTTCTTCGTCTACTATCCTACGGGAGATGCTCTACTCTAATGATGTTTTGTAGCCTGCGGATTCGGCAACAGGTTCCACTGCCACCCGCTGGCCAACTATGTCTCTTTTCACCGCCTCTCTCCGGAACTCCGACAAAGTGCTCTTTCTTTATCCTCTATTTCCACCCCTAATTCTGTGCAAGAGGCTCTCCAACATCCCGGGTGGCGGGTGGCTATGGACGAGGAAATGTCTGCTCTTTGGGCAAACCACACATGGGATCTGGTCCCGCTTCCTCCTGGACAATCTTGTGTGGGATGTAAGTGAGTGTTTGCCGTCAAACAGGGTCTCGATGGGACGGTTCACCGTTTGAAAGCTCGTCTAGTAGCTCGCGGTTTCACTCAACAACAAGATCTGGATTATGATGAGACTTTTTCTCCAGTCGCTAAACTCAATACTTTCGTGTGTTGATCTCCCTCGTGGTTCACCGCCACTGGGCATTGCACCAACTGGATGTCAAAAATATTTTTCTTAATGACGATTTACAGGAGATCGTTTATATGCGACAACCTCCCGGGTTTGAGGTCACAAAGGAGTCTCTTGTCTGTTGTCTGAAGAAGTCTCTTTATGGTCTCAAACAATCTCTTCGGGCATGATTTGATAAATTTAGTAAAGTCCTTAGTACTGTTGGGTTGACTCGGAGCTCGACCGACTTCTCTCTATTCACTCGTCATCGTCCAACAGACACATTGATTCTGTTAGTATATGTGAATGATATTTTGATTACAGGAGACGATCTTCCAGGAATAAGGATGATCAAACTGCATCTGGCGACTGTTTTTCAAACAAAGGACCTGGGAAGCCTTCAATATTTTCTTGGTCTCGAAGTGGCTCGGAGACCTGATGGGCTTGTGTTATCTCAGAGAAAGTATTGTCTTGACTTACTTCATGATGCAGGCTATTCTTGATGCAAGCCTGCTGATAGTCACATGGATATCAATCACAAGCTTTGTGCTCATCTCTCAGACTCTGATTTGCTCCTTTCAAATCCAGAGTATTATCGCCGTCTTGTGGGAAAGCTGATATATCTCACTGTTACGAGACCTGATATATCATTTGTTGTTGGAGTTGTCAGTCGATTCATGCATGAGCCACGTATCTCTCATCTTCAGGCATTCTTCGATACTTGAAGACTGCACCTGGACAATGACTTGTATACAAGCCCTCTTCATCTCTCTTATCTCTGATTGCATACTCTGATGTTGATTATACTGGCTCGTTTGATAACCGTCGTTCCACAAGTGGATATTGTACTTACTTTGGAGCACATCTTATTACATTGCGCAACAAGAAACTGTCTTTGGTTGCTCGCTCATCTGCTGAGGCCGAGTATCGAGCAATGACAACAGTTGTATTTGAGCTCACATGCCTTGAGAGTCTCCTTGATGATATAGGAGTCAAGCCCTCCTCACCTGCCTCTTTACTTTGCGACAGTCAAAGTGCTATATACATTGCCAAGAATTCGGTCGTCCATGAATGGACAAAACATATTGAAGTCGACTGTCATTTCATTTGGGAGAATATTCAGTTGAAGAAAATAGAGTTAACACATGTTCATGTTGCTCAGCAAGTTGCTGACATCCTCAACAAGGCCTTACCACGACATCTCTACTATCAGTTCTTGTCCATGCTTGGTGCCTACGACTTGTACGCTCCAGTTTGCCGGGGAGTGTTAAAGAATACTAGGAAAAATAATGTATTGGCCCATTAACTTGGTCCATGTAGGATTTTGTGTTTAATCTCATATTGTTTGTATAGCTAGATCTTACTTTCCTCTCTCCTATATATTTGTACTCATACTTGTTTTTTGGTATTCAAGAAGTATTTACAAGGTTTGAATTTTTATCTACAACCTCCATATTATATATGTATATATATACGAGTGATTGTGCACGGGGGCCCCCCGTGCCCCTCGCGACAATACCCGACCAGCGGCGGCGGGCTTCAGCCCCCCCCCCCCCCCCAGCTGGCCCTAATATTTTTAGGGTCAAACAGAGTTCACACGGTCAATCAGTTTTTTTATACTTTTTCTTAAAGACGCCTTTTCTCAACCTTTGGATCATGAATGGGATGGTGCGCACACCTAAATATCTCTCCCTTGGATTAAGCAAAATTCCAGTTAATAATGTCTCTAGAAAATAAATTTGGAATAAACAGAATATTAGAATAAATAAATATGATTTAAATTTAATTTTTGAAAAGGCCGAGGGGCAAGTTGTCATTATAATAAATATAATTTGCGTCAACAGTAAAACGGATAGAATCTATTTTAATTTTCGAACCCCAGGATCTGCATCACCTCCAAAATCACACAGGTTCCTGGAATCCGCTTCACAACCATATTCCTTTGATAACGTCATCCGCCAACTCATCATAACGCCCCAACCGTCGTTTTGTGATGTCTCAATGCCACATAATGCTGACGTGGGTTCATAGTTGGCACTGCGGCAAAAAGGGTGGAAGACAAGATTGTCAAGATCAAGATCCTAGGTAGGATCATTTTCCGGTTGGATCGGATCGTGGGATCGGATCGTGAGATCGGATCGGGGATTGTAAGATTCTACAAAAATCATAAATTAAGACTTAAAATATTTAAATAAAATTTTTATCATCATATTACCTGCAGTTCTGAAGATAAGATCCTCCATGTGCTTCAGAGCATGGCTGGCGGCAAAAAAAATGGTTGACAATATGCCTCCTGTAGATCAACAAGCAAATGACATCAATTTCCTCAAGAGTAATGTCATACTCCCTAAATAAATTTGCATTTAAAAGATAGTCCTGAAAAGATCTTCAAAGCTCATCGATCTGGGCGCAGAGGAGGTGAAGGGATCGGCGAAAATAAGAGGACTTGCATAGATCTTGAAAGTTGAATCTTAAAATTAAAAGAGAAAGCATGAAAAAAGACTTACAAACAACTGGATCTGGACGCAGAGGCGGCGATCCTTCTTTTCCTTCTCGCCGATCTTCGACGCAGAGGCGGCTTTAGGGTCGATGTCGACGCAGAGGCGGCTTTAGGGTCGATGTCGACACAGAGGAGGCCCTTGGCGTCCTCCAGCCTTGAGGAGGTCGATGTTGACGATTAGCCAGTCAGAACGAAAGGACAGACGACAGAGAGAGGAGCGTGTGGGTTCAGAGCGATTTTAGGGTTTTCTGAACTCTGAAGGCGTGATGTGGAATAAAAGCCGGGGCACACGATTTTATTTTAACTCTTTTCGGGTCGGTTGGATCGCACAAGAATCGCGATCCTACGATCCCACGATTCTACTCGCAATCCCACACGAACAGAGGCCTATTGCTATCTCCTTTGCGATTTGGATCGGATTTCATTTTTCGGATCGTAGGATCGTGCGATCCTACGATCCGGATCGTGATCTTGACAACCTTGTAGGAAGGGACCCACCCGTGAGCACACTGGTTGATATCAATTCCTTTTCTTTGGTCCCACGTCGCGGGTTAAACTTACTTTTTCAGGTATAAATTATAGGAGATGGTTGAATGTTTGAAAATTAATTTAGTAGTAAGATTAATCTGGTCGGCTTAACCTGGTGGGCGGTAGGTTAGCTGTTCTACTCTGTGGAGTATCGGTGCTGGCCAATCGCCCTTATGGGACTTTTTTTCCAAATCATAAAGGTAAAATAACAATTGTTCATTGTAGGGTAGGAGTTGTAGGAAAAATATAGGTTTAGAACACCATACCATTCTAGGTTTAGGAGACCTATGAAAATGATGACGGACGGTCATGATTCGTTTATGTGATCGAACGACTAAGATGTTATGATCCAATCAGATCAGACGGTCCAGATTGATTGGATGGTATGTCAGAGTTACGTGGTATGGCACGAAAGTATTTCTTTATATATAGTAGACATATATATATACAAGCAGTCGTGCACGGGGGACCCCGTTCGGGCAACATTCGTCGTGGGTGCGACATTTGTCGAGGGTGCGACATTTGTCGAGGGGGGACATTTGGTTGAGGCGGCAACATTGGTCGTGGGTGCGACATTTGTCGAGGGGGCGACATTTGTCGGGGGGGGGGGGGGGGGCGACATTTATCTTGGGGGCGACATTTGTCGTGAGAGCGACATTCGTTCTCAAAATCTACCGTCTGTCGAACAGGGTGGCTAAATCAGACTGAATCATTTTTTTCGTCTGCGAGTTGGGTGATCATCGACAACATCTATAAGAAGAGTTCTCAAAGTATAAGAAGAAATGACTAAAAAGACCACCCAAGATCCGGCCCAAACAAATAAAAAGGAGGGGAGAGCTCTTGGGTGGTCTTCGGACGCATCTAGGCGGGCTTCGCCCGCCTCCGCACGGGCTTCGCCTGCCTCCGCACGGGCTTCGCCCGTTTTATATGTGTCGCTGCGGGCTACGCCCGCAACATATACATATGAGTACTCAAAATGACTGTAAAAAAAATCTAAATCACGATTATATTTTTTATTTTGTAAAAAACATACGTTTTCACATACAAAACATAATTTCTATCTCTCCTCTCTAAATATAAGAAAAATGACTAAAAAGACCCAAACAAATGAAAAGGAGAGTTGATTATATGAGGGGTGTTTAGGAAATAAATGTTACACCATTGTGGAGTGTATTTTGGGCATCCAAATGTTACACCATGACTCTTTTGCTCCTTGCTTATAGTATAAAGATATATATATATATACTATATTAAAAAAAATATAGTGGTCTGTCAATAAAAATAAGTTCAAAATTTCAGGAATTAATTTGAGATGTTGGATACGTCTCAATAATTCCATAGTCATCGGATCTTAAAGAGAAGTGGCTTGCAAATAGATTTTGGCCCGAATTCATCTCATCTGATCCCAAAAAAACCCAATCAAGGTTTTGGAAAATGCCTTCCTCACGGTCTTCCTCTGCCGCCGTCGGCAGAGCCACCGCCGGCCTTCCTGGAGCCACTGGCGAGGTCGCTGGTCCCCGACAAACCCGTCGGGGGTAGTCCGGCGGTGGTCCGGCAATGGCTCTAACCACGAGGTCCAGTTTGGATCTCACGGTCAGGGTCACCGCTCGCGGTGGCCCTGCAGGAGCGTCGCCGGACTACCCCCTGCGGGTTTGCCGGTGTCTGGCGACCTCGCCGGCGGCTCCGGGCAGGCCGCCGCCGGCTGAGGAAGACCGTGAGGAAGGCGTTTTCTAAAACCTTGATCAGTCGGGATCAGACGGGAAGGAAGCCGTTTTTTGTTTTCTTAAAATAAAAAACCGTATTTAAATAATTTTAATAAGTGAGAAAAATAATCATTTTAAAAGAATGCAAACAATTATAATAATTAAAAAAATGAAACCAAAAAATAAAATATTTAAAAAGTGAATTAAACAAAACATTTTAAATAAGCGAGGTTAAGGCGGGCCGCGGGCGAAGCCTGCCGGTCGTAGGTGCGTGAAGCTCGTCGGTTGGGGCGGGGAAAGCCTGCCGCCGCAGCCCGGGTACTGTCGCGCGGGGTCTTCCATGCACTGTCACTCGTACATATATGCATACACACACACACACACACATATATATATATATATATATATATATATATATATATATATATATATATATAGCATAGCCTACTCTTGTACCATATCGAAACATATTGATGGGGATTGTCCGCACGATCATCATTGGACTTCGGGCTACTGCTCGGCGGGCCCGCATTTCTGTACTCGCGCAGGAGTCGTTGATCAGATCGTCGATTCGTCATTACGTGCGCGTCCAGAGCGTTGTTTCTACATTTTTATGTATTTTTTGGACATTTTGTGTGTTATTTGTGCATTCGGTGTAGCACCCAATCACAGTTACTCATGTCAGGTGTCCTAGCCCCCCTTTCGTTATAAACAGTGTTGTGAATATCCTCCGACGTGGCCGACATGTCGGCCGACATAAAGGTTTCATGAACAAAACGACACGTTTCCGTTATTTTTTTACAAAATATCCTTTTGAATATATCCTCTGATATGTCTACTATTGACCGATATATTTGTCGATATATCGGCCGATATATCCTGACATTTTATCGACTTTTTTTTTCAATTCATTTTAATTAGTGTCTATGGTTTAATAGACAATATACCAAAATTGTTTCATTATTTAGGTTATTTTTTCAAACCTCTGGCTTTCTTCTTTGCTAAGTCCGTCATCGACTTCAATTATGCATGGTTTTGAATTATGGATTAAAGGTTCCTTATTCTCCATTGTCATCGACAACTTCCCGACATTCTGTTTCAACTCCGTTGTATCCTCGCCGTCGTCACCCTCTCCTCCGGTCATCCTCCGACATCTCTACCGGTGTTAATAGCTAGACCCATTACATCTTGGTATCAGAGCTATCTTTCCTCCCCTTCTGACTGCACTTCACTGTGTTCCAACCGCTCGAACCTACTGCCACTGCTTCGCTCATTTACAACTTCTGAACAGCTAGTCTATCTACAAGTGTAACCAAAAGCAAGAGCGCAGTCAGTCTCTACATCATTGACAACACATGTCATCTCCATTGAGAACCAAGACAACAACACCGCCGATCACGCTCGTCTTCCCTTCCAGACCTGCACGTGTCCATCCTCCATCATCGACGCCACTCGTCTTCTTCCAGCAAGGGATTTGCTCGCCTCCTTCTAGTGTTCGACAAGCCCCTCCATCTCCTCCTCTGTTGCTGCTAACTCCTTCACACACACCTCCATCACACGTCTCTCTGCTTCCTCGCGCCCCATAGCGTCTCACTTTTGATATTCATCGAGCCACCTGCACAATACATCAAGCAGCAGGCCGCACGTTGCTCTATCCTGACTTCTCAAGCCCACCAAAATTAGCTATCGCAGACTTCATCTCAAGCCCCACACAGCCACGCTGGAATTTATCACTGGTTTTTATTGGGAAGCATCAACATTAATTGATTCTCATCAAGTCCACATGTCGTTCCTTGCTTCTCGAGCTGCACGCGCTTGGTATCCTTAATTAAATTCCAGAGTTGGTGTATATTTTTGTTGTTGGTATCATTGGGAAGCATCGCGGATCTCGCGACAACCTAAATTTTGTTGTCTTCGAGGAATTCAACCGGCCTGTCACCCGCTCTTTTTCTCGCTCCGCTTATAATATGGAGGACTCGCCCAATTTCTTGGATGCTATAAACTGGATCCACTCAGTCATGACCGTCATGTGCACGCCTTCCGGAAGTAGAAGCCCTCTTTCGGGATGCCGACGCCCATCATCAGGATGACATGACCACCCTCACCACCAAGCTTAATGGACTAACCTTTGCCCTTCCCGTTGTTGTCAGCCCACTGACAGATCACGCCATCAGCAATTAAGTCCCACCACCGCCGCTCATCCGCCACCGACCCTCGTACACCTTGAGGCTGTTACACTACCCCGCTACCCTAGATGGGATTTTTTGACTTACGATGGGAAGACAAACCCATTTGGTTGACTCATTTACTTGATGTGCAGATAGAAAAGCTTCTTGCACCGATGTACGCAAGTGTACTACTCATCGCAGTTAGAGCATAAACCATGTGCACGCCGTTCCATCCTATCGACACGAGAGAGTCGACGAATCAGAGGGACGGGAGGGCCCTCGGTATGTCATGGTGTAAACCTCATGTACCAGCTAGAGGAGACAATCGCAAATTCTGTCCAAGCTCATAGCAGTCACTAAGTCTCGAGGAGTTTCAAATTTGACATCCAGTCATAGGCGGTCGCGAAGTCCGGCGATGAAGATGGCAACTTGCATCCTCGGGGGAAAGCGTGACATGTGCTAGGAGAAGATGAAATTGTTCCGGCTAATCATCTACGGATCTCTTCTGTCGTAAAGTCGTGAGCTCCCCAAAGAGGATTCTTGCAGAGGGAAGGACCGAAACGCAAGTTGCAGAACTGCTTGAAATCGTCCCATGTCAAACCTGGTTGGTCGGTGAGGAGAAGATTGACCAAAGCAGAGCTTACGAGTAGATGGAAGGATGCTAGATGAATTTGATCCGCCGTCGGTGTTTGTTGGTGGATAAAACATTATTTGCACCTAACTCTGACAATGCGGGCGTCAAATGAGGATGCTACCGTCGTCGATCTTCCTTGAGCTTGATGTCAAGCTCGTTTTACATGGCGGGCGAGATGTTATGGGCCTTTGGCCTAGTTATTTTATTATATGCGTTATGTTTGTGTCTAGATGGAGTTTAGGGCTTGGTTTAGTCCCCGTCCATTGTATTTACGTTTATGTCACAATCTCTTCTTATGGTCTTGCAATGTTACCAAAGAAGTATTCTATATTCCTCTCCTGTGTATGAGATATTGTAATCTCCCTCTCTCTCTCTCTCTCTCTCTCTCTCTCTCTCTCTCTCTATCTTCTCTCTCTCTCTCTCTCGAGCACACCCCGCTTAGACAACCGCAGTTCAGACTTTGTTGTATCCTCGTCGTCGTCATCCTCGCCTCCGGTCATCCTCCGGCATCCCTACCAGTGTTAAAGCTAGACCCATAACATTTGGTTTCAATGCAGGCTGTATGGATGAAAACAATAGACATTATTTTCCTGTTTTCCCATTTAATCTGCTTCATTGCTTTGAGAAATATAATAAACAGTGACCCATTAAGCAATTTTTTTAAAAAAAAATCTAACAACAAGAACATAAAATAATAGGTATCATCACTAAGGGAAGAATTAATAATCTTTTAAAGCAGTTTTTTTTTAAAAAAAATCTAATATGCACAAGTTTATTTTGTGGAAATGTGCAAATTAAAGGAAGGGCTATATTGCATTTGCAGTTCTTCAATGAGTAAACCTAACATACAAACACGTGGGGTTGTTTGACAATCATTGTGCGAGTAATATTATAAAAATAAAACCATACCCCCAAGTAATGCCCAAAGCAAATTGATCCAGAAAACTCTCATCATTATCAATGTTTATATCCTTATTATTCGTGTTCGGTTTTATGAATACTTATTTTTCATTCAATCTCATTCAACATTTTTTGAGGCATTTTTGAAAGTACAATAAATCGTCTTTGATTACAACTTTCATCCCTGTTATGTTAGTTCTGCTCCCTACATAATCCTTCGCCACTAACTATACATAATTGGTATATTATTTTAACCTTCATTGTACATGCCTAAACTACTTAAATTTGTTTTGCATTACCGTATTTTTATTAGATGTCTCTTATTTGATCATAGATGTAAAGGGCCATTTACTTGGACCTCCCTTCTAAGTTTGCTAAATTGCAGTTATACCCTCCTTACTTTTGAAATTACAAAAATCTCCCCTTTAAGATTCCTTTTCATAACATCCATGTACAAAAAGACCATCCTTAAAATTTACTCCAAGGGAGTATTTTTGTGCATAAATGTTTTGAAATGTAAATTTACAGGAGAGGTTTTTGTAATTTCAAATGATAGAGGGGTGCAACCTGTAATTTTGTAAACTTAGAGGGGAGGTCCCGGTAAATGACACAATATACATACATACATATACAAATATTCAATTACTTTAATATACTTTTGACACATATTCTTTTTGTTCTCTATACTTTGTCCATCACTATTTGTTGATGTAATTATTGACCTTTTGGGTAGATATTCTCGTCGTGCTACTAAATATTTTTTCTCTAGTCATTTAACATTCTTCCAATCTTTAAAATTTTCGCTCTAATGTCCCTCGTAGTACTCCAAAATCTCAATGCCTATCATCACTATTGATCTGAACAACTCTTTCCCAATACTTTTCTCCAGTGATTAGCTAATATTAGGATGATGATGACAGGCTGGATTTGGGGTCACAACTGTGGGATTCATGTGCTTGATGTTCTCAGTGACGACGCCAATCGGAATTCTGCTCGGAATGCTGATCTTCTATCTGACCGGCTACGATGACAGCAGCCCGAATTCCCTCATTCTCGAAGGTCTCCTCGGATCTCTCTCCTCCGGGATCCTTCTATACATGGCTCTCGTCGATCTCATCGCCGTGGATTTCTTCAACAATAAAACAATGTCTTCGACCCCGAGGTTGAAGATGATCTCCTACACAGCGTTGGTTCTCGGATCCGCATCGATGTCCGTACTCGCACTCTGGGCTTAGATAGAACCTTAGGCATCAAACCCCACTGGTAATATCTCCTCTTTATATAAATGTTGACTTCCATAGGAGGAGAAATTTATCCAACTGTGCATATAATTTAAATACAGGAGTTTTTTACACTTTTCTTAGGAAACAAAATGGTTTTGACTATTGCCCTCTGCTTCTATATAAACATGCTGTATTTATACCAAATGCATTCTAATTTTAGTACATTTTTGAATAATCTGACAGATTATTCATATGCCGTGCCGACGTTATGCGAATAAATTCCGGTTAGTCGCAGTTGAGTTTTGCAATGTTGAATGACTGAAGCACCAGACTGAAACTAATTTATCGAAAGAGATGGTTCACGCATTTCGTATTTTTACTGAGTTTAAAGAGATGCAAAAGAATTGCAATGCGATAAAAGTTGTTTCAGGATATTCTTTCTAATAAGAAAGTGTATTAGGAATTTAGGATAGGAGGATAAAGCTGTTTGGGAACCAGATTTGGTTACTCTAAAAAGCTGTTTGGGAATGCTGCGAGTTTTTGATATTGAGTTCGGTGTACAACCCTGTGTCCGGCGAGCGGGTCCCACCAGGGAGGTCGAACAGGCCTGCCCCGCGACTCGCACCCAAGCGGCAGGACGGGCTGAACGACTAAAGGGCTGGCCCGCTCCTGCCCATCTCAGGCGAGCGAGCTGGCGACCCGCCGCAAGCGAGTCGGACCCGCGACTGGCGACCCGCAGCAAGCAGGCCGGACCCGAGCTGGCGACCCGCAGCCGCGAGCCGGGCGGGCTGGCAACCCGCGGCGAGCGAGCTGGACCCTAGAATGGCGACCCGCCGGCTGACCCCCCGCATGCGACCTCTTCACCGGTCCGCCCGGCAAAAGGCCGGCAGCTCGCCCATATCGGCTCGCACTCGCCCAGTGATGGTAGGCGAGCCCCAGAGCCGGGTCGCGCCCGCCTCCCACGGATGGAATCGGAGGCGAGCTGACTCCCCATGGGTGCGAATAGCTACTCAGGGCAGCGGAGCCTCGCTGTTGGCAGACCAGGTAGGACTGCGCATAGCTATTCAGAACAGCGGAGGTTGGCTGTTGGCAGACCCAACCAGGGGCTTTTTGGTATTTCCAGGTCAGTTCTTTTGGTTATTGGCAGTTCAGATTCTGAAAATCTATAAATAAGACCCAAGGGGTACCTCAGAGGACACGCTTTCAGTGCCTCCTTGCTCTCATTTTCAAGTGTTCTCTGAGAGTACCTTAGCTCGGCTCTTGGCTAAGGAGGGGAAGCGCTCAGAGATCTTCCGGGTTTGTGGTGGGACCTCCCTGCCGAGCCCTTGGGTCTGTCTTTCCTTGCCTCTCTCGTTGTTTTTCTTGCAGGTGCGAAGTAGGCGCGAGACCACCCCTTCCCCAAGGGTCGAACTCCACAAGAGGCCGGATTCCGGTTTCAACATCTTGGTGCGGTGAGCGTGGAGAGTGGTCAGTGCAGAAAAGCTTCGGCGAGCTCAATGACGGGAGGTCAAGGATCTGACAGGCAGAACTCGCCGCCCAACCCAGCTCTCGCGACAGTGGGGATGTTTGAAGACTTCAGGAACGAGGTGCTGGATCTCGTCAAGATCGCACTCGGCGTGCGGGCCGAGTGTTCGACTCCGGCAGCCCAGATCGCGGCCGCCCCCTCTCTGGGCGAGGACGCTCCGGGCAGGCGAGCCGGGAAGGAAGTGGCCGAGGAAGGTCGGGGGAGCGAGCTCTCGGGGCGCGAGCTCTTCCCCGGCTCGGCAGGCCGAGGCCGATTCGGCGAGCTGGGTCCGCGTGACTCGCCGGCCCGCCAGGTGGGGGGAGGCAGCCCCTTCAGCGAGCTGGTCTCCTCAGCTCCAGTACCAGACGGGTTCAGAGAGCCCGAGATGACTTACTACACCGGGAAGGGAGACCCGGTTCAGCACGTCCAGTGGTTCGAGGACGTGGTCTCCATCCGTCAGATGTCGGACGGATTCAAGTGCCGTCTCTTCGCCATCACCCTCCGGGATAAGGCGAGGGAATGGTTCCACCAGCTGCCGGCCAGTTCCATCTATTGCTTCGAGGACCTGCGCCGAGGGTTCATGTTGAGGTTCACCACCGCAAAAAGAGGAAGAAGGAGTCTGAGTCCCTGTTCCACATAAAGCAGGGGGTGAACGAGACGTTGGGAAGCTACGTCGATCGGTTCCAGGAGGAGGTCACCCAGGTCCAGGAGATGCCGGGCCACAGTCTGATGATGGCCTTCACCCTGGGCCTGCAGCAGGGTTTCTTCCGCATGGAGCTGAAGAGGATTCCCCCTCTCTCCTACGAGGAGCTGATGGAGAGGGCGGCGAGAGAGGTCGACGGGGAGGCGTCGAACCCAGAATTTGCGAGGAAGTTGGCCAGGTGGGCGACTGAGGAGGAGAAGGAGTCGAAGGAGGAAGAAGACAGGAAGAGAGGAGGGAGGAGCCCAGGCCGAGGGAGCAGAGGGAGCAGAGGCAGCTCCAAGGACAGCAACCGGGATGGGGGCGCCAGGAGCCCGACCGTAGGCTGGGCTGGAGACCAGAGTGGCAGGGGCAGGGGCCACAGAGGGGATATTACGGGAGAGGTCATTATCAGGGGAGGCAGGACCAGTTCCACCCCCCAGGCTGGAGGCAGGGTCAGAGGCCGCGGCTCCCCGATCAGGAGGAGGCCATGGCCATAGCTCTGGGAGCAAGAAGAGGGGTCATAAGGAGGAGGAGAAGGGAGTTCAGGGTGGAGCTGCCCTACTGCGACTTCCATCAGGAAGAGGGGCACGCAACGGCCACGTGCCCGGAATTCTTGGAGATGAGAGAGAACAGGGGGCGGCAGCAGCAGCGGGAGGAGGTGCGGCAGGAAGTGAGGATCGAGGAGGTCCTGCCTCGGACGGAGGAGGATCGCTGTGAAGACCGGGTGGATGTGGGGACCCGAGGAACGATCGGAGTGATCCACGGGGGAGTGGGGATCGAGGCTTCCCGCAAGGCAAGTCTCCACACCATGTATCGGCGGAGCGTCGCCTCCACGTCCCAAACCCGCCGCCAGAGGAGAGGATCACCTTCTCCAGAAGTGATATGCCGGACCACGAGGATCCGTTCTGTGATGCGCTGGTCATCAAGGCCGCCATCGAGAACTTCACGGTCACTCGGATCCTAGTGGACAATGGGAGTTCCGTGAACGTCGTCTTCAAGAAGGCGTTTGACGTGATGCAGGTAGAAGCTAAGAGGGTGCTAGCCTCAGACGGGCCCCTGTTCGGGTTCTCGGGAGAAAGGAAGGAGGTAGAGGGAGGAGTCGGCCTCCATGTCACCCTGGGGGGGCAGTCCCGAAACTGCAAGTTCGTCATTGTGGACGCCCCCAGCAGCTACAGCGCAATCTTCGGGAGGCCCCTGATCAGCGCCTTCCGCTGCGTCCCCTCATCTTTCCATCAGTGCTTGAAGTTCAACGCTGAGGGGGCGCAGGTCAGGGTTAGGGGAGACCCTAAGGTGGCACGGGAATGCTACGTCACCGCGGTGAACACCATCTCTTGGCAGGAAGGGGCCGAGGAGATGGGGCGGAGGATGGAGGCAAGCGAGCAGGGAGCCGGAGAGGTGGAGCTGGAGGTGAAGGGCTGCGCAGAAAAGGCGGGAGGAGGTTTGGAGGAAGTGGTCGAAGTAAGGGCCGTGGCAGGGGGAATGGAGGTAGAGGTCCCCGTTCAGGAGGAAGGGGATGCCGAGGGATGGGGGGAGCAGTCCAGACTGGAGGCCGCAGAGGAGGTGGTGGAGCTAGAGGTGCTCACCCGCGGAGGTAGGGTGGAGAAGATCCGCGTCAGCGGGGGGCTGACCCCGGAGGACCAGGGCAGGATGCTGGAGTGCATCCAGAAGAACGTGGACATCTTTGCCTGGAGCGCCGCGGAGATGCCGGGGGTTGACGCGGATGTGGCTTGCCACCGCCTCAACCTGGACCCGGGAACACGCCCCGTCCAGCAGAAGAAGAGATCCACGGCGGACAAGCTAGCGGAGCCCATCAGGGAGGAGGTGGCAAAACTTCTCAAAGCGGGCTTCGTGTCCGAAATCCAATACCCCGGCTGGGTCTCGAACGTTGTGATGGTCAAAAAGGGAGACGGCCGCTGGCGCCTGTGTATCGATTTTTCCCTTCTTAATAAAGCTTGTCCTAAGGATTGTTACCCCTTGCCTCGGATCGACGCGCTGGTTGACTCAGCCGTCGGTTTTTCTGTAATGAGTTTTTTAGATGCATTTTCAGGTTACCATCAGATCAGGATGCACCCCCCGGACATAAAGGATGTCTCATTCATCACAGGGGACGGCTGCTACTGCTACAAGATGATGCCATTTGGGCTGAAGAACGCCGGGGCCACCTACCAGAAAATGATGGACAGGGTCTTCAAGGAGCAAAGGGGGAGAAACTTGGAGGTCTACGTGGACGACCTCATGATCAAGAGCCGAGACGTGGACTCCCACCTCCGGGACCTGGAGGAGACGTTCGCCACCCTGCGCCGATACAAGATGCGGCTGAACCCCCTTAAGTGTGTTTTCGGGGCTAGCCGGGGAAAGTTCTTGGGGCATCTCCTCACCCCCGCGGGAGTCGAGCCGAATCCCGACAAGGTCAAGGCTATCCTGGAGCTGGGATCCCCACGGAATGCAAAGGAGGTCCAACGGTTGACAGGGAAGCTAGCAGGACTGAGCCGCTTCCTCTCTCGGGCAGGGGAGAAGTGCTCCCCCTTCTTCAAAACACTGAGGGGGGGCCAGAGGTTCGAGTGGACTAAGGAATGCGAGGAGGCGTTCCAGGCCCTCAAGGCGCAGCTAGCACAGGCTCCGCTGCTCCAGGGGCCGAAAGAGGGTGAAGATTTGTTCTTATACCTCGGGGTCGGGGCAGAGGCCCTGAGCTCCGTCTTGGTGCGAGAAGAGGGGAAGAGGCAGCTCCCTATTTATTATGTCAGCCGAGTCCTGAGGAAGGCCGAGCTCCGATATCCAATCTTGGAAAAGCTTGCGTTCGCACTGATCATCTCGGCCCGGAGGCTACGGCCTTACTTCCAGGCGCACTCGATCCGAGTGGTGACAGACCATCCTCTCCGCAATATCTTCGAGGGGGTGGAGCACTCGGGCCGGCTGGCCAAGTGGTCGGTGGAGCTAAGCGAGTTCGATGTCTCCTTCGTGCCACGGCTCTCGATTAAGGCTCAGGCGATGGCCGACTTCTTGGCCGACTACGTAGTGGAAGTAGCGGAGGAGGAGCTCACTTGCCCGGCTCCTTGGAAGGTGAGGGTGGACGGAGCCTCAGGAAGGCATTCTCTCGGAATAGGAGTGGTCCTGGAGAGCCCCCAAGGACTCGGATTGAGCAGACGGTGGTGGTACATTTCCCCATTACCAACAACCAGGCCGAGTACGAAGCGGTGATAGCGGGGCTGCGCCTGGCCAGGGAGCTGGGGGTGCTGGATGTGGAAGTTCTGACCGACTCCATGGTGGTGGCTTCCCAGATCAACGGGGAGTTCGAAGCGAGGGAGCCCGCTTTGAAGTTATACTTGGCCAAAGTGAAGGGGGTCATAGGGACCTTCCAGACCTTCTCCATCCGACACGTGCCAAGGGGGGAGAATGAACAGGCCGACCAACTGGCGAAGCATGGCCCCCGGATGGGGGGCACCATCACCGACCTGTTCCGCCCCTCCATTGAAGAGGGGGAACTCATGGAGATCGATCAGCAGCCCTCGTGGATGGACCCGGTAATAGTTTTCCTCTCCACGGGAGAGTATCCGGAGGGAGTAGACAAGAAGAAGCTGAGACACAAGTCCGCCTACTACCTCCTCAAAGACGGGCAACTATACAGAAAGACCCTTTCCGGGATGCTGGCTCGCTGCGTGACCGAGGGCGAGACGCAGAGGATCTTGAAAGAAGTCCACTCCGGGGAGTGCGGGAGTCATTCCGGGAGTCGGACCTTGGAGGGGAGGATAGTCCGGCAGGGGTATTTCTGGCCCACCCTGGGACGGGACGCCGCGGAGTTCGCAAAAAGATGTCATAAGTGCCAGCTATTTGCCCCCCTCCAGCTACAGCCGGCCCAGCAACTCAAGAGCATTACGGCCCCCTGGCCCTTTGCAATCTGGGGGATGGATTTGGTTGGGCCGTTTCCCCAGGCTAGCGGCCAGAGAAGGTTCCTCCTGGTGATGATCGACTACTTCTCAAAGTGGATGGAGGTGAAGGCGTTGGCAAAGGTGACCTCCCAGGTAATCAGGAACTTCGTCTGGGGGGAGATCATCTGTCGCCATGGGCTGCCCCAGGCCATCGTCACAGACAACGGGCCTCAGTTCGCCAGCGCCGAGTTCACCAGCTTTTGCGAGCAGCTGGGGATCGACCTCAGATTCGCCTCGGTCCACCACCCCAGGAGCAACGGGCAGGTGGAGGCGGCGAACAAAATCATTGTCAATCTCCTCAAAAAGAAGGTGGAAAACTTGAGAGGGAGTTGGGTGGAGCAGCTCCCCGCCGTCCTTTGGGCCCTTAGAACCACTCCCAACACGGCCACGGGGGAGACCCCCTTCAAGCTCTCCCATGGGTGCGAGGCGGTGCTCCCCATAGAATTTGAAGTCCAAACGCCACGAGTCGGGACGGCCAGAGAAGGCCGGGAGGAATGGCAAGCCGAGAATGGGGAGGAACTGAGGCTCTCCCTCGACATGGTGGAGGAGTTGAGAGACCTTTCGGCCATCCGGCAGGAAGAGGTCAAAAGGAGGATGGCAAAATACTTCGACAAGCATGTCAGGGTCAAGCAGTTCGCTGAAGGGGACCTGATACTGAAGAAGGTGGACGCGGCAGGGCGGTCAGCGTCCGTGGGGAAACTCAACCCCAGTTGGGAGGGGCCGTTCATTGTGAAGGAAGCTTTGAAGTCGGGGGGCTATCGACTCCAAAATGTAGAGGGCGAGGCCCTGAGTCTCACCTGAAGTGGAGACGACTTGAAGAGATTTTTTCCCTAATCTCCTGTAAGCAACACGATTTATTATAATAAAGCTTTTCTTTTTCCTCCCCCCCAGGATCGTCATACCTAGGCTTGGTCGGAGAGTTGGAATGAGTTTGGACCCCGAGAAGATCCCGCTGCCAGGCTCTCACCTAGCTGGCAGGGCCGGAAGTCACTCGGTGTCATCCCTAGCCTCGAGAAGATCCCGCTGCCAGGCTCTCACCTAGCTGGCAGGGCCGGAAGTCACTCGATGGAGAATGAGTTTGGACCCCGAGAAGATCCCGCTGCCAGGCTCTCACCTAGCTGGCAGGGCCGGAAGTCACTCGGTGTCATCCCTAGCCTCGAGAAGATCCCGCTGCCAGGCTCTCACCTAGCTGGCAGGGCCGGAAGTCACTCGATGGAGAATGAGTTTGGACCCCGAGAAGATCCCGCTGCCAGGCTCTCACCTAGCTGGCAGGGCCGGAAGTCACTCGGTGTCATCCCTAGCCTCGAGAAGATCCCGCTGCCAGGCTCTCACCTAGCTGGCAGGGCCGGAAGTCACTCGATGGAGAATGAGTTTGGACCCCGAGAAGATCCCGCTGCCAGGCTCTCACCTAGCTGGCAGGGCCGGAAGTCACTCGGTGTCATCCCTAGCCTCGAGAAGATCCCGCTGCCAGGCTCTCACCTAGCTGGCAGGGCCGGAAGTCACTCGATGGAGAATGAGTTTGGACCCCGAGAAGATCCCGCTGCCAGGCTCTCACCTAGCTGGCAGGGCCGGAAGTCACTCGGTGTCATCCCTAGCCTCGAGAAGATCCCGCTGCCAGGCTCTCACCTAGCTGGCAGGGCCGGAAGTCACTCGATGGAGAATGAGTTTGGGCCCCGAGAAGATCCCGCTGCCAGGCTCTCACCTAGCTGGCAGGGCCGGATGACACTCGATGGAATGACTCAGAAAGCGATGGCCTGCGACCTAGAGCGAATCGCGTTGTCGGACTCCCACCTAGCCGGCAAGGCCGGGAACTACCCGGAAAGCGTGCGCAGAAGGACGGAATCGCAAGAGTTAGCTAGGAAAGAAGGAGAGGGTCTAGCATAGCCCCACCCTCAAGCCCCGGGAGAGGTGGTCGAGTAAAGGCAAAGGCCTGGGCGAGAGCCCCCCGAAAACTAAGCGTGCGGCCGAGGAGCGAGCCGGCTCGCCTCGCTCGGCGGACGAACCAGCTCGCCTCGTTCGGCGGATGAACCAGCTCGCCTCGCCCGGCGGACGAACCAGCTCGTCTCGCTCGATGGACGAGCCAGCTCGCCTTGTCAGAGCCGGGCCGCTGGGACGGGTCGCGCCATCCGGCAGTGACATCATTAGAAAAACAAAACAGGCGAGAAATGTAAAAAGAACAGTGTAAAAGGAACAATAGACGGAAATATAGAGTATAAGCGCAACTCGCGCATACAACTCAGACCAGATTTTTTACACTGTTCATCTACAGGGCAAATTACAAAAAACGCAAGATATGGAAACCCTAAAGCGGCTGGAAGCTTCTGTCGCCGGGCTCCGGCACGGGGAGGAACAGCGCCGGCACCACGTCTTTTGCCGAGAGTCCCGCTGCCTCGCTCGTGAGCAGATCCGCGCGCCTCAGCGTCTCCATCGTGTATCTCGCTGCGCTGGCCGCGTTCTTCTGCATTAGCACCTCTAGGTCATAGTCGGACAGGTGCTCGCGCGGGCAGACCCCGCTGCCTGGTGGAGGGACAGCGGCAGCGGCCTCCAGCTCGCGTACCCGGGCCTCCAGCGCCGCCTTCTCCTGGCGAAGGGTGGCAATCTCGGCGCCCATCTGGCTCGCAGTCGCCGCGTCCTGAAAAACGGAATAGGAATTATCATGAGCTGCGTTCGCAAGAAGAAGAGACTAGCTCCGGTTGAGAGCGTACCACCCCGCCCAGATATTGCGCGAGGGTCTCCTCGGCGGCGGCGGCTCGCCCTCTCTGAAGATCCGCGTCCTCCCGAGCGAGCTTCCGGGCCTCTTCCTTCTCCTCCGCCATCTTTTGGATGGACGCGGCGTTCCGCTCCATCTGGGTGCAGCGCCGCCCCACCATATGAGCCAGCTCCAGGCCGCGCAGCTGGGCCCGCGAGCTCTCGTGGATCAGCACCCGCGTCTCCTCCTTGTCGTATATGGCGGCGTCTTCGCGCGAGTACAGCCCAAAGGAGAAGCTGTACGCCTCCCCGCCGATTGTATCCTGCTCCATCCAGCTCGGCAGCAGGGTCGAGATCGTTGCGCGGTTCGACTCCTTGTCCCAAGCCAGGAGCGGGGCGCCGAGCTCGTCCAAGTACCTCTCGCCGTAGCCGAAGTTCCGATGCCCTCTCGGGACCGGCTCCACAGCGGCTCCAGACCCGCCCGGCGGCGCGGAGGTGCCCGCCGCCCCGACCGGAGAATCGCTGGTCGAGACAACCAGCGGGGGCGAGGGGGGGTCAGTCGACAAGACCGCGGGGGCCTTTCCCTTTCTTTGGCCCGCGGATGGTTGTTGATCCGCGGTCTTCGCCGACTTCGGCGGAGGCGCTGACTGCCCGCCGCCCGGTCGCTTCTTGGCCGGGACCGATGAGATGTCGCGCTGGGCGGCATCCGCGGCCTGGGCGCGGGCGAGAACCCCGGGGGGAATCCGGGCGCTTTCATAAGGAGGATGAAGGGGAATGTCGCGTTCGCCTGCGAAGAAGGGAAGGTGAGATGAAAGAAGAGCGGGAAAGTAAGGATTAATGGAGACGAGTAGCAAACCTCCCCCCGGCGGGACAGCCGCGAGATCGTCAAGGTGGCGGCGCAGGAACGCGACCTCGAAGTTCTTCCCAACGAAGAACGCGAACAGGTCGGCTTCATGGCCGCCTAGGTTGGGTGGCCGGTAGCTCGCCTCGCTGAGCTGCACCGGCGAGAAGGGCACGTTGCCGAAGTCCCCCTTGACGAACAAGAACTTCTTCAGCCAGTTGTGGCTCTTGTTGACGGTCTCCCGCACCTTGAGGTGGGCGCTGGAGAAGTAGGCCGTCCCGTCTCGGTTCGCCCTGAAGGAGAACAGCTTCCGGAATACCGCGAGGCTGAACTCCACCCGCTCCCCTCGCAAGAAGCAGGCGAACCCCATCATGACGGCGACGGAGTTCGGGGTCATCTGTCCCAGGACGACCCCGAAGTATTTGAGCACCTGGCGCACTTCGGGCCACAAGGGAAGTCGCAGGCCCACCTCGAAGTGAGCGAGAGGGATGGCGAGCTCATCCCCAAATAGGTCGTTAATCTTCTCCCTCTCATCAGGTCGCCTCGCAGAAAACCCGGCCGGGATGTGGTCGCCTAGAGCTTCTAAGTATTCGCGCTCTGTGATGACGGCGCGAGGGAAATCGTGCTCGGAGAAAGTCCAAGCGCATTTGCTTCGGCCATCCGCGTCGCCGCCGCCTCCGCCCATCCCCGTTGATTCGCCGCCGAACGCGAGAGAAAAAGCCGGGAGACGAGCTAGAATCGCACTTCGCGAGAAAAGGGTAAGCGAGAAGACGTTTTGGATTCGGTGGAGAAATAAGGGCCGGCAGGACCTATTTATAGGAAAAGAGAAGGGGCGGGAAACTTCCCGCCAAAAGATGGGGTGCGGATAGCAAAAATTAATCCGACGGTTCGACTTCCCGCGCGCGAGCACACCTCAAAGGTCGAGCCGGCACGGTTCTCGCCCGCTGCAACCGCGGGAGACCGGCGCGGGCGAGCCAACCCCGACCCGCACCCGCGCGCCGTGCCGCGCGAGACGGGAGATTCGCGTCTAGCGAGCTCCTCGGCTCGCCTCGCCCCGATCAGCGCGAAAGGAAGAATGGACCCTTCCCTTTAACCCGCACACAGAAATCAAAAGAAAAGCAGCGCGATAATTTCAATACATCTCAGCAAGAAAATAGTTAGGCCCATAGGCGGGCTAAGAAAGTCGCAAGCAATTACTAGTACAAATACAAGATAAAAGCAAGGTGACGGTAACCCCGCGGTATCACGCGAGCGAGGGGCAAACAACTGGGTCAGTACTCGACCCACTTCCACCTGTGCCGCCTCTTCGTTCCCGCCCGAGGCGGCACGCGGGGATCGTGGTAATCGCGAACCGCCACCAGCTCCCGCTGAGCCCGGCCGACCTGCTCCACGGCGCTCTTAAGATGCCCCTCGGCTCGCGTTATATGAACGCCCGGCGAGGTGACGTCGTCGTCTTCCGCCTCATGCCGAGGGCCCTCCAAGGCCGCGAGCCGGGCATCGGTCTCGGCCTTGTCGCCTTCGATCCTCCTTATGGCCTCCTGCAGCAGCATTGTGTGTTTCTGGAATAGCCGCGTCACCTGCCTCTTCATTCCCGCCGCATCGTTCGGGTCGCCCAGATAGTCAGATACACTGTCCACGTCAGGCGGAGGCGAGTACCCTTCGCTCATCTCGGTCTCAGGCGAGGCCCTGCGGAAGCCTGCGAGCAGGGAGGGGTCAGAATGAGCGAGCAAGAGGCGAAGTCAACGATAAAAACCAGCTCACCAGGGGTGGGCACATCGCCCGCACCGACAGATGGG
Source organism: Platanthera guangdongensis (assembly GCA_039583875.1). Taxonomy (NCBI): domain Eukaryota; kingdom Viridiplantae; phylum Streptophyta; class Magnoliopsida; order Asparagales; family Orchidaceae; genus Platanthera; species Platanthera guangdongensis. The sequence continues at coordinate 4,189,601 of CM077147.1, read as the reverse complement.
CGGGAAGAGCCCGGCCGATCCTGAAAGTTCCCTCCCTCGAGGATCTCAAGAGATTTCCCCAGCCCATGGGAGACCGCCGGACGGGGAGTTTCCGGAGGTGGGCGATCCGGACCTGGGGAACTCGCGATCTTCTCAGGCGATGGAGGCGGGGGACGATCCTCTCCCCGGTTCTCCACCTCCTCACAGGGAATTACCTGCAAAACAGGGAGTCAGACGAATAGCGATAATCGGCGGAAGGCCACGCACCCCGGGGACGACCTCAGCACCCGCCGCCGAGCTGGAGGCCGGGCAGTCACCCGCCAGAGAGCGCTTAACGATCTTCCCCTTCGCCGGCCTGAAGAGGGGGCCGGAGGATCCGCGAGCTAGCCATGGGGCGGCCTCGAGGGCCTCCTCCTGAGTCTGCAGGACCGCTGCCGCCAGGCGAGCTCGCACTTCTTCGCTAACCGGCATCGAGGAACAAGAGACTGCTCAGAGAAAACAAAGGGATGTGGGGAGCCTCCTACAGGGGTCAGCGGCATGTATTTATAGCAGAACAGTGGGCCCCCACCAGAAGATTCCCTGCCAGCTCAGCACAGGGGCCCGCCGAACACACGGGTTGGATGGTTCTTTCCGAGCTTGGTTCAAGCTCAAAAAGAGCGGGGATTGTGTACAACCCTGTGTCCGGCGAGCGGGTCCCACCAGGGAGGTCGAACAGGCCTGCCCCGCGACTCGCACCCAAGCGGCAGGACGGGCTGAACGACTAAAGGGCTGGCCCGCTCCTGCCCATCTCAGGCGAGCGAGCTGGCGACCCGCCGCAAGCGAGTCGGACCCGCGACTGGCGACCCGCAGCAAGCAGGCCGGACCCGAGCTGGCGACCCGCAGCCGCGAGCCGGGCGGGCTGGCAACCCGCGGCGAGCGAGCTGGACCCTAGAATGGCGACCCGCCGGCTGACCCCCCGCATGCGACCTCTTCACCGGTCCGCCCGGCAAAAGGCCGGCAGCTCGCCCATATCGGCTCGCACTCGCCCAGTGATGGTAGGCGAGCCCCAGAGCCGGGTCGCGCCCGCCTCCCACGGATGGAATCGGAGGCGAGCTGACTCCCCATGGGTGCGAATAGCTACTCAGGGCAGCGGAGCCTCGCCGTTGGCAGACCAGGTAGGACTGCGCATAGCTATTCAGAACAGCGGAGGTTGGCTGTTGGCAGACCCAACCAGGGGCTTTTTGGTATTTCCAGGTCAGTTCTTTTGGTTATTGGCAGTTCAGATTCTGAAAATCTATAAATAAGACCCAAGGGGTACCTCAGAGGACACGCTTTCAGTGCCTCCTTGCTCTCATTTTCAAGTGTTCTCTGAGAGTACCTTAGCTCGGCTCTTGGCTAAGGAGGGGAAGCGCTCAGAGATCTTCCGGGTTTGTGGTGGGACCTCCCTGCCGAGCCCTTGGGTCTGTCTTTCCTTGCCTCTCTCGTTGTTTTTCTTGCAGGTGCGAAGTAGGCGCGAGACCACCCCTTCCCCAAGGGTCGAACTCCACAAGAGGCCGGATTCCGGTTTCAACATTCGGCTTCCCAATTAATGTTAATGCTCCTGTATTTTGATTCAATATCATATTTTGGATTTGAGTTGAGGCGCGGTCTTATTTATGCGCTGAACATGTGCACATTTATATCAAATCTTTTTTTCATACTCAAGATCTTGAACATGAGATAAGGGGCGTCTAATAAGGGCTTATTAAGGTGCTTCGTCGGGGGCGGAGATACAAGGAAAGTGGAAGGAGAGTCGTGTTCAATCCTAACCCTAGAAAAGAGAGACTAGAGAGAGAGCGAGAGAAGAACTTGAGAGAGAAAATGGGAATTGATTTCATTCTTTGATATCTGGTACAAAAACCTGAGGAGGCCTTATATATAGGACTCCGATGATATGGATGTTAATATCTCCATCTAAAGAAAATTTTTGAAACATTAGAACGCGACCCTATTAACCAGCAACCACGACTCGACTCATGCAACTCGACTCATATATTCTTAAAAGATTCATAATAATATAATCGTTAGATAACTGACAGTGTGAGACCTATAATAATTTTGTTGAAAATCATTAGTATAATAATATTTCACGTTGACTATAGTTTTTTCATGGCATGTGTTATAGCATATTCATCATTGAAATATCTTTCATGACATAATTTTCCTTTGCCTTATTATTATATTTGATGTGATTTAGCCCGTCCCACGAGCCGGCCTAGCCAAGGGTGCATCTTCACATTAAATGTAAGGCATGAATTGTCAAGTTAATGTGATGATTGGCCATATAATACTTAAATATCAACGGGTGTAGCAACACAATATTTGAGTGAGAATTGAATTATGATGTTGTTATTTAAGGGACATGTATATGCAGCTCACGAAGGGCTATTCGTTGCCCACAGTTAATAGCAGACCAATAAAATGATACTCCCAACCCACTGGATATTGGTAGCTCAAACTTCAAATTTTTTTTAAAGAAAGCATACTAGTTTCACATGCACATTTATCATATCATACAAATTTGATATACACAATTATGTCATTCAAATCATTGTGTCACTTCAAATACTTGAGATGTTAGTTTTTTGGGGTCTCTCAAAAGAGAAAAACATGTTCAAAAACATAAAACAAACAATCCATTGATATTCACTAGCATCAATAGGAAAAAAGAAATTCAATAACTCAATCCCAATTTCTGGCCAAAATGTTGTTCCAAGAAACCATACAGGAATACAAATCAATGACTACTTTAATTCAATCTTCTTCCGGACAGTCGGAGAAAGGGGGGGTTGCGGTTAGACGGAGGGGGAGTTACATATTTAGGGTTGTAGTTAATTTTTGACGGGTTGCGGTTAGACGGGAGTTACATGTGCTTAAATTATCACCACCGCATGCATAACCAAGCTAATTAATTAGACGATCCGAAACATGATTTTAATTAATACCCAATATTTTGTGGTTTAATAAATTGTTCTAGAAATGAGGGATAATATACCGACGCCACAAATTAACACATTAAGATCTTAGAATTAATCACAAACATGGTCAAATTAATTTTTCATTCATCAAGCCATTTTTAGCCAAAGCAATCAAATCACAAAAATACATATATCATTGTGTCATCTTTATCATGCCATTGTTATCCAAATATCAAGCTAATCACAAACATGCATGGCCAAAACACCACAAATAAAATGGACAAATCAATTTGGCCAGATAAAAAAGAAGTAAGAGATGGGGAAGAAGAGAAGATGAGAAGGGGGAGGGGGAAGAAGAAGAAGAGGAAGAAAAGAAAGATGCAGAAAAAGAAGAGGATGAGGAAGCGGCCGGGCCGGAATTACAGATTTCAGCATCCTAAATGCGAAGAACTTGAAGACGAGGAAGAAAGGGAGGAGGAAGAAGAAGATCAATTAGATGTAGAAGAAGAAAAAGAAAGATTAATTAGAGTTAATATCATATAATAAAGACTTTAAAAGGAGGTGATGGTAAATTTTCTATTTTGCATGTGTTTCCATAAAAATTACCATTGTCATATGTAGTGATTATAATTAATTTTTCAATTTTACTATAATTAGAAATATATTACGTGAAACTACAAGTTACAAAAAATCTCTCAACATCTTTTACTATAATTCTCAAAAAATATTCATAATATTAATAAAATTTAGTTTATAACAATAATATTTATATTTGTAAGTAAGATTTTTGATGAATAATTACTTTGAAAAGTTTAGATTAGCAAAAAAAAATTATTATTATTTTCTAAAAATGCATTTGATTATGATGTTTTGTGGGAAAGCGTTGACATAGAGTTTTCGTCACTGTGACATTTTGCAAAAACATCGTGATAGAGTTAATATTTTTCTCAATGTTTTAAAAGTGTCGCGATATATCAATTATTTATGATGAAAAATTGTCACGATAAAGCAATTGTCTGTCATGATATTTTTTTGAAAAGAGCCATGATAGAGTAACCGCCTATCATGACATTTTTTTAAATGTCGCAATGAGCTATGTCAACGATCGCGGTCATGACGATTTGGTGATGTTTATAACATCACAAAAACTATCACGATGCTTTGAAATTATCACTAAAGACGTACAAAATTGTCATTGTATAATGACTGTGCTGTACTGTCTGTCTTGATCTTGGATTCGATCAAACTCACCCCCCCCCCCCCCATTCGAATTTGCCTCGCGTCAAAAGGCTCATGGCATGTTGCACCTAACATTGAGTCATATTTAGGCATTCAACATAAATGTCATATTTTGTTACATCATGATAGGTGTCTTAGTAAAAAAAAAACTTAAAAAGCAATTTATAACGACTTTTATCTGCTGCATTTTGGGAATCTAGCAGGAAATATGTGCTGGAGTTTTTTGGGGCTCTTTCCACCACATTAACGAAATCATTTTTAATATTACCTCTAACATTAACACATGTATCATGAAAGTTAAGTCGCATGCTTGCCTGAGTAATGTTGATTGGTCCTTCATTCATGCTTTAAAGCCTCCTGGTTATACCTCTTATCTTCATTTTAGGACAATTCATTAGATACTTAACCTTGATGTTCATCTTTTCCTTCATTTTGATACCTCTTGGCCTGCTGTCATACGTGCCGTGGTGTTCATAATTAGAATCTTTTATGAGGATCTCTTTTATGCATCTTTCTTCCCCCTTGATGTCACATCTGTTCTACATTCAAAATTTCTTGCTTTAGGGTTAAAGATGCAACTGGTTAAAGATGCAATCACTATGTTGGAATACATATGTTAATTTGTGGTAGACATAACCTCATCTCACCTTATAATCACATCATACATCACACTTTTTGTGAAGACAATCTTGTTAAGGACAGATTAGCCTTTTGCAAGGAATCTTGCCCAATTTTATCTCAATTCTACAATTCAAACTTGTCGGAACCAAGGGATGGGTTCCGCTGATCTCCCTCTACGCAAAATCAACACCGACGAGACCTACTCCGGCGAGATCTCCTCTCTTGCGAGCTCCAACAGTGCGAGATCCCTCCAGCGAGATCTTGGCGCGCGAGCTTGGCGAGTGCGAGGGCTTGCCGGAGGCGGTGACGGCAACCCGCGAGACCTTGGCGAGTTCGACCTTGGCGGGGTATGTCGGCGAGCTGCGATGCACTCCGGCGAGCTCCGTGGGCGAGACCTCCGGCGAGGTGGGCTTCTCCCGGCGGGTGCGATTATGCGAAAGCCCAGCTCGGCGAAACCTAGGTGTGTGTGCAGCGGGAGGAGTTAACAGTTCCTGCGGGAACTTTTATGGGAGAATAAAATAAACTCTCTCTCTCGCTACTCTCTCTCCTACGGGAGTTAAAGAGGGAAAAGGGGAAAAATTCTTCACAGTTTTTCAGCAACCAAAATAAGTACAAGGAGGGGCATTTATATAGGCAATCAAAAACTCTCCAACTACCCCTATTAATTACATCATAAATTCTCCATCATAAATGCATTAAAAACATAATAATAAAAAACTTAATCATAAAACCTTGACAATTTGACCGAGTCAAACTGTCAACCCAACAAACTCCCCCTCAAACTTGGCAGCACATGCCGAGTTTGCCTTTGAGCTTCAGGAACGTGTCCACCTTCAACGCCTTGGTGAAGATGTCCGCGACTTGCTCTCCGGTCGGGCAATACTTCACTTTCACTGTCTTCAACTCTACCTGCTCCCTTAGGAAATGATACCTTGTCTCGATATGTTTGCTACGTCCATGTAGCACGGGATTCTTCGCGAGCTGGATGGCCGACATGTTGTCCACCAACATAGTCGTTGGCCCATCCACTCCATGCTGCAAACTCTCCAACAGATTCCTTAATCAGATGGCTTGGCAGGTGCCAGCTGCTGCTGCAATGTACTCAGCCTCGCAGGACGATAGAGCTATCGTTGCCTGCTTCTTCGAGCTCCAAGAGAACACCCCCGTGCCCATGTTGAAAGCATATCCGGAAGTGCTCTTCCGATCGTTCACATCGCCTCCATATTCACTATCGGAGTACCCAACTAACTTCAGCTCCTCTCCAGTAGCATATTTCAGCCCATGGCCTCTGGTCCCGTTGATGTACCTCAGGATCTTCTTCGCTGCCGTGAAGTGGTCTTCCTTTGGCTCCTCCATATGCCTGCTCACCACTCCGACTGCATACATGATGTCCGGTCGGGTGAAGGTAAGGTAGCGTAGACTGCCCACCAAACTCTTGAATAGGGTAGAATCCACCGCTCCTTCCTTAGAATCTTTCTTCAGCTTCAACCCTGGGTCAGCAGGAGTGGAGATAGGCTTGCTATCCTCCATCCTGAACTTCTTCAAGATCTCCTCTACGTACTTCTTCTAGGATATGAAGATCTCATCTTCTCCCTGCTTCACTTCCACTCCCAGGAAGTAGCTCAACTCTCCCAAGTCTGTCATCTCAAATTCCTTCTTCATCATGCCCCGGAACTCCTCATACATAGCAGCATTGTTTCCCGTGAAAATCATGTCGTCCACGTAGAGGCACACAATCATCATGTTGCCCCCCTGGTCCACCTTGGTGTAGAGGGCGTGCTCATGCGGGCTCTTCTGATAGCCATGCTTTTGCAAGTAAGCATCTATCCTTCCGTTCCACGCTCTTGCCCCTTGCTTCAGCCCGTAGAGTGCTTTGTCTAACTTGCAGACTTTCCTCTCCTGCCCCTTCACAACGTACCCTGGAGGCTGCTCGATGTACACATCTTCCTCCAAGTACCCGTTCAAATATGCCGAGACCACGTCCATCCGCATGATTCTCCAGCCATGGTGAGCTGCTAGCGCTATGATCAACCGGATGGTGTCAACTCGCGCTACGGGGGCAAACACTTCATCATAGTTCACGCCTTGGACCTGACGATAGCCCTTCACCACTAGCCTGGCCTTGTGCTTCTCCACTCCGCCATCCTTGTTCTTCTTTACTTTGTACACCCACTTCACCCCGAGGGGTTTGTGGCCAGCAGGAGGGTCGACCAATTTCCAGGTCTCGTTCTTCTTTATGGAAGCGATCTCCGCATCCATCGCCTTCCTCCAACTCTTCTCCTTGGCAGCTTCATCATAGGAGCACGGCTCGACATCTGCTAATAGACAATACAAAGAAAAATTGTTAAGTGCCGGTGCTATCTCCTCATATATCTCATCCAGCCTCCGCATCCTGGGCTGAGGACGGTAGTCCTTGCCCCCACTAGTGCTAGATCCTCCAGGGGTGCTTCCACTCGTGCTCGCACCACTAGAGTAAGGGGTGAGAGCACCCCCTGGACCTCCGCTTGGTGGTGATGGTGGCTCCGCTCCACCCATCTCTGCTTCAGCCTCTCCTCCACCTGCTTCTTCATCATCCTCGAAAAACATCTCCTTGATGTTCTTCACCGCCTCATCCCAGCTCCAGCAGCTTCCTTTTTCAAATACCACATCTCGTGAGATGATGGCTTTCTCCGTCTCAGGATTGTATAACTTGTAAGCCTTGCTCTCAGGAGCGTAGCCCACAAAAATACAATTTTCACTTCGGTCATCCAGCTTCTTCCTCCTTTGGTCCGGGACATGGGCATAGGCCACGCACCCGAAGACCCTCAGGTGCTTCACACTTGGCTTCCAGCCACTCCAAGCTTCAAACGGTGTCTTGAACTTCACACTCTTGGTAGGGCACCGATTCAGCATGTACACAGCCACATGTACTGCTTCCGCCCAGAACCTCTTCGGTAGTCCCTTACCCTTCACCATGCTCCGTGCCATGTTCATGATTGTGAGGTTCTTCCTTTCTGCCACGCCATTCTGCTGAGGCGAGTAGGCCGCCGTCAGCTGATGAGAGATCCCCCATTGCCTGCAGTACTCGTCGAACAGCCTAGAGGTGTACTCCCCACCTCTATCCGTTCTAAGTACTTTCAGCGGTTGACTACTCTCCTTTTCAGCCATCGCCCGGAACTCCTTGAACTTCTCCAGCGCCTCAGCCTTCTCCTTCAGAAAATACACCCAACACTTTCTGCTGAAGTCGTCGGTGAATGTGATGTAGTACTTGCTTCCACCGATTGAAGTCGTTTCAAATGGACCAGCAATGTCCGAGTGAACCAACTCCAATGGCCTCGTCGCCCTTCGGGACTTGCCACCCTCAAATGTCTCTCTTCTCTGCTTCCCCTTGGTGCATGCCTCACAGACCCTATGAGGAGGTGTGATCATAGGCAGCCCTTCCACCATCTTTGTTCCAGACAACAACTTCAGGCCTATGAACCCCAGATGCCCCATCCGGTGGTGCCACAGCCAAGCTTCCTCCTCTTCTTCATTCCTCGCGAGACATGCCGTCTCCTTTACATCCATGCTCAAAGTGAAGAGACGGTTCGCCGTCATCTTTACCCTCACTACTTCTTTCCCATGACCGTCCTTCATGGCCAGGGTGCCATCCCGCAACAAGACCCGGTAGCCCTTCTCCACCAGCTGCCCAAGGCTTAGGATGTTACTCCTCAAACCCGGCACATAAAAGACGTCGTTGATGAGAACCTCCTTCCCACTCAACACGACCGCCACAACTCCTCTTCCTTCCACTGCAATCTTTGAGGCGTCGTCGAAACTCACCTCACCACCATTTGGCTCAAGGCTCGTAAACAGCTCCCTCTCACCGCACATATGGTTGCTGGCTCCGGTGTCTAAGTACCACACTCCATTCCTTCCGCCTCCAGCACCTTGGACCGTAAGGAACATCATCGGGTCACCTCCCGTGTTGCTCGTCTCCGCATAGTGGTTGGCCTCCCCTCCCTTCCGAGGAGCCCAACAATCATAGCTCATGTGCCCAAACTTGCCACAGTTGTAGCATTGAGTCTGGGACATGTCTCCTCTACCTCCTCTTCCTTGGCCTCTGCCTTGGTCTCTTCCTCCTCTGCCTTGGCCTCTGCCTTGGCCTCTTCCTCTTCCTCCGGCATTCCAACCTTGGTTCTGCTCGAACTCCTTCTGGTGTGGTTGACTTCTCCCTTGATCTCTACCACCTCTTCCTACTCTACCTCTTCCTTGGTAGCCACGGCCGCGCTGGCCACCACCTCTTCCTGAGCTCTCTCCGAAGTTCAGCTGAGTCTGGAGTGCTTTTCCCAAACCACTCACTTCTTCATCATCTTGCGCCATTATGTACTCATGGGCTTGCATCGAGCCGATCAATTCATCCGCCGTCATCACCGTGAGGTCCTTCGACTCTTCGATGGCCACCACCACGTGTCGGAACTTCTTCGACATAGAACGCAGGAGATTCTCCATGAAGCTAACCTCGTCTATGGTCTCCCCATTTCTCTTCATTTCATTTGTGAGCGTCCGTAGACGGGTCACGTAGTCGCCAACCTTCTCCGACCCTTGCATCCTCATCATCTCATACTGGCCTCGGAGGGATTGCAACTTAACTTTCTTGGTCTTGTCTACTACCTGCATGGAGCGCTGCAAGATCTCTCATGCCTCCTTCGAAGTCTCGGCGTCCGAGATCTTTTCGAACGTACCTTCGTCTACACCTTGATACAAAATGAACAACGCCTTCTTGTCCCTCTTCTTAGCTTCTCTCAATGTTGTCCTTTGTGCGTTCGTTAACGCGGCTTCTGCTTCGGCAGTCAGCTCCTCCACACCATCCTCTACTACCTCCCACAACTCCTTGGAGGCTAGTAGTACCCTCATCTGGATGCTCCAGTTCCCATAGTTGGTCTTCGTCAACTTGGGGACTTGCCCCGGCACGGCACCTCCAAACTCCATCTCTCCCCTACTTCAAACCTTCCGAGTCACCGTAAAGGTTTGCAACCTGGCTTTGATACCACTTGTCGGAACCAAGGGATGGGTTCCGCTGATCTCCCTCTACGCAAAATCAACACCGGCGAGACCTACTCCAGCGAGATCTCCTCTCTTGCGAGCTCCAACAGTGCGAGATCCCTCCAGCGAGATCTTGGCGCGCGAGCTTGGCGAGTGCGAGGGCTTGCCGGAGGCGGTGACGGCAACCCGCGAGACCTTGGCGAGTTCGACCTTGGCGGGGTATGTCGGCGAGCTGCGATGCACTCCGGCGAGCTCCGTGGGCGAGACCTCCGGCGAGGTGGGCTTCTCCCGGCGGGTGCGATTATGCGAAAGCCCAGCTCGGCGAAACCTAGGTGTGTGTGCAGCGGGAGGAGTTAACAGTTCCTGCGGGAACTTTTATGGGAGAATAAAATAAACTCTCTCTCTCGCTACTCTCTCTCCTGCGGGAGTTAAAGAGGGAAAAGGGGAGAAATTCTTCACACTTTTTCAGCAACCAAAATAAGTACAAGGAGGGGCCTTTATATAGGCAATCAAAAACTCTCCAACTACCCCTATTAATTACATCATAAATTCTCCATCATAAATGCATTAAAAACATAATAATAAAAAACTTAATCATAAAACCTTGACAATTTGACCGAGTCAAACTGTCAACCCAACAAAACTGCCCTCCACCCCATTATTTGTGCTTCATACCTTCAGGATAGGATGGGCACCCCTGCACCATGTACTCTAAACTTGTGATATTGATATGGGATCGTTACATTTCAGTTTGCATGCATGGTTGTTTTTTTTTTTGGTTGCCAAATTTCTTTTTATTTATCTTAGTATTTGTGATTGTTGCTGCCTTCGGGTTTGCTTGTTTTGATGGGTTGTTTTGCCAAATTTCTTTTTGCAGGGGTGGTGCATCATGTCAATGGATTCGCGGATATACTTAATTTTTAGACTTAGGCTCCGTTTGGGAGGACTTATTTTCACCGGTCAAGCGGTCATGATCGCATGAACCGAACCTTAATTAAGGTCAAGTTCATGCGGTCATGACCGCTTGACCGGTGAAAATAAATCCTCCCAAACGAAGGCTTAAGGGTGTGCTTAAATGTACACTTTTACCATTTCTGGTAGGTCGTCGGACTAGGTTTTCTTTTCTAATTGTAAGTCAAATGTGGAAAGGGTAGGCTGTGTGGATTGGTAAATTGCGAGAATTATATTTTGGGTAGCTTTCTTTCTTTTTGCGAGAAAGTGTTACACTTTTATTTTTAGCTTTCTTTCTTTTTGGTAGACTGACTTAAGGGTGTGCCCTTCACCATACTTCTCGCCATGTTCATGATGGTCAGATTCTTCCTCTCCGCGACTCCGTTCTGCTGGGGTGAATATGCCGCCGTCAACTGATGAGATATCTCACTCTCTACAGAAATCATCAAATAGCCTAGATGTGTACTCCCCACCCCTATCTGTCCTCAGCACCTTTAGTGGTTGTCCACTCTCCTTCTCTGTCATCGTCTTGAACTCCTTGAACCTGTCAAGGGCATCAGATTTCTCCTTCAAAAAATACACTCAACCCTTCCGACTGAAGTCATCTGTGAAGGTGATATAGTACTTGCTCCGGCCAACTGAGGTAGTCTCAAACGGACCAACGATGTCTGAGTGAACTAGTTCAAGCTGCCTCCTTGCTCTTCGGGACTTGCCACCTTCGAACGTTTGCCGCTTTTACTTTCCCTTCGTGCACGCCTCACAGATCTTCTGTGCTGGTGAGATCATGGGCAAACCTTCCACCATCCTGAAATGAGATAAGAGCTTCAAGCCAGTGAAGCTCAAATGACCCATCCTATGATGTCGCAACCATGCTTCTTCTTCTACCTCAGTTCTTGCAAGGCACACCGTCTCCTCGGCATCCATCCTTAGCGTAAAGAGACTATTCACCGTCATCTTCACATTCACTACCTCTCTTCCTCGATGATCCTTCATGACCAATGAGTCATCCTTCAACTGAACACAGTAGTCTTTCTCCACCAGCTGCCCAAGGCTTAAGATGTTACTCTTTAAGCGTGACACATAGAACACATCGTTGATGTACAACCCCGTATTCGCGAAGAGTGGGCCCAAAACAAGGTAAGCAAGTTTTAAAGCTTTTTGGGAGTTTTGCACTCCTAGGGGCCAATTTTTGGTGAACTTGAAAGACATACTAGTAGGGGGAGAAATATTTCTCCCCCCAAGGCGCTCTTGGCAGGTCGCAGGCCGCCAGGCCGCAAGCCGCCCAGGCCGCCAGGCCGCAAGCCGCCTCAGGCCGCCAGGTCGCAGGCCGCCAGTTTTTCGAACTCTTGTCCAGCGGCCTAGCGGGGCGAGACCGGCCGGGGGCCAGGGTCTCGCCCGCGCCTCTTCTCTCTCGGCGGCCTAGCGGGGCGAGACCGGCCGGGGGCCAGGGTCTCGCCCCCGCCTCCTCTTGTTCAGCGGCCTAGCGGGGCGAGACCGGCCGGGGCCAGGGTCTCGCCCCCGCCTCCTCTTGTTCAGCGGCCTAGCGGGGCGAGACCGGCCGGGGGCCAGGGTCTCGCCCCCGCCTCCTCTTGTTCAGCGGCCTAGCGGGGCGAGACCGGCCGGGGGCCAGGGTCTCGCCCCCGCCTCCTCTTGTTCAGCGGCCTAGCGGGGCGAGACCGGCCGGGGCCAGGGTCTCGCCCCCGCCTCCTCTTGTTCAGCGGCCTAGCGGGGCGAGACCGGCCGGGGGCCAGGGTCTCGCCCCCGCCTCCTCTTGTTCAGCGGCCTAGCGGGGCGAGACCGGCCGGGGGCCAGGGTCTCGCCCCCGCCTCCTCTTGTTCAGCGGCCTAGCGGGGCGAGACCGGCCGGGGGCCAGGGTCTCGCCCCCGCCTCCTCTTGTTCAGCGGCCTAGCGGGGCGAGACCGGCCGGGGGCCAGGGTCTCGCCCCCGCCTCCTCTTGTTCAGCGGCCTAGCGGGGCGAGACCGGCCGGGGGCCAGGGTCTCGCCCCCGCCTCCTCTTGTTCAGCGGCCTAGCGGGCGAGACCGGCCGGGGGCCAGGGTCTCGCCCCCGCCTCCTCTTGTTCAGCGGCCTAGCGGGGCGAGACCGGCCGGGGGCCAGGGTCTCGCCCCCGCCTCCTCTTGTTCAGCGGCCTAGCGGGCGAGACCGGCCGGGGGCCAGGGTCTCGCCCCCGCCTCCTCTTGTTCAGCGGCCTAGCGGGGCGAGACCGGCCGGGGGCCAGGGTCTCGCCCCCGCCTCCTCTTGTTCAGCGGCCTAGCGGGGCGAGACCGGCCGGGGGCCAGGGTCTCGCCCCCGCCTCCTCTTGTTCAGCGGCCTAGCGGGGCGAGACCGGCCGGGGGCCAGGGTCTCGCCGTCGCCTCTTCTTGCTCGGCGGCCTAGCGGGGCGAGACCGGCCGGGGGCCAGGGTCTCGCCCCCGCCTCTTCTTGCTCGGCGGCCTAGTGGGGCGAGACCGGCCGGGGCCAGGGCCTCTACTTGCAGTTTTACCTTCTTGCCCTCGGGGAAAATTTCCCCCCCCCCCCCCTTACCCCCCGGCGTGGCTGTTTTCTATTGGCCCAAGGCTTTTTGGGCGTGAGGGTATCTTGGTCATTTTGGTCCAAAGGGTTTTGGAAAACTATAAATAGACCCCCTTGGGTACCTTGGAGGAGGACTGGATCTTCTTCTTCTTGCTTTCTCCTCCCTTGGCTCCTTCTTGGTAGAGTTGAGAGAGCTCCCCCAAGGCGCCCTAGCTCGAGCATTGGCTAGGGAGGGGAAGAGCTCAGGTAGCCTTCCGGGTGTGAGGTGGGACCTCCGCGCTAGAGCCGAGGGTCTATTCCTAGCTTCTTGATCCTTTGGTCCGTGACGTTCTCTCGAGTGTAGTAGGTGTGAGGTCACCCCTTCCTCGAGGGACGAACTCCACGATGGACCAGGTTTCTGGTTTCAACATTTTGGTGCGGTGAGCGTGGAGAGTGACCAGCACAGAAGATCTCGAGAGGGTGTCATGACAGGAGGTCAAGGAGGTAGTGACGATCTCGGCGAGCTCCCCACCCCAGGACCCTTTGTGGGGAGGCAAGAGTTCATGGCCTCCATCCAGGGCATCATGGAGATGCTGCGAAGCATTGCTCCTCAGGGTGGCAGCTCCACCCCGACCCCCCAGGAGCTAGCTCCCCCCCTCGACGAGTCGACTCCCAGGGGTCTAGGCGAGATGACCCCAGCAGGGGGAGAAGGAAGTGTCCCAGGAAGAAGGCCCGGGAAGGAGAGGATGGGCGATGGGGTCGAGCGAGACCTCACCGGCCGGGAGCTGTTCTCCAGCCCGGCGAGTGCCAACCTTCAAGGCGAGCAGGTCGCGCGAGTGGAGGTGGCGAGACCACCCCTTAGGGGGTCACCCTTCAGCGAGCTAATCATCTCAGCTCCCGTTCCCGAGGGGTTCAGAGAGCCAGACATGGCTTACTACACGGGTAAGGATGACCCCGTCCAGCATCTGCAATGGTTCGAGGATGCCGTCTCCATCAGGCCGATGACGGACGCCTTCAAGTGTCGCCTCTTTGCGATCACGTTGAAAGAGAAGGCAAGGGACTGGTTCCATCAACTCCCTCCGAAGTCGATCTACGGGTTCGAGGACTTGAGCCGAAGCTTCCAGCTCCGCTTCTCCACCTCCAAGAAGCGGAAGAGGAGTCCTGAATCCATCTTCTTGATAAGGCAGGGGGCCGAGGAGTCGTTGGCCCGCTACGTTGACCGGTTCCAAGAGGAGATCCTGGAGGTCCAGGAGATGCCAGGGTATGCTCTCCAGATGGCCTTCACCGTTGGGCTGAAGGAGGGTTTCTTCAAGATGAGCTTGACCCGGAAGGCCCCCCTTTCCTTCGAGGAGCTGATGGAAAGGGCGGCAGAGGAGATTGCCATGGAGGCAGCCAACCCGGTGTTTGTCAAGAAGTTGGCAAAGCTGACGGAGGTGGAGTCAAAGGAGCAGGGTGGCTCAAGGCATCAGGAAGGAAGAAGGAGAGAGGAGCAGAGAACTCAGGGGTTCCAGGGACGGGAGGGTCCGGAACCAGGCTGGAGGCAGCAGGGAGGACCTGCCCAAGGTCCAGGGAGAGCTCTCATCCAAGGAGGGGGGAACTATCATGGGGGACAAGGGGGGTATAACTTCCAGAGGCAGGCCCCAAGGCAACTCTTACCCCTCCACAGCAAGCCTTGGCGATAGGAGGGGGAAGAGGTAACAGGAGAGAGCGTCCAGCCCGCCGAAAGAGGGGAGGAGCACTACCGTACTGCGACTTCCATCAGGTGGAGGGGCACGCCACAGCCACCTGCCCCGAGTTCTTGGAAGTGAGGGGCGCGAGAAGCCCTGCCCAGCTGCAGCCGCCGGTGCGGGTGGAAGAGGTTCTACCCAGAGAGGTGGGTGATGATATATACGAGGACCGGGTCGACGTGGGAACCCGAGGTGGTATAGGAGTGATCCACGGTGGAGTGGGGGTTGAGGCCACTCGGAAGGCAAGCCTCCATGTCATGTACCGAAGGAGCGTTGCCTCAACCTCCCAGACCCCACCCCCTGAAGAAAAGATCACCTTCTCGGTGAAGGACCTGCCGGATCATGAGGATCCATTCTGCGATGCGCTGGTCATCCAGACGGCCATCGAAGGCTACACCGTCTCCCGGGTCCTGGTTGACAACGGAAGCTCCGTCAACGTCATTTTCAAGAAGGCGTTTGACGAGATGAAGGTAGAGCCAAGGAGGGTGTTGGCCTCGGATGGACCCCTGTTCGGATTCTCAGGAGAGAGGAAGGAGGTCGAGGGTGGAGTGGGGCTCCAAGTAAAATTGGGAGGAGTCTCGAGGAACTGCCGGTTCGTCATTGTTGACGCTCCAAGCAGCTACAACGCCATCTTCGGAAGACCCCTCATCAGCGTCTTCCATTGTGTGCCATCTTCATTCCACCAATGCCTCAAGTTCAGCTCAGGAGGGATCCAGGTCAGAGTCAAGGGAGACTCCAGGATGGCAAGGCAGTGCTACGTCACGGCCGACAACACCATCTCTTGGTTGGCCAAGGCAGAGGAGATGGAAAAGATCATGGAGAGCCTGAGCAGGATGGAGGTGTCCGGCGAACAGGAAGCGGATGAGGACCACCAGGCCCAGACCCCCTGAGGAAGCCTCGCCCCGGCAGAGTCCTGTATGTATCTTATCTTGCAATGAGTCTAACCCCCGACCAACTGAGTCGGGGGAATCATGTAACCCATCTATTTTCCCCGTTTGAGGATGTAGAATTTGGTAAGGTTTGATTGTGATGCTTAGTCCTTAGCTCCGATGATGATTCCGCCGCCAGGCTCCCACTAGCTGGCTGGGTAGGTTGATCTCTCGTGGTAGCCCAAGCCCTTAGCTCCGATGATGATTCCGCCGCTAGGCTCCCACTAGCTGGCTGGGTAGGTTGATCTCTCGTGGTAGCCCAAGCCCTTAGCTCTGATGATGATTCCGCCGCCAGGCTCCCACTAGCTGGCTGGGTAGGTTGATCTCTCGTGGTAGCCCAAGCCCTTAGCTCCGATGATGATTCCGCCGCCAGGCTCCCACTAGCTGGCTGGGTAGGTTGATCTCTCGTGGTAGCCCAAGCCCTTAGCTCCGATGATGATTCCGCCGTCAGGCTCCCACTAGCTGGCTGGGTAGGTTGATCTCTCGTGGTAGCCCAAGCCCTTAGCTCCGATGATGATTCCGCCGCTAGGCTCCCACTAGCTGGCTGGGTAGGTTGATCTCTCGTGGTAGCCCAAGCCCTTAGCTCCGATGATGATTCCGCCGCCAGGCTCCCACTAGCTGGCTGGGTAGGTTGATCTCTCATGGTAGCCCAAGTCCTTTTCTCCGAGGTGGTCCCGCTGCCAGGCTCCCACTAGCTGGCAGGGTCGGTGGTACCTCTCGTGGAGAGTAATTTCCTTTGCTCCGAGGTGGTCCCGTTGTCAGGCTCCCACTAGCTGGCAGGGTCGGTGGTACCTCTCGTAGAGAGTAAGTCCCTTTGCTCCGAGATGGTCCCGCTGTCAGGCTCCCACTAGCTGACAGGGCCGGTGGAACCTCTCGTGGAGACTAAGTGTTTTCGCCCAGAGGAGGTCTCGCCACCCAGGCTCCCATAGCTGGCATGACAGGTTGACCCCGAGGGGAAGTTACACTCCGCGAATACGTTGGGTTGGATGTGTCTTTCCGAGCTTGTGCCAACCTCGAAAAGAGCGGGGATTGTGTACAACCCCGTATTCGCGAAGAGTGGGCCCAAAACAAGGTAAGCAAGTTTTTAAGCTTTTTGGGAGTTTTGCACTGCTAGGGGCCAATTTTTGGTGAACTTGAAAGACATACTAGTAGGGGGAGAAAATATTTCTCCCCCCAAGGCGCTCTTGGCAGGTCGCAGGCCGCCAGGCCGCAAGCCGCCCAGGCCGCCAGGCCGCAAGCCGCCTCAGGCCGCCAGGTCGCAGGCCGCCAGTTTTTCGAACTCTTGTCCAGCGGCCTAGCGGGGCGAGACCGGCCGGGGGCCAGGGTCTCGCCCGCGCCTCTTCTCTCTCGGCGGCCTAGCGGGGCGAGACCGGCCGGGGGCCAGGGTCTCGCCCCCGCCTCCTCTTGTTCAGCGGCCTAGCGGGGCGAGACCGGCCGGGGGCCAGGGTCTCGCCCCCGCCTCCTCTTGTTCAGCGGCCTAGCGGGGCGAGACCGGCCGGGGGCCAGGGTCTCGCCCCCGCCTCCTCTTGTTCAGCGGCCTAGCGGGGCGAGACCGGCCGGGGCCAGGGTCTCGCCCCCGCCTCCTCTTGTTCAGCGGCCTAGCGGGGCGAGACCGGCCGGGGGCCAGGGTCTCGCCCCCGCCTCCTCTTGTTCAGCGGCCTAGCGGGGCGAGACCGGCCGGGGGCCAGGGTCTCGCCCCCGCCTCCTCTTGTTCAGCGGCCTAGCGGGGCGAGACCGGCCGGGGGCCAGGGTCTCGCCCCCGCCTCCTCTTGTTCAGCGGCCTAGCGGGGCGAGACCGGCCGGGGGCCAGGGTCTCGCCCCCACCTCCTCTTGTTCAGCGGCCTAGCGGGGCGAGACCGGCCGGGGGCCAGGGTCTCGCCCCCGCCTCCTCTTGTTCAGCGGCCTAGCGGGGCGAGACCGGCCGGGGTCAGGTCCTCGCCCCCCGCCTCCTCTTGTTCAGCGGCCTAGCGGGGCGAGACCGGCCGGGGCCAGGGTCTCGCCCCCGCCTCCTCTTGTGTTCAGCGGCCTAGCGGGGCGAGACCGGCCGGGGGCCAGGGTCTCGCCCCCGCCTCCTCTTGTTCAGCGGCCTAGCGGGGCGAGACCGGACCGGGGGCCAGGGTCTCGCCCCCGCCTCCTCTTGTTCAGCGGCCTAGCGGGGCGAGACCGGCCGGGGCCAGGGTCTCGCCCCCGCCTCCTCTTGTTCAGCGGCCTAGCGGGGCGAGACCGGCCGGGGGCCAGGGTCTCGCCCCCGCCTCCTCTTGTTCAGCGGCCTAGCGGGGCGAGACCGGCCGGGGCCAGGGTCTCGCCCCCGCCTCCTCTTGTTTAGCGGCCTAGCGGGGCGAGACCGGCCGGGGGCCAGGGTCTCGCCGTCGCCTCTTCTTGCTCGGCGGCCTAGCGGGGCGAGACCGGCCGGGGGCCAGGGTCTCGCCCCCGCCTCTTCTTGCTCGGCGGCCTAGTGGGGCGAGACCGGCCGGGGGCCAGGGCCTCTACTTGCAGTTTTACCTTCTTGCCCTCGGGGAAAATTCCCCCCCTTACCCCCCGGCGTGGCTGTTTTCTATTGGCCCAAGGCTTTTTGGGCGTGAGGGTATCTTGGTCATTTTGGTCCAAAGGGTTTTGGAAAACTATAAATAGACCCCCTTGGGTGCCTTGGAGGAGGACTGGATCTTCTTCTTCTTGCTTTCTCCTCCCTTGGCTTCTTCTTGGTAGAGTTGAGAGAGCTCCCCCAAGGCGCCCTAGCTCGAGCATTGGCTAGGGAGGGGAAGAGCTCAGGTAGCCTTTCGGGTGTGAGGTGGGACCTCCGCGCTAGAGCCGAGGGTCTATTCCTAGCTTCTTGATCCTTTGGTCCGTGACGTTCTCTCGAGTGTAGTAGGTGTGAGGTCACCCCTTCCCCGAGGGACGAACTCCACGAGGGACCAGGTTTCTGGTTTCAACAGTTGAGGTGCACCTTCTCACCATTTAGGGTGACCATTATCAACCTTCTTCCTTCTACCGAGATCTTCGAAGCATCTCCAAAACTGACCTCACCAACATTTGGCTCAAGGTTGGTGAACAACTCTTTCTCTCCACACATGTGGTTGCTTGCTCTCGTTTCCAAGTACCACACCTCATTCCTTCCTCCTTCAGCTCCACTGTAAATCAAGAATATCATTGGATCACCACCAGTGGTTCTTGCTTCTGTATAGTGGTTGACCTCCTATCTCTTCCTCGGAGCCTAGCAGTCATAGCTCATATGCCCAAAACGGTTACAGTTATAATACTGTACTTCGGACATGTCACCTTGGCCTCTTCCTCGGCATCTTCATCTTCCTCTTCCTTCATGCCTTACTCCTTGAGGTTGCTCCGCCTCTCTCTGGTGGCATTGATTTCTTCCTTGGTCTCTTCCTCCTCTTCTTCCTCTACCTCTTCCTCGGTAACCTCGACCTTGATGGCCACTTCCTCTTCCAGAGCTCTCTCCAAAATTCAACTGAGTCTGGAGTGCTTTACCCAAGCCACTTGACTCTTCTTCGTCTTGTAGCATGCGATACTCATGGGCTTGTAGGGAGCCAACAAGATCATCCACGAACATCTGGGTGAGATCCTTTGATTCTTCAATTGTCACCACAACATGACGAAACTTCTTTGACATAGACTGCAAGAGCTTCTCCATGAGGCTCACGTCATCTATCATCTCTCCGTTGTGTTTCATCTCATTTGTGAGCGTCCGCGGACGGGTCACATAATCCTCAACCTTCTCAGAACTCTGCATCTTCAACACTTTATACTCACTTCGAAGGGACTGCAGCTTCACCCATCTTTCTTGGCCTTTATCAACTCCTGCATGGAGCATTGCTATACCTCCCATGCCTCCTATGAATTTCGCGTCTGAGATTTCTCAAACGCTGCCT
>CM077147.1:4143020-4169322 GCA_039583875.1 Platanthera guangdongensis | reverse complement strand
GTCACGGTTACTGCCCTTCTAAAGTTAATTGTAACTCATCAAGTTTTGAATGGAACCAATCTCCAGAAGAAGAGACAATGACCAAGTCAGATTGTGTTATCAAGTTTGGAATAAAACACTCTCCTCTCGAAGGCAAAAGCCGAATCCAGTGCAGTTGTTAGCATAAGTTTGGAATGAAACAACTTACCAGATCCGCGCTCAAGCAACCAAGAGCATCAACATAACACAACATGCTTGCTTGACAAAGGAAATCGGAATAATCAAAAACTTCCGGACAAAGGCTGAACTGAATCACCTAACGCTGACCTAAGGCCGAACTAAATCGCCTTTAGTCCCATTTTCCCCACAGTTTTGATTAGACGGTCTTTTGGCATTCCTTTCGTCAATGGATCAGCCAGTTATCCTTTGAACGTACATTGATCAAAGTGAATACTCATTGTTCTTTCAGATAATTCAACCAGGCATGTCTCAGTCGTACATGTCTCCTCTTAGTATTATAGAGGGTATTCTTAACGACTTGAACTGCTGCTTGATTATCGCAATACAAGCTCAATGAGTTGACTTGTAACTTAGACAAGGGAATTGTTCTAAAATACAAGTTCCTGATCCAATCTCCTCTTCACCGGCCAAGGCTAAGGCAAACAACTCGGCTTCCATAGACGACAATGCTATACAGGTCTGTCTTTTGGATTTCCAAGTAATAGCAGCTCCACCAAAGTGAATATAATCCACTGGTGGACCAGTTGTTCCCGACTTCTGAACACCATGACGCATCAGAAAATCCCTCCACAGAAGGTGGGTAACCAGTGTAGCACAGTGCATGATCTTTAGTACCTTTCAGGTACCTCAGCAGCCTATCTAGGGCTTCCCAATGCTCTTTGCCTGGATTACTGGTAAAACGACTCAACATGCTACCGAAAAAAGCAATGTCTGGTCTAGTACAACTTGTGGCATACATGAGACTACCAATTATTTTTGGAATATTTAACTTGATCAATGCTGGTCTCTACATTAGGACTCAACTTCGCATTATGATCAAATGACGTCTCTAAGGCCTACAGTTATCATATCCCCAGTAGAAAGAAGTTGCTCAATATAATGAGCCTGACTAAGAGTAACTCGACCCTCGTCAACTCTAACCTTCATACCTAATAGGGTATCCACAGGACCAAGGTCCTTCATGTCAAAAACTTCTGCCAGAGTGGATTTAATATCTCTAACTGCAGCAAGATTAGACCCCAAAATCAACATGTCATCTATATATAAGCATATGATGACTGTCAGATTCGACAATGAGCGAATGGTAAAGGCATTTATCTGAGAGACTGGACTGAAATCTGAGGCTCTTTACCACCTGGTCAAACTTCATGTGTCACATCTTAGGCGCTTGTTTTAAGCCCATAGATTGATTTATCTAATTTGCACACTTTATCTTTTAGATCTTTCTGCACATAACCTTCAGGTTGTGCCATGTAGATCTCTTCATCAAGCTCTCCATTTAAGAAGGCTATTTTCACATCCATCTGATGAACTATAAAGTTCTCGATAGACGCTAATGCCAGAAGAATCCTGATAGTCGACAGGTGACACACAGGTGAATAAACATCAAAGTAGTCTATTCCCCCCTGTTGTTTATAACCTTTAGCTACGAGACGCGCTTTTATACCTGGCTATAGACCCATCATTATGTAGTTTCTTCTTCAACACCCACTTGCATCCTAGGACTTTAGCGTCTTTCGGCAAGTCAACTAGATGCCAAGTATTGTTATGCAACAGCGAGTCCACTCATCATCAATGGCTTCTGCCCCAACATCAACGAATCTCTAGATCTCATTGCCTCCTGGTAGGAGAATGGATCATCCTCTAAGTGGTAGGTGACGAAATGCTCACCAAAGTTCTTAGGGATTCTCTCTCTTGTAGATGCTCTGAGTGGAACAGTTTCCACCTCTATAGGTTTGGGGAGCAGTGCCAGAAAGGGCCAACAACAGGTTCTACGATAGATTCTGAAATCATATCATTAGACCCGAAACAGACAGACCATGATCCTTGACAAATTTATCTTCAAAGAATATGCTATCTCTAGACTCTATCACGATATTCGTGGATAGATCGAAAAATCTGTCGGCTGCACTATCTTCTGCACTGCTAAATAGACGCATGTGGTCGTCCTAGGTCCCACCTTAGGCCTCTTAAGGTCTTGTAATCGCACATATGCGATACAGCCCCAAGTCTTTAGAGTATCGTATCTACAAGGATGACCGTGCCACAGCTCATACGGGTAGCAGTGAGCTGAGAATGAGGCACTCTATTCAGAATGTGATTGCAGCACGAACTGCTTCTCTCCAAAAGGAATTAGGCATGCCAGCTGTTAGGAGCATAGAGTTCAACATTTCTGTCAAAGTTCTATTCTTACGCTCAGCAACACCATTTGACTGGGGTGAATAAGGAGCTGTGTTTTCAAGAAATATTCCCTCAGAGGCGCAAAATTCCTTGAACCCAGAAACAGTATATTTCTCCTCCTCGATCACTTCTAAATCGCTTAATTTTCAGGTTCGACTGATTTTCTACACGAGACTTAAAGGTCTTAAACGTCTCAAAGGCTTCGTCTTTCGATTTTAACAGATACACATGACAATATCTTGAAAAATCATCTATGAATATAATCAGATACTTCTTGCCCCTCGAGTGACGTGGCTACGAAAATCACAGAGGTCTGAATGTATCAACTCAAGAAGTTTCGTGCTCCTAGAAACCGATTTAAATGGCTTTCTAGTGATTTTAGTTTGAGCACACACCTCGCACTTGTCAAATCGAATCGACAGATCTAAGGGAATATTATGACTCTTCGCTAGATCTAGCATTTTCCTATAGTTCACGTGTCCAAGTCTGTTATGTAACAACTTAGGATCAATAAGGTTCGAACTTATTTGGTTAATGCTATCGTTGTTTAAGCTAAGTCTATACATTCCGTTGATCAGGTACGCACACCCAAATAATGTGAATTTACCGTTAAGGTCATTCTACCGTTTTGAGTTGTGAAGGACATCCCAGCCTTATCTAATAGACTCATAGAAATCAAGTTTTTAGTTAAAGATGGAACTACTTTAACATTAAGCAGAAAAAGAGTTTTACCTGATGAGAGGACCAGCTCGGCTGTCCCAGCATGGGTCACCTCAGTCTCTCCTCCATTGCAGTTCTCCACCTTCTCCTGGACCGCCTTGACCTCAGCAAGTAACCCTCTGTCATTCGTCACATGACAGGTTGCACCGCTATCAAGCCACCACTCAGAGGACGAACTGCGGTGACTGCTCCCGATCATAGCCACAAAGGACTTGGGATCTGAAGCATCAGCCAGCATGTTCGCCACATTTTGCGGGGCATCCTCCTTTTTCTTCTTAGGAGCCTTGCACTCAGCCGCCCAGTGTCCCCACTTGCCGCAGTTTGTGGCACTTGCCCCTCTTCCTTTTGAAAGAGGGCTTTTTAGGCGCCAACTGTGTAGAGGGTTCACCTTTGGGTGCTGGTGGCTTCCTTCGAGGCTTGCTGGGTCGAGAAACGAAGTTAACAGCCTGCGAGGACTGACTAACTTGTTCCAGGCTCTTACCAGCTATGTTTTGGTCTTCGATATGAATGAACCTTTTGAGTTCATCCAATGCGATCTTTTCCTTCAGTCTGTGCATTTCAGTCTTGAAGGTCACCACTCAGGAGGTAGCTTGCTAAGTATCAGACATACAAAGAGATTATCCGAGATATCGGACTTATCGTCCGCCAGCTTGAGACGCAGACTCTCCAATTCAATTATTTGAGAGGTGATTGACGAGTTTAAATTAAACTTAGAAGTGAAGAGTCTCTCGCCAAGGAGAGTCCTCGACAACCCCTCTTCCTTCTGGAAGTGCGCATTCAGCGGTCTCAAATCTCCTTTGCAGTCTTATGACTGCTGTAGGTCAGGGCGAGTGTAGGGTTCAGTGAATTTAGGAGGTAGTCCCTGCAGAAGTCTTCGTCTTTTCTCCACTGAAGTTCGCTCACGTCCTCTTCGGTAGTGGCAAAATCACTCAGGACCGTGTAGAAGATCTCACGTTCCTTCATACCAAGTTGGACGTGCAGCTTCCAAGCGTGGAAGTCGGAGAGATCGAACGACTGAAGCTTGACGATGTCGTAGGAGGTAATCTTCGACATCTCGCTAAAGCTATAATATTAAACAACCAGAAAGAAGTCACCTGATCCGCGTGAGACGTGAACGGGTCTTCGGATCCAATCCAGAGTTATTTGCACTTCCTGTCTGACTGAACGTAGTCACAGAATACCGGATCCGATTTGCACACAATTGAAGCTTTTAAGATGGCTCCTCCCAAACATTGATCCTTTGCAATAGCAGCAAAGAAGGCAGCTTGATTTATCTTCAGCAGCAGCACAGAAGACAGCTTGTTCCAGCAAAGAAAAACAATTTGAGAGAGCAAAGCTCTGCAGCAGCACACAGACCAGATCAGATGAGATGGCAATCTCAGAGATCCTTTAACCTGCTAGAATTGCTCCTTTATAATAGAGATAATTGACTGCAGATGATCTTGGGTTGGCTGCAGATGATCTTGGGATTGCTTCTCCAAAAAAAAAAAAATTGGCTGCAGATCTGGAAAAACCAGATCTGAAACAGCAATGGCGATCAACCTCCTCCTTGGGTCGAGGGATCAATGGTGATGAAAAGGAGATCTACAGAAATCTGTTTTGCTCAGATCTATAGAGACGGCCGATCTGAACTCATCTTAGACAAAGGAGGAAGCAAGGAACCAGAACTTTTCCTCCTTGTGATCACCAGTTGATCTGACTTTGCAACAGGGAGCGATCAACCTCGCGATCTTAACACCTTTGCTCTTCCAGATCTGAGACGGAAAAACTAGATCTGCGACGATTCTAGGCAGCGGCGCGGCGCCGGGACTGGAACGAAATAAAAAAAACAGCGGCGTTCTTCTGATCCGGCGACTGCTTCGGCAGAGAACCAGAAACAGCGGCTACAGGGAAGAACCACGGCGATGCAGTCTCCGGAGGCGGCTTCGATCTGGTTGAGAGTCGAGGAGCAGCGGAGCGGCGGATCGAGCACCAGACGGCGGAAAATCGCGAAAAATTGCAGAGCGGCGGAATCGGATTCGCCGAGATCGCAGAACACGGGAGCGGTGCTGTAGAACGCGGGAGAGCGGAAACCCTAGGAGCGATACTTTGAGAATGTGATAGTTAGCCGCTCAAAGTATTCTACCATACCCTATCTAAGTATGGAATAGGGTATATATAGTACTTCCAGCTTAGGGCCAAACCCTAGAATGACACGAAACCCGTTAATCTATTCGAGTCGGTCTCGACACGTGCGGACATATAACAAAATAACCTAACAAAACATAAAACAAACAATCCATTGATATTCACTAGCATCAACATGAAAAAAGAAATTCAATAACTCAATCCCAATTTCTGGCCAAAATGTTGTTCCAAGAAACCATACAGGAATACAAATCAATGACTACTTTAATTCAATCTTCTTCCAGACAGTCGGAGAAAAGGGGGGTTGCGGTTAGACGGAGGGGAGTTAGATATTTAGGGTTGTAGTTAATTTTTGACGGGTTGCGGTTAGACGGAAGTTACATGTGCTTAAATTATCACCACCGCATGCATAACCAAGCTAATTAATTAGACGATCGGAAACATGATTATAATTAATACCCAATATTTTGTGGTTTAATAAATTGTTCTAGAAATGATAGATAATATACATATTAAGATATTAAGATATTAAGATCTTAAAATTAATCACAAACATGGTCAAATTAATTTTTCATTCATCAAGCCATTTTTAGCCAAAGCAATCAAATCACAAAAATACATATATCATTGTGTCATCTTTATCATGCCATTTTTATCCAAACGAGCTAATCACAAACATGGCCAAAACACCACAAATAAAATGGACAAATCAATTTGGCCAGATAAAAAGAAGTAAGAGATGGGGAAGAGGAGAAGATGAGAAGGGGGAGGAGGAAGAAGAAGAAGAAGAGGAAGAAAAGAAAGATGCAGAAAAAGAAGAGGAGGAGGAAGCGGCCGGGCCGGAATTACAGATTTCAGCATCCTAAATTCAAAGAACTTGAAGGCGAGGAAGAAAGGGAGGAGGAAGAAGAAGATCAATTAGATGCAGAAGAAGAAAAAGAAAGATTAATTAGAGTTAATATCATATAATAAAGACTTTAAAAGGAGGTGATGGTAAATTTTCTATTTTGCATGTGTTTCCATAAAAAATTACCATTGTCATATGCGGTGATTATAATTAATTTTTCATTTTTACTATAATTAGAAATATATTACGTGAATCTACTAGTTACAAAAAATCTCTCAACATCAAGCTGCCTCCTTGCTCTTCGGGACTTGTCACCTTCAAACGTTTGCCGCTTCTGCTTTCCCTTCGTGCACGCCTCACAGATCTTCTGTGGATGCCGAGGAGACGGTGTGCCTTGCAAGAATCGAGGAAGAAGAAGAAGCATGGTTGCGACATCACAGGATGAGTCATTTGAGCTTCACTGGCTTGAAGCTCTTATCTCATTCCAGGGTGGCCCTACATTAAATGCAAACCACAAACTCTATCTCTCTCTTCCGCCAAAAACAAACACACACACATATATATATATAACTGTTGACCTGGTCAACATCACCAACATTTTTTGAAGGAGAAATTTGTGGCACTTGACAGGTTCAAGGAGTTTAAGGCGATGACAGAGAAGGAGTGTGGACAACCACTAAAGGTGCTGAGGATAGATGGGGGTGGGGAGTACACCTCTAGGCTATTTGATGATCTCTGTAGAGAGTGTGGGATATCTCATCAGTTGACGGTGGCATATTCACCCTAGCAGAACAGAGTCGCGGAGAGGAAGAATCTGACCATCATGAGCATGGCGAGAAGTATGGAGTATGCTGAAGGGCAAGGGATTGCCAAAAATGTTCTGGGCGAAAACAGTGCAGTGTGATGTGTACTTGCTTAACAGGTGCCCAACGAAGAGCGTGAAGTTCATGACTCCATTTGAAGCTTGGAGTGGATGGAAGCCGAGTTTTAAACACTTGAGAGTCTTTGGGTGTGTGGTTTATGCTCATGTCCCGGACTAGAGGAGGAAGAAACTTGATGACAAGAACGAGAAGTGCATCTTTGTGGGATACGCTCTGATGAGCAGGGCTTACAAGTTGTACAATCCAGTGATGGAGAAGAGAATAATCTCAAGGGACGTGTTTGAGGAGGATAGCTGCTGGAGCTAGGATGAGAAGGTGAGAAGCATCAAGGGAATGTTTTTCGATGATGATGAAGAGGAATGTGGTCACAAAGCAGAAGTTGAGGTTGGTGGAGCTGAGCCACCATAACCACCAAGTGGAGAGTCAAGGGGAGCTTCTACTCCCTACTCGAGTGGAGCAAGCACAAGTGGAGGCGGTTCTAGTGGAGCGAGCACTAGCAGGGGCAAGGCTGATCGTCCTCAACCTAGGATGAGGAGGTCGGAGGAGATCTACACGGAGACGACACCAACTCTTAATAATTTCTCTTTATATTGTCTCTTAGTAGATTGCGAGCCGTACTCGTATGATGTAGTTGCCCAAGAGAAGATGTGGAGGAAGGCGATGGATGAGGAGATAGCGCTCATCAAAAGGAATGATACCTGGAAGCTGGTCGATCCACCAACCGGCCACAAACCCCTCGGGGTGAAGTGGGTCTACAAAGTGAAGAGAAATAAGAATGGAGAAGTGGAGAAGCATAAGACGAGACTCATCATGAAGGGCTACAGGCAAGTCTAAGGAGTGGAATACGACGAGGTATTTGCTCCAGTGGGCGGATTGACACCATCAGGTTAATCATCCCACTGGCAGCTCACTATGGATGGAAGATTTTGCAGATGGATGATGTGTCCACTTATCTGAATGGCTACTTGTAGAAAGATGTATACATCGAGCAGCCTTCTGGATATTTTGAGAAAGGCCAAGAGAGGAAGGTGTGTAAATTGGACAAAGCACTGTATGGGCTGAAGCAAGGAGCTCGCGCTTGGAATGGAAGGATAGATGCATACCACCAGAAGCATGGCTATATGAAGTGTCCTTACGAGTATGCTCTCTACACGAAGGTGGAGAAGAATGGTGATATGATGATCATATGTCTATACGTAGACGATATGATATTCATAGGCAACAATCCTACCATGTTCGAGGAGTTCAAGAGGACGATGAAGAAGGAGTTTGAGATGACCGATCTGGGAGAGCTCAACTACTTCCTAGGTGTGGAGGTACAGCAGAGTGAAGATGATAGCTTCATCTCACAGAAGAAGTATACAGAGGAGATCTTGAAGAAGTTCAGGATGGAGGATAGCAAGGCTATCTCCACTCCCACTGATCCAAGATTGAAGTTAAGGAATGACTCAAAGGAGGGAGCAGTCGACTCCACATTATTTAAGAGCTTGGTCGGAAGACTACGCTACCTGACTTTCACCAGGCCTGGTATCATGTACGATGTTGGAGTGGTGAGAAGTTACATGGAGGAGCCAAAGCAGGACCATTTCTCGGCAGCGAAGAGGATCTTGAGATATATGAATGGGACGAGAGGTCATGACCTAAAGTACTCGACAGGAGATGAGCTGAATTTGGTTGGATACTCAGACAACAACTACGGCGGTGATATGAATGATCGGAAGAGCACCTCCGGGTATGATTTCCATATGGGAACATGTGTGTTCTCATGGAGCTCGAAAAAGTAGACAACGATTGACCTGTCCTCGTGTAAAGCTGAGTATATCGCAGCGACGACCTGTACCTGTCAGGCGATTTGGCTGAAGAACCTCTTGCAGGAGTTGCATCATCAACATGAGGAACCTATGACTATGTATGTGGACAACAACATACAGCTTGCGAAGAATCCTGTGCTGCATGGACGCAGCAAGCATATTGAGACATGGTACCACTTCCTTCGTGAGCATGTGGAGCAAAAGACGGTTGAGGTTGTGTATTGCCCCACCGGAGAGCATATCGTGGATATCTTCACAAAGGTTTTGAAAGTGGAGACATTTCTGAAGCTCTAAGGAAAACTCAGCATGTGCTGCCAAGTTTGAGGGGGAGTTTGTTGGTGATGTTGACCGGGTCAACAGTTATGTGTGTGTGTGTGTGTGTGTGTGTGTGTGTGTGTGTGTGTGTGTGTTTGTTTTGGCAGAAAAGAGAGATGGAGTTTGTTGTTGGCATTTAATGTGGGACCACGTGTCAGTTTCTTATTGGTTGTACTAGCCTATATAAAGACATGTATGTAGTTCATTTTAAGCTTGCTGAATAGAGAATTTTGGTTCCCTTCCTTCTTCCCTTTCCCGGGTGAAGCGCAGTAGCGCTGGAGTGTGTTTTGAGAGCTTAATCACGTGTCTTGGACCGCCCGCTGGTGCACCCGCTTGGGACTGTTCGCCGGAGCAGCTCGCAAGAAACTTCCACTCGCGACTGCTGCCAGCGGTTAGCTCGCCTGGGTGGCTCTGCCTATCGCCAGGAGGTCTCGCCTGGACAGAGCCGTCTCGGCAGTGGCTCTTGCCCGCACCCAATTCGCAGGGTGGTCTCGTCGGAGGTAGCTTGCAGCGCAACTCGCCGGCGCCACACCCACCTGTAGTACCCGCTGGAACTTGTCATCTCGCCGGCAGTGGGGTTGTACTCGCCGACAGTGGAGGGGTGTCTCGACGGGGTAGATCTCGCCGTAAATTGCATGGGGTGGTGTTGAGTTGTTGTTGAAGTTATGTGTATGGGGTGTTGTTGAGTTGTATTTTTAATTAGTGTGCGCGCTCACCATTGTTTCCAACAATGTCCCCACATCCCTAAGCATTCTCATCTCCGCAACTCCTACTTTTTGCTCATGTACACAATTCATTGCCCAACACTCAGAACCATAGAGCATCGCTGGTCTAATTGCAGTATGGTAAAACTTGCCGTTAAATTTTAATGGTACTTTACGATCACATATGATCCCTGACGTGCCTCTCCTCTTCAACCAACCCGCTTGGATTCTTTGTGTCGCATCTTTATCAATACGTCTGTCTTTTTGAACTATCCATCCAAGATATTTAAAACACTCACTACGGGGAATATCTTGATCACCCAACTTAATAATGAAGTCATCCGTCCTTCTTGCATTGCTAAATTTTAGCCCCATATACTCCGTCTTTGCCCTGCTTAACCTAATACCCTTCTTTTATAAAGTGCCTCGCAAGATTCAAGTTTTTTGTTTACACCCTCGGACGTCTTATCGATCAAAATGATATCATCCTCAAACAATAAACATCAAGGTATTGCTTGTTGGATATGTCCGGTGTGCTCATCTAAGATAAGGTTAAATCTGAACCTTGACGCAGGCCAACAATGATAGGATCCATGAAATTATACCTGAGAAAATTTAATGTTGGCACATTAACTTATCATATGAAAAGAGAAAGCTCAATTCAATATTTCATCACAATTTTTTTTAAAAAAAAATCGGCTAGGATTAAAAGTTTGTTTAGTCTTTTTCCTTTGAATTGATAAATTATTTACTCTTTAATTTATTATATATATT
Source organism: Platanthera guangdongensis (assembly GCA_039583875.1). Lineage (NCBI taxonomy): Eukaryota > Viridiplantae > Streptophyta > Magnoliopsida > Asparagales > Orchidaceae > Platanthera > Platanthera guangdongensis. Next base: position 4,158,743 of record CM077147.1, on the reverse strand, counting down.
AGGCAAATTTAACCACAAACACATTAAGGCTTTATTTGGGGAGGACTTATTTTCACCCATCAAGCGGTTATGGCAAAATGAACTGGACTTTAATTAAGGTTCGGTTCATGCGGTCGTAACCACTTGACCGGTGAAAATAAGTCCTCCCAAACAGACCCTAAATAAAAAATGCCGATTAATGATCAAGCTAGGAAAACCATAGCTAAACCATCATTAAATCATTAATGCAATACCTGAATATTGATCAAACTTTAGGTTCAGAAAGAGGTGTGCATGCAATGACTACTTTAATTTATGGCTAGTTGGTGGGCAAAACTTCTAAGTCCTATCCCGGGATTCGACCGTCCCGGACCAGTGAAGTTCCGCCACAAAGCCAACCCGACCCAACCCACAAAGATGTATGCCAAAAATTCTATTGTTCGTACACCCAAGATGTCCACCCGGGCCAACGCAAATGGGCATCTATGATGTTCTAAACCCAAAAAAACCTTGATCAGGAATCCGGACCCAAAAATTTCGCAGCTGGTGGAGTGGGTGCTAATGGAGGTTGTTAGTGTTGGAAACGTGTATTGGTTCCCGCACAACCTCAACTCCACAAACCGATTCCACCTATCACCAAACCGCCACCACAAACCGCCTACCCGCGCGGTTAGCCTCCTGCGAGTAGCCCTCTCGCACGGCGAGCTCCACCCAGGCGACCTGCGCCCCTTTCTCGCGAGCTGCTGCGGGCTGCTCACCTCTACGCGAGCTGCAACTAGGCGAGCGGGCACGGCGAGACCAACCCGGCGAGACCAACTGGCAAGACCGTCCCTTGCTTGCGGCTAGACCACCACACACGAGCACGCAACCCGCGACCTCCTCCACTTGCGGCGAGATCTCCAACCCGCGAGCTGGCACAGGCGAGAGCAACACCGAAACCGCGAGCACACAAGCCGCGAGCTCCCCCTCTTGCGGCGAGATCACCAAGCCGCTCGGCTAGTCTCCCTGCAGGCTGCACTAAACACTACACTCTTGCGCTGCGGCGCTTCTCTCTCAAAACAAAACCGAAAATGGGGAGGAATTTCACTATCTCATCAATCTTCTAAAGTTCTACATCCAAGCTTTTATATAGGCAAACGAAACCAATGAAAATAGGACACATGACAATGCAATAAATGTCACTCTTAACCACTATCTACTTACATATAATATATAAACCATATTAAAAAAAAGAAAATTCCAAAAAGCTATTGACCCGGTCAACGAAGTCAAAGTCCAACAAACTCCCCCTCAAACTTGGCAGCACATGCCGAGTTTGCCCTTCAACTTCAAGAACGTCTCCACCTTCAATGCTTTGGTGAAGATATTCGCGACTACTCTTCGGTGGGGCAATGCACCACTTCAACCGTTTTCAGCTCCACTTGCTCACGGAGGAAGTGGTACCTCGTCTCGATGTGTTTGCTACGCCCATGTAGCACCGGGTTCTTTGCGAGCTGGATGGCCGACATGTTATCAACATACATGGTCATAGGGCCATCCTGCGGATGATGTAGCTCCTCCAAAAGATTTCTTAGCCAAATTGCATGGCAGGTACAGGTTGTCGCTGCTATGTACTCCGCTTCACATGATGATAAGGCGATCGTCGCCTGCTTCTTCGAACTCCATGAGAACACTCTTGTTCCTACATGGAAGGCATACCCGGAAGTGCTCTTCCGGTCATTAATGTCACCTCCATAGTCACTATCCGAGTACCCGACTAGCTTCAGCTCCTCTCCAGTAGAAAACATCAGACCATGTCCTCTAGTTCCGTTCACATATCTTAGGATCCTCTTCGCTGCCGTGAAGTGGTCCTGCTTTGGTTCCTCCATGTACTTGCTAACTACTCCAACAGCGTACATGATGTCAGGCCTGGTGAAGGTCAAGTAGCGTAAGCTTCCGACCAGACTTTTGAACATCGTGGAGTCGACCGCTCCTTCCTTCGAGTCTTTTCTCAGCTTCATCCCTGGATCAGCAGGAGTGGAGATAGACTTGTTATCCTCCATCCTAAACTTCTTCAAGATCTCTTCCGTGTACTTCTTCTGTGAGATGAAGATCCCATCTTCACTCTGCTGCACCTCTACACCTAGGAAGTAGTTCAGCTCCCCAAGGTCGGTCATCTCGAACTCCTTCTTCATAGTTCTCTTGAACTCCTCAAACATCGCAGGGTTGTTGCCAGTAAATATCATATCGTCTACGTATAGACATATGATCATCATGTATCCATTCTTCTCCACCTTAGTGTATAGAGCATACTCGTACGGGCACTTCTTATAGCCGTGCTTCTGGAGGTATCCATCTATCCTCCCATTCCAGGCACGAACTCCTTGCTTCAACCGTACAGAGCCTTGTCTAGCTTGCACACCTTCCTTTCTTGCCCTTTCACCACATATCCTGGAGGCTGGTCAATGTACACATCCTCCTCCAGGTAGCCATTTAAGTAGGCAGATACCACATCCATCTGCATGATCTTCCATCCATGGTGAGCTGCCAGTGCGATGATCAACCTGATGGTGTCAATCCGTGCCACTGGTGCATAGACCTCGTCGTAGTCCACACCTTGGACTTACCTGTAGCCCTTTACGACTAGTCTTGCCTTGTGCTTCTCCACAGCTCCATCCTTGTTCTTCTTCACCTTGTAGACCCACTTCACCCCGAGGGGTTTGTGGCCAGCAGGTGGATCCACCAACTTCCAAGTATCATTCTTCTTGATGGATCCTATCTTCACATCCATTGCTTTCCTCCAAGCTTCTTCTTGGGCAGCTTCATCATAAGAGCGCGGCTCACAATCTGCTAAGAGGTAATATAAAGAAAAGTTGTTAAATGTCGGTGTCGTCTCCTCATAGATCTCCTCCAACCTCCTCATCCTAGGTTGAGGACGATCATCTTTGCTTCCGCTGGTGCTAGCTCCACCAGATCTGCCTCCACTAGTACTTGCTCCACTCGAGTAGGGGGTAAGAGCTCCCCCTGATTCTCCACAAGGTGGTGATGGTGGCTCAGCTCCACCCATCTCAACTTTGGCTTCCTGACCACCTTCCTCTTCATCCTCATCAAAGAACATCCCCTTAATGCTCCTCACTACTTCATCCCAGTTCCAGCAACTGTCTTCCTCAAACACGACATCCCTTGAGATTATAGCTTTCTCGGTCACCAGGTTGTATAGCTTGTAAGCTTTCCTCATCGGAGTGTAGCCTACAAAGATGCACTTCTCACTTCTGTCATCCAGCTTCTTTCTTCTCTGGTCCGGGACATGAACATAAGCTACACATCTGAAGACCCTTAAGTGCTTCACGATCGGCTTCCACCCACTACATGCTTCAAACGGAGTCATGAACTTCACACTCTTCGTGGGGCATCGGTTTAGCAAGTACACAGCAACCTGTACTGCTTCCGCCCAAAACTTCTTTGGCAACCCCTTGCCCTTCACCATGCTCCTTGCCATGTTCATAATGGTCAAGTTCTTTCTTTCTGCAACCCCATTCTGCTGGGGTGAGTACGCCGCCGTCAACCGGTGTGAGATCCCACACTCTCTGCAGAACTCATCGAACAGCCTAGAGGTGTACTCCTTATACCTCTATCGGTCCTCAGCACCTTCAGTGATTGACCGCTTTCCTTCTCCGGCATTGCCTTGAACTCCTTGAACCTGTTAAGGGCCTCAGCCTTCTCTCTTAAGAAATACACCCAACACTTCCGACTGAAGTCATCCGTGAAGGTGATATAATACTTGCTTCCGCCCACTGAGGTAGTCTCAAATGGACCAGCAATGTCCGAGTGAACTAGTTCAAGCTGTCTTCTCGCCCTTCTGGACTTGCCTCCTTCAAACGTCAACCTCTTCTGCTTCCCCTTCGTGCATGCCTCACACACCTCCTGTGGAGGCGAGATCATAGACAGTCCTTCCACCATCTTGGAGTGAGATAGGAGCTTCAACCCAGTGAACCCCAGAAGGCCCATCCTGTGGTGCCACAACCATGCTTCCTCTTCTTCTTCAGTCCTCGCGAAACACACCGTCTCCTTGGCATCCATCCTCAGCGTGAAGAGACGATTCGTCGTCATCTTTACTTTTACTACCTCTCTTCCTTGATGGTCCTTCATGACCAAGGATCCATCCTTCAACAGCACGCAGTACCCTTTCTCCACCAGCTGCCCAAGACTTAAGATGTTACACTTCAAGCCTAGCACATAGAACACGTCATTTAGGTGCACCTCCTTCCCATTCAAGGTGACCGCTATCACTCCTCTTCCTTCCACTGATATCTTTGAGGCGTCTCCAAAACTGACCTCACCACCATTTGGTTCGAGGCTTGTGAACAGTTCCTTCTTTCCACACATGTGGTTACTAGCTCCGGTATCCAAATATCATACATCGTTCCTTCCACCTTCATCCCCTCTGTAGGGTAGGAACATCATTGGATCGCCACCGGTGTTGCTTGCTTCTGCGTAATGGTTGGCATCTCCTCCCTTCCTTGGAGCCCAACAATCATAGCTCATATGCTCAAACTTATTACAGTTGTAACACTGTATTTGGGACATATCTCCTCTGCCTCTTCCTTGACCTCTTCCTTGGCCCCTACCTTGATCTCTTCCTCTTCCTCCTGCGTCTTGCCTCCAACCTTGAGGTTGTTTTGCCTCCCTCTGATGGTTTTGATTCCTCCCTTGACCTCTTCCTACTCTTCTTCCTCTACCTCTTCCTTGGTAGCCTCGGCCACGCTGACCTCCTCCTCTTCCAGAGCTCTCTCCAAAATTTAACTGAGTCAGAAGTGCCTTCCCCAAGCCACTTGACCCCTCATCATCCTGCAGCATTCGATACTCATGGGCTTGTAGAGACCCGACAAGATCATCTACGGTCATCTGGATGAGGTCCTTCGATTCTTCGATCGCCACCACCACATGACGGAACTTCTTTGACATAGATCGTAGGAGCTTCTCCATAAGGCTCACATCGTCTATCATCTCTCCATTGCGCTTCATCTCATTTGTGAGCGTCCGCAGATGGGTCACATAGTCTCCAACCTTCTCTGAACCCTGCATCTTCATCACTTCATACTGAGCTCGAAGGGATTGCAGCTTCACCTTCTTAGCTTTGTCAACTCCTTGCATGGAGCATTGCAAAACCTCCCATGCCTCCTTCGAGCTAGTCGAATCTGAGATCTTTTCAAACGTCGCCTCATCAACGCCTTGATATAGTAAGAAGAGAGTCTTCTTGTCCCTCTTCTTGGACTCCCTCAACGCTGTCCTCTGAGCGTTAGTCAATGCTGCCTCCACTTCTGTAGTAAGTTCCTCATAGCCATCCTCTACAATCTCCCACAACTCCTTTGAGGCGAGTAGCACTCGCATCTGGATACTCCAGTTCCTATAGTTGGTTTTTGTCAACTTGGGGACTTGCCCAGGCATGGCACCTCCCATCTACATCTCCTTTCATCACTCAACCTTCCGAACAACTTCCAGGGGGGTCCAACCTGGCTCTGATACCACTTGTTGGAAACGTGTATTGGTTCCCGCACAACCTCAACTCCAAAAACCGATTCCACCTATCACCAAACCGCCACCACAAACCGCCTACCCGCGCGGTTAGCCTCCTGCGAGTAGCCCTCTCGCACGGCTAGCTCCACCCAGGCGACCTGCGCCACTTTCTCGCGAGCTGCTGCGGGCTGCTCACCTCCACGCGAGCTGCAACTAGTCGAGCGGGCACGGCGAGACCAACCCGGCGAGACCAACTGGCAAGACCGCCCCTTGCTTGCGGCTAGACCACCACACGCGAGCACGCAACCCGCGACCTCCTCCACTCGCGGCGAGATCTCCAACCCGCGAGCTGGCACAGGCGAGAGCAACACCGAAACCGCGAGCACACAAGCCTCGAGCTCCCCCTCTCGCGGCGAGATCACCAAGCCGCTCGGCTAGTCTCCCTGCAGGCTGCACTAAACACTACACTCTTACACTGCGGCGCTTCTCTCTCAAAACAAAACCGGAAATTGGGAGGAATTTCACTATCTCATCAATCTTCTAAAGTTCTACATTCAAGCCTTTATATAGGCAAACGAAACCAATGAAAATAACATGGCAATGCAATAAATGTCATTCCTAACTACTATCTACTTACATAGAATATATAAACCACATTAAAAAAAAGAAAATTCTAAAAAATTATTGACCCGATCAACGAAGTCAAAGTCCAACAGGTAGCATATATATTATATATAAAGACATTATCCAGCTAGCTAGCCTGCAGATCCTAATCCAGAGAAACAAAATGTGAAATTTTATTACAACTAGCTAGTTGTCTAGTACTACCTACCAAACAATAATCAACATGAAATATATATATATATATATATATATATATATATATATATATATATATATATATATATATATATATATATATAAGAAACATAAGAAAAGAAGACATTGGAGTCAGAGCCAAGCAGCAGGAATTAATTAATAAGTAATGAAAAAAAACCAGTTAGGCAGTACTGCAGTAGTGATCTCAAGTCAATGTGCGCCATTTTCAACCTTCTGATCAAAAGTATCATTGAACCACTCACTCTCCCAGCTACTACTTGTTACATACAAAAATGTCCAAACATTAATACTATGCCCTCAACCCTCCTCTACCACACCACATGCCATATTGCCATTGAAATAACACATACTAACAAAGCTCAAAAATCAAAGCTAGCTATGCCACAAAGTAATTTGTCATCTTCCTATGCATTGTTAATGGACAAGCTAGCTAGCTAACTAGTAGCTCAAGATCTCACCACTACATTACTCATATAAACAGGCCTATATACCTAGCTAGAGCTAAAGGCATAATCTAGTAGTGTTGTTCACTTCTTCTTCTTCTACCTCTGAATTACTTCTATGCCTCTTCTCTTTCGTTGGCGCCCGCGCAATGGTTAAGGATAAGTTGAGATCCGGCTCGTCATCGTCTTCTTCGCACGTTCTCATGACTATTTCAGGCGATAATGTCGGCCTTCTCGTCATCATTTCCTTAAAAAGCATGGAATTTGAGTAGTTTTCATGGCTTTGGGCTGCTGCTTCAATGTTGTTGTGGCTGCTGCTGGTATATTGTGAGTCCCAAATATTACTTATTGTAGGAACATTGTTATATGGTGCTCCTGATTTCATGCAATTATTCCATGAACTTGCATTTGATCTATATATATATAAGAATATATATGACATAAATAACTAATTTTAAAACATAATTAATTAAAAATGATTAATTCTTTGGATACCTCATTTGCATATTTCCCCCATCCTCTCCTTTGTTCATCTGATTACATCCTACAACTATACATATATATAAAGTTTGAATATTTATTGTTTTTATTTTGAATAAATTGATATAGTGTTCTGTAAAATAAAATGTGTAAGTATATAATTATTACCTTGCCCTGATTCATCAATCTTTTTGCTTCTGAACATCTGATGATGAAATTAAATGAGAAAGCATATAGAAAAATAAGAATATATAAATTAATAATTAAAAAAAGATCGATATAACTAATTATCATGCAAATTAATTAAATATATATAGGGCTAATAACCACTTGCAAATGGCTTTTGACATGGGCGATGCTCAGCTCCCTAACGTTCATAAGCTGGAGAACAAGCTTTGGTGTTGCTCCTACAGCATAAACAAAATTAAAATACTATCAGAAATTAATTAACTCTGAAAATTAATTAATAATTAAGGGAAAACTATATAAAGAGGAGAATTGATCATCAGAAAAATACGATCTTGGCCGCCGAGGCGCTGGACGGCGCGAACGAAGCACGTGTGTAGATCTTTGGTCCACCGAAGCCTCGGCGTTTTGGATCTGTTGTACGGTCTCACGGAACCGGCGGCGGCGCTCGCCTTGGCCGGCTGATCGCCTTCCTCCACCGTACTTGTGCTCGAGCTCCCCCCGGCCTTATGGCTTCCATCATGATCCATTCCTCCATCGTCTTCCTCCTCGGAGGAGGAGGAATTAGGGTTTGCTGATTCTTCTGAACAAGAACTGCCCATAATTTATTAACAAAGCTAGCTGCTTTCTTCTTCTAGCTTCTTCCTATATCTCTCTCTTTCTGTCAATGGAGAATTAACAACCGTTTTGGAAGGAAGCGGGGGAGAAAGGGTGTATAAGGACTATTCTTCTGAAAACCCTATCTAGCTTACTTAGGATTAAATTATTCATTTGTTTTATATATATATAAAGGATTCATGTAGTATTGATATGAAGTCATGATGATGCATGAATTGTAAAGCAGCATTGTAGCCTCACTTTCCAAAATCACGCGATTAGGGAGGAGTAGGTGATAAGTCGCTCGAAGCATCCGAGAGGTGATCAAAGTGGAATCCCCAACCCGTTGCCCCTGGGTGGATATAAATAGGCAAACTCTTAGGAGTTACTACGGATATGAGTTAACCGTGTACCCTAACTGACCCGTTAAGCCTCTGAACTCGTTATTCGTCCAAATATACACTAACAGTAGGCACCCCGCTTATACACCGAGAACCACGGAGCACGCTAGACGGTGTGGGACTAAACCATCCCTTTTAACGAGTCGTGACAAACGCTCGGACATCACCATTCATTGTACGTGAAGCACTCAACATGAATGCAATAATATGATGCATGAAGAGCATGTGATCATGGAGAGCAGATATACGTGAGTTGTCAGTGACAGTGACCTAAACCTACATTACAGAAAAGATAACTGCAGGGAGAATCACGGAAGTTCGCCGGAATAAAAAAAAAGGAGCAATTTTGCCGCCGGACATGCCTAGCTATTTCTGATCTATTGACTTTTTTAAGTTAATTAATGGCATCAGTATTCAGTAGTCTTACTGTAGTTATAATTACTTGGTGTTATAACAGCTTAATTGCCTATAATTAATCTTCATCTTTCGTTGATTGGGTGAAAGTCAAAATATAAAGAAGAAAATTTAATTAAAAAGAGGAGGGAAGAAGAGGGAAGAAGAGGGAGATAGTTTTTGAATTTAGGATAATTAATGCTACACCTAAAATATAGCAAAAAACTACAAAAAAAAATGGGCCCCAACTTAATAATTACTTGATGTTATAACAGCTTAATTATAATTAATCTTAATCTTTTGTTGATTGGGTGAAAGTCAAAATATAAAGAGGAAAATTTAATTAAAAAGAGAAGAGGGATGAAGAGGGAAGAAGAGGGAGATAATTTTTGTATTTAGGATAATGCTACACCTAAAATATACCAAGAAACAAAAAAAAAGAATTGGCTCCACTCAGCACAAAACATCCGACCGCCTGTAATTAGGTTTGCAAAGTTGGGGAAATAAGGAGGTCGGTTGTTTTTGTGTTGAGTGGGACCACTATTTTGTGGGGTTTTTTTAGTATGGTTTAGATGAGTATAGTGTTATATATCCTTCTATTTAATCACATTAGGGGAAAATGGCTATCTATTTAGGCTCCGTTTGGAGGGACGTATTTTCACCGGTCAAGCGGTTACGACCGTATGAATCGGACCTTAATTATGATCTGATTCATGCGGTCGTAAACACATGACCGGTGAAAATAAGTCCCCCCAAACGGAGCCTTAATTACATAACAATAAGATTAATAACATAAAGCCGCCCCGTCCTTATTACTTGTTTAGTTCAACTCTTAGGTGGTCTTGCGCCCGTGATTTGTATGAAAGGCTTATCTTTCAACACCAAAAACTGTGGCTTTGTTTAGCACGGCATTGGCAGTCATAAACTTTGTTGTTATGTTTGTGAACATCTACTTTTATATATGTTTAAAATTATTTTTGGTGGTGATATATTATAACAGTTGTCATGCCAAACATAAATTTTATGACTGTGTTAAATGGAGAAATAATTTTTGGGAATGCTACTCGCTCCCAGAAAAAGGAGCGCGGCTAGCGATCCCGCTGTCCAATTGGGCTTCAAAATTTGTGTGTTTTCCTTTGTTTTATTTATTTCGGCGAGATCACCGACGTTGGATATGCGAGATCAACGGCTTAAATTTCACCCGCTTTCAGAGAAAGGAATGCTACCTATACGCAATTATTATTCCAAACAGAGACTGTGTGATAGTATAAACATGTGCTTGTATTTTTATTTCAATGAATGATTGTGTGTGATTGGTTGTGTCTTTTCCTTTTGTTAGGTATGTAATAAGGGAATGTTTTTTTAACCTATATATGAAACTTTGTGTCCGAAAACATGCAAGAGGCGTGTATTAGAAATAATATTTGATATGGTTCATTTATGTTAATTATGTGTGTTATTAGGTTGTTGTTAATGTCAGACCCACCCAGTTTAAATGATATAATTAATCGGGTTGATTATGCTTCGTATTGTATTTGTAAAATTTTATAAAATCGGGAAGGTTGTAGGAGCACTCAACCAACCAAATCAAATAAATCAATAACAGATAGAAGAACAAAAGGCACAGTTGTATTATCAATCTTCTTTATAATTCGAGACATACATTACGAAACATAATTTCGCAATGCACCCGATGAAGATCGCCAAAAAAATAGACAAGAAAAAAATTGGCAGACAGAGCACTGTAACCGCCTAGCCTCCTAACCGCCCTGATAACCGCAAAGCTGCGCAAACTGTTGCTTATTGATTGCTGAGGAAAACAACCATGTCCGCACTTCCTGGTCGCCTGGCCGCAAGGTCGCCTGGCCGCAAGGTCGCCTGGCCGCAAGGTCGCCTAATCGCAGAAGCCGCTGTGAACAGCCTGAACTAGAACTGAACTATCAACTGTCTGCAACTCTTAGTCGTCTAACCGTCGAGGTCACCTAAACGATGAGAAGAGCGAACAGCTTATTCGAACTGCTAATTAGCCCGCCAAAGGCGAACTGATTTATCCAAGCTGGAAAAACTGTTAAGGAAGAAGACCACCTAGTCGCCAACCCGAGAACAGTTGCTAACCGTCGCTGACTGCTGCCAGCTATCCGCACTGCCTCCTCTCACTTCAGTCAGAACCAGTTTCCTAGCTGTCAAGTAGGCCTGTAAGCCAAAACCAACCAAACCGCAAAACCGAACCTAACCAAACCAACGGTTTGATTCGGTTTCAGTAGGTCGCGGTTCGGTTACGGTTTTGATTTTAGAAAAATCATACGATTCGATTCGGTTTATAGTTTTGTGGGAAACTGAACCGTTGTGTATAAAAACATTTAATTTATTAATTAAATTTCATTAAACCATGCGTTTAATCATACAATAGTTAATTATATTTTATATTTTCATTAAACCATACGTTGAAGTGTTAAACAATACACTTCATGATTTTGACTTTTACGGCAAACAGTTAATTATATTTCATTAATGATTAAACCCGTGAGCGAAACCAACACACCCGGGTGTGATTTTTCGTGGATTTCACTTGGCGATATAGAACTCATTTTTATTGGTTGCTTCTTCCTCGTGAGTCGTGATTTGCCCTACCCTGCTAACTGTGCATCTCTCTTCCGCCGTTCCGAGTATCGCACACCATTCTTACTTCTTCTCCACCTTTGTCATTTTGATCTCGGATCCCGTGTGGAGTGTTTCGTTCTGAAATTAGGGCAGAGGCGCAAGGAGACTGAGTGATAGCCACAGCCGCAGTCTTCTTGCATCCCGCTTCAGTCTTCTGATAGACTTCTTCTCCATCTTCCTCTTCCCTGTTTCGAAGAATCCCGATGCATCTTCGAACAATCAACATTTTCTGATTCCGGTGAGGTGGTTTTCAATTTCTATGAATCTCTGAGATCCTAACTTCTTATTTCTCTTAATTCGATCAAAGATGACTCATATTGTTGTTCATCCCTTTCCATGTTTGGTGCTCTCTGATTTTTCCCTTTCCAAATTCCAGTTCTTGCCTCATTGGTCATTGTTGTTTTGCCCTTTCCAGATTCGAACCTCTTTCTGTCAGCGGACCAATAGGTATTTCTCATGTATTTTTAAAGTTTTTTATTTTTGTTTTGATTAAGCATCTAAGTTGTAGTTGATCTATAGTTTAGATATTTCTCTAATCTTGATCTTTCTCCAAACAAATAATGTTGATGAATATTTCATTTTCCATTCATTTGATTTTGGAGTCCTAAAATGGTTAGGTGATAGGAATTGTGTTCAGGCAGCACTTTCATGTTGGGTGGTTTCAATATTTGAGCGGTTCGGGTCGGTTCCAAATTTTTGGAACCACATAAGGGTGGTTCGGTTTACGGTTTTGCTTACAAACTGAACCAAACCGAACCGTTAAACCCTACTGTCAAGTGCTAGCCGAACATTCTGCAAACACATCAATAAACTGGCCACTTCTCCTTGTTGCGCGGTTAGAAAAATGTAACCACCGAGTTTAACCCAAGTTACAGTTCTTATAGTTCTCATCATTTATGACGAGGTCGGCACCCCTATTTATAGGCGGGCAAGTAGATACTGTCACCTCCCAAGGATATAGAGTAACTGTCAGTGACATGACAGCTAGCTGCACCAATCTGCCCAATATGCGGACTGTCAACACCAAACCGCGCGATTAACACCACCAATCTGCTTAGCTATGCGGACAGCAACCTCAATCCATGTGGACTTGAGCAGCCAAGTTGATAGTCATGCGACTAAAAATCTAACCACACCAACACCGGTTTGCCGGTCTCCCAATCCAGGTTGCACAGTCTGTGGTTAACTAAAACTAATCACGCGATTAACATCCCAAGGATCTCGCTGAGACAGACTGCAAGAGAAGAATGGCCAAAGAGCAAGCTAGTTCGCCAAAGCCTAGTGGCGCTACCCGCGCGGCCTCCGCGGTCTATGTGGTATGCAGACTTCAAACCGCCAACTTCCACTTCAACTTTTTCAATACTCCCCTTGAAGTGGGAAGTGGAAGTCAGCACAGGCAGTCCCCGTAACCACATAAATGGTCCCTTCGATAGCGGTTTTGTGAAGATGTCTGCGACATTATCCTAGCTCTAAACATATTCCACCATCAAAGATCCATCCAACACCTTCTCCTGAACGAATTGATGCTCAATCTCGATGTGTTTTGTCCGCACGTGACAAACTGAATATGTAACCAGCTTGTGATCACTCTTGTTGTCACCGTGTGACAGAGTAATACCACTAACCTCCAAATCCAGATGGCCTCCCAAGCTGCTGAGGTCGGCGCCTTGTATTCCGCTTTAGTAGTCGAGACAGACATAGAGTCCTACTTCTTGTTGCACCACGAAATAGTCGTCGATCTGCACATGAAGACGTAGCCAGACATCGATTTCTGATCGTCAGTATCTCCCCCATAATCAACATATGTATCCGTGCAGGTTGAAGCTCGTGTCCCTCTTATAGAAGAGACTTATATCTGAGGTGGAACTCATGTATTTCAAGATACTTTTTTCTCTACCAGATGAGGCTTTCGCTGCTCTTGCATATACCGGCTTACTCGACCTACATCATAAGTAATATCTGGTCTTGTAATCCTAAGATATATTAGGCTCCCAACTAGAGCTCAGAAGACTAAGTGATCTGAAAAAACCCTTCCCTCATCACATTGAAGCTTCAGACTGACTTCTAGTAGAGTAGAGTTGCTCTTTCCCTCTCGCATGCTGAATCGTTTCAAGCTCCACTCAACATAAACTTTTTGGGAAACGAGTACACTGCTCTTTTTCCTCTCTACTTCGAGACTAGGGAAATGGTCGATCTTCCCAAGATCCTTTAACGCAAACTGGATAGCTAGCTCTGCCCTAAACCTAGCTACCTCCTCTTCCGAGTTCCCCGTGATGATCATATCGTCAACATACAGAAGCACCAAAACTTGAAGCTCTCTCTTCTTTACGAACATGCTTGAATCAGAATCAGAAGCTAAGTAACCACAGAACTGGAGGTATTCTGCCATACCACACCTAAAACACAAGTTCACTGCTACCGTCACCACTCATAGCGATAGGATTACCGCTCGTCAAACCTGTCGGCTAGCACCACGTATCCGCACAGTGCAGATACCATCACCAGTTCGCCAAGGCCGCAACAATCAATAAGGACGGATAGAACGACCAGTCCGCCATGCCAACATCAAACCACGGATGGTAAACACAGCATAAGCGGACTCCGGAACACCGCTACCAGACCGCACAACCCTGCAGACAATACTTCCAGTCCGCGCAAACTGCAGCCCGCGACTAAAACAAAAAAATCGTGTCCAGTCAATCTGCCGAACTCGGCGAATACCAAAAGCAATCTGCAAACAGGCGAGCTAGGCAACAAGCTGGATTTAGTCCCACAAGACCATGTCCACCACAAGCTCCGCAGTCTTCAAATAACCACGCCACCTGATTCCAAGACCGTGCCCACTGAACAACATCAGTCTGCCACCTTGCGGACTGCTTCATCAGACCGCGCGACCTCCAGGTAAACCAGTCTGCGCATCTATGCCGACCTCCAGGATCTAACATCCAGACCGTAAGCACAGAACTAAGTCGGACTCTGACGAGCTCCAGAAGAGTCCGCCACAACCGCAATTAGCCAACCATAACTGCCTGGTTAACCAAGGATGCTTGCTAACCCAGACCGCAAGAACTACCAGCAACCCGTCAAAGGCTATCCGCCAATGTTGTCCATCAGGCCGCGTCGGACTCTGCGGTCTGTGCGGTTTGACTAGTCTAACCGCTCGGGTCCACTTTTACTCTCACTTCAACAATTTCAACGCCGTCACATGATTCTTTTACCCAGTTGAGAGATTTTTTTCACGTAAAAACCGTCTTGTGCAATTCCTTATTTATTCTGTGACGGTTGCGCACTCCACAGCTCCACGGTGTAAGACGGTCTAGTTTAGTACGATCTATCATGAGCGTTAAGTAGGACGTAACATGTCTAATTTCGAGTGCGAATAGTCAAAACTGAAGTGCGATAACAATCGCCTATAATAATAACACATGATTAAATTAAGAAATCAATGAGCAGGAAAGAGCGTACTCAATAATGAAGTTGATGATGCTTACATGCGATTAAATTAAATACTTACCAATAATTGGTGGATATTTTAAAGTAAAATAAAAAGATTAAATTTAAAATTATATTTTAATTAATGCAGTTGGTTGCTTTACAAATGCCGGCGAGGGCTGTCAATAAACTTGGTATTCGTAAATCGTAATAACGGTCCACATTATTTTTCATGGTCAACTCACACCCTCAATTAATTATATTATAATTTTACAAAACATTTCAAATCATTCATATGTTTTTTTTTGCCAAAAAAACCCTCCTTTTTTTAAGCTATTCTTTATTTTCATTACAAAATCTAAGAAGTAATGGTGAAAAATAAGTGGTAAAATAATCAACTGTTTTGAAAGAACAATAACAGAGTCTGTGAAAATGTTTGAAAGAACAACGTTTGCAAGCACTATTTGACCTAAAAAAAACAAATTTATGTCAGTTGACCTCGAGAAGGAAAAAATCAATTTGTGCATTGCCGGGGAGGGCTCGGCATGGATCTACAAATTTCGGCGGCGAAGGACGAAGCTCGGCACAAAATCTGGAGATATGGTTGCGGTGAGATGTGAGAAAATTTGTGAGAGGTGTAGAGAGAGAGGGCGGTAGATCTAGGAAAACGGGAGAGAAAGTGAGATGGAGGAGGGGGCTTGGCTTAGAGGAGGGCAGTTTCGGCCCTGGGAGAGGTGGTCGGAGCTTGGAGAAGGACGGATTTGGATCTAGGGAGTTTTGTCCATGACTTCTTGGTGCAGATGGCGATTTTTTGG
>CM077147.1:3950293-4142520 GCA_039583875.1 Platanthera guangdongensis | reverse complement strand
TAAACAGAAAATATATATTTTTACAATTTAAATTAATTGAAAAAAAAAATGAAATTTATTATTATTATTAATAATTTAAATAAAAAATTATAAAATTATTAACTTAACAAATTACATATTTGCTCCCACCCCATCCCACACACACACACACTCTTAAAAGTGTTTTCAACCTCCTCTTGCCTGTTATCGCATACATAACCGATTGTTATGTAACAAGGGTGGCACTCGCGGCCACCAGAGTTGCGCGCCCAAGGCACACAACTCCACACACTAGCCCTACGGTCTTCGAGAGACGGGCTTCGCACAAACACGACAAAACTCTCAGGCAGTTAATGCCGACGATCCAACGACTTCGTGCAAACATTAGGGTGATTCCTGGAGCACACCTCCAGTACTAACTGCCGCCCTGGGCAGACCCCCATTCCGAAATATTCAACTTCCACTGAGTCTTCTCCTGGAACCCCAGAACATCACCAATCCAGACCATGTCCGGATGAGCTTCACACAGCATGCCTAAACCGTACTCGTGCTTCCGGGTGCTAATGCAAATAATAGCGGTGATGTAAACATCGACCCGTCGGAGAGCACCCTTCCCCCACCCGTCGGTGGAGAGGGGCTTCCATGCAAATATGTTAATTAAGGGCTTCACCTGCCCAACAAGAAAAGTCGTTACCCTTGACGCGCGTTTCTGAGGCATGACTCGGTCACGAACGGCCTTCGCAGCGGCTGTCCACGCACGGACCCGACTTGCACACGCCGATTCAGGCTCCAAAAAGACCACTCAAGATCTCCCCTTGCCTTGGTCGGCCAAACTTGAGCCCTAAGGCACACCTTCCTGACTGTGCAACTGACAACACCCTCCCAGGGGGGGGGGGGGGGGGTCGACCTTCCCTTGCCGGCGGCGGCCTGGACAGGGAAATCTGAGAGGGGGGCAATGGGTTTTCCACTAGACGATGGTCGGCCTGGACAGAGGAAAGAGGAAGGAAGAGGCTCGGGTAGGGCTTCTCCTTTGCTTGCGGCAGCCGGAATAGGGCTCAGCCCTACCACAAGCGGCGACGGGAGCGACGCTCGGCTTTGCGCGTGAGAGAGAAGGACGGGAGAGAGGGGGAGAGCTCTGGCTACACACCTAGCCGGCGACTGGAGAGATGGAGGGGGAGAGATCAGGCTCAACCTCTCCTTCCTGTAGGCCAACGCAAAGGAGAACGAGGGAGAGAGAGAGATAGCAGGATCGGGAGGGAGAGGGATATCGGCTGAGACGGGGGGGGAAGAGTTAGGTTAGGTTTTATATAAAAACCCTAACCTGAAAATGATATTCGCACACCAAATCCCCTAAACGCACCCCAAACAGAATTTAATCGCGCGAAACGATTTTGGGGCGTTACAAATCTCTCCTCCTTAAATAAATTTCGTCCCGAAATGTAAACTATGAATAACGAAATGAAATTCATCATACATGAGTAAAACAGATCGGGTATCCCTCGCGCATGACCTCTTCTGGCTCCCAAGAGAGCTGCTCGCGACCACAATTGTCCCAACGGACTCTCACCATCTTGATAGTCTTTCTCCGTAACTGTTGCATTGTCGCTATCGACAATGCAAACTGGCTTCACCCTGGTAGATAAGTCACTATCCACCAGCACAACATCGGCCTCTAACACAGAATCGGGTTCCCGCACCGCCTTCCTCAACACAAAAATATGGAAGACGTCGTGCAACCCACTCAGCTTTGTCGACAAGGCAAGTCGGTAAGCTGCCTCGTCGATGCGTTCGGTGATCTCGAATGGCCCTAAATACCTTGAACTCAGCTTCTTCAAGCGTCGAACCCTCGACACTCCTTTGAAAGGCTTTATCTTCAAGTATACCCAATCTCTAACTGCGAACTCCACGTTCTGGTGTTTGGAGTTATAATACTTCGCCTGATGATCTTGGGTGATCAGCAACCGCTCTCGAATGGTTCGTATGGACTCATTCGCCTCATCAACATCTTTGCGCTTCAACAGCTTGGTATCACCGGTTTCTGCCCATGCTAATGGAGTGCAGCACTTCCTGCCGTATAACTCCTCGTACGGTCCATCTGAATACTTGCCTGATAAGTGTTGTTATAGGAAAACTCTACCATGTGAAGGTGATCCTCCCAATGTTGTCTGAAGTCCAAAACGCACATTCGCAGCATATCTTCCATCATACGATTTGTCCTCTCAGTTTGCTAATCAGTCTACGGATGGAAGGTTGTACTAAACTTGAGCTTTGTGCCCAATGACCGATGGACGTGCCTCCAATCACCGGACGTAAATCGCCCATCACGGTCGCTAACTATGCTGCGAGGGACGTCATGTAAACGCACGATGTTTTCCACATACAACTTTGCTAGTTTCTCCACTGGATCGCTTTTCCGATTCGGGATAAAATGCACAACTTTGGTCAACCAATCGACAATCACCCAGATAGAATCATTTTTCTGCAATGACTTTGGCAAACCGTGCACAAAATCCATGAAAATATCATCAAATTTCCACTCCGGGATCGACAACGAGTTCAAGAAGCCTCCTGGTTGTTGGCACTCGGCCTTCACTAGCGCGCATGTTTGACATTTTGCAACATATAGGGCTATGTCCTTCTTCATACCTCGCCACCAGAACAGTATCTTCATGTCCTTGTACATCTTTGAGCTCCCCCGGGTGGATTAAGTACTTGGTATTGTGAGCCTCATACATCAACTCTTCTCGTAGAGTGCCAGACTTTGGGACGCACAAGCGATCACCTTTCCGCAGAAGACCGTCTCCAACCAAGAACTGGGAATTTGACCCTTCCGCTGCATAGCGCTTCATGCTCTCATCGAGCTCCAACGCTCTCCGAACTCTGTCCGCAAGGTCACACTGCACCTCCATCCAGTTCAAGCATGCGTTTGCACTAGTGCTCCTGTCGACACAGGTGATACCCAAGGCTTCCAATTCTTGGATTAAACGTTCATCATGCATGCGCAACCAGTTTGCTCGTGCTGAAGTTCTGCGACTCAAAGCATCAACGACCACATTCCCTTTCCCGGGTGCGTGATGTATCTCGAAGGTGTAATCTCCTAGGAATTCCATCCACCTTCTCTGTCGCATGTTCAACTCCTTCTGGTTCAATAGGTACTTAAGGCTCTTATGATCCGTAAAGATGTCAACTTTAATGCCATATAAATAATGTCGTCATAGCTTTAGGACGAATATCACCGCCGCTAACTCCAAGTCGTGGACGGGATAGTTTCTCTCATGCACCTTCAACCGGCGTGAGCCGTACGCTATAATATTTCCAAACTATAGGAGGACGCAACCTAAGCCGCTCCCTGAGGCATCGCTATAAATCTCGTAGTCGTCCGAACCACATGGAGAACTCAAAATAGGCGTCGTGGTCAGACAACCCTTCAGTTCCTCAAAAGCTCGTGTGCACTCCGGCGACCACACAAACTTCTGATCCTTTCTCGTCAAGGTAGTGAGAGGTAAAGCTATCCGTGAGTTCTCCACGAACCTCATGTAGTAGTCGGAAAGTCCCAAGAAACTCCGGATTTTCGCAACTGAAGTTAACACTGGCCACTCCTGTATAGCTGCTATCTTCGCTGGATCCACAGCGATACCCTCTCCACTAATGACATGACCGAGAAACGCCACAGACGATAGCCAAAACTCGTACTTAGAGAACTTGTGTAACACCCAAAGTTCTGGGTCATTTTGGGCCAATTTGGGTTCAGGCATGGGTGACACGACCTGGGACACGGGCGTGTCCCAGGGCGTGTCAGGCCTGGTTGTGTCGAGTCGTGAGGTCGACGAATTTTGCTCGACGATCGTCGAGTGTCGAGTGTCGAGTGAGGACACGGCCTGTGACATGGGCGTGTCACAGGGCGTGTCAGTGGTCGACGAACTCAGCTTGACGTCTTGAGCCAGGGCATGTTTGCGGGACACGGGTGTGTCCAGGTGCACACGGCCAGGAACACGGGCGTGTGCCAGGCCGTCTGAAGTCTCGGGTTGTTTTGGGATTATTTTCGTTGATGCACACGGCCTCAGACACGGGCGTGTCTGAGGGCGTGTCGTGGACACGGTACGTGACACGGGCGTGTCACACGGCCGTGTATTGGCTGGATTGAGTCGGTTGACTGCCGCTTAGAGGGACACGGCCTGTGACACGGGCGTGTCACAGGGTGTGTCAGGCCGTGTTCAAGCTTTTATGGCCAATCTGAGCCGTTTGTTTCCCTCTTCCTGGATCCAATGGTTGGGCTCTGTCCAGGTATTGTGAAGGCCGAGAAAAAGGGGATTTAATCCTTCTTTTCATCTTCTTCTTCTTCATTTTATTCCAAGAGAGGGAGGAAGAAAGGCCTAAGACAAGAGGGAAGGGCGGAAGCTACTAGCTGCTGTAGGAGCTGCGGAGTGCGGAGCGAAGATCCGAGAGCGGATTCGTGAAGGCAGAGCCGAGGCGGTGATTTCCATCCGGCTACTTCATGGCACCGAAGCGATCTTCAAGGGTAACGATCTCCTTCTTGGACATCGAAGTCCTTCATTTATGCATTTGCTTGGAATCCTCCACCAAGAGGTGGATTTGCGGAAGTGATTCCTTTGTTGAGTCTGCATTTAGAGCCGGAAATATGGAGTACGGCATAGGCATACTGTGTGAAGCCCATCTGGACCGGTAGTCTGGATTGGTGATGTTCATGGGTAAACCGGAGAAGACTCCGTGGCTTTGGTACGATGTAAATGGATTTCTATTGTGATGAATGTATGGATGTGATGCTGAATGTGAGGAGGCTTTGACAAAGCTCCTGGTTGTGATATGATTAATTGGTAGCACGCCTGGGGAGCTCGAGATAAACCCGGCCTGTTACACCACTAGGGTGGGTTGATCTAGTTAGGTAGGGATCGATGGTGGCAATGCTTGGGGAGCTGAGTTAAAACCGGCTTGCTGCACCACATGGGTGGTCGATCGGAATAGGAGGGGGGTCGATGGGTGGTAATGCTGGGGAGCTTGGATAAACCCGGCTTGCCACACCACATGGTGTGGGTCGATCTGCTCTGGTTGTTATTGGATGCTGTGAGGTTGTACCACGAGTGGTTTGGGCGGGATGTCGCCAGCTTGCGAGACTGGTGGACTAGGTCCGGTCAACCAACAAGTTAAAATCTCTGATCAGCGGTGTATGACTGGTGGATTCCGGTACGCCAAGAAGGTGCCCTGAGTGCACGGAGCGTCTGGTGGATTCCAGCGTTTGTGATGTAATGTGTTTGCTAGCGGGATAAAGAAAATGATATACATATGCTGCTTGATGATACTTGCTGATAGATGATAGCACTGCATACAGGGAAGGAACCACTACCGGGTAGGGGGTAGGGTCGTTATAATGGGTCAGCCAAATGCTGACCGTTACTTTGTTTTTGGTGTTGGTTTGGATGTCTACTTGCAGGTGCTGTGGCGTGAAATGCATAAGTGGAAAGAATGGCTAGCTTGCTGTTATAGGCCCTTGAAGGCCATGCGAAGAGTTGTGTTTGGATTTCATGTGTGGCCGGCCTGGGTGCCGATGTACGAAATTATTGATGTATAAAAGAGGAACCTGTAAGGCCATAAGGCCAGGGTGTGTGGGTTGTATACATTCCTGGTATTGTAATATATAAATGTGGTATTTATATATTGGTGGACATTCTGGTTTGAGTTCATGCTAACATAAAAATATGCTGTGCTAGATGGGAATGAGTTAAGATACGCATAGATTTTGATTTCCACACGTATTCCTCCGCTTGTCTGTGATATATGGCGTGGGGCCCCGGCCGGACCCACCGTTATATGTCATGTGACATGTGGGGGCGTTACAACTTGGCATATAGTCGACTCCTCCTCAAGGTGTGCAAAGCCAACCTCAAATGGTTCGCATGATCCTCCTCTGATTGCGAGTATAACAATATGTCATCTATGAAGACTATCACAAATCAGTCCAGATACTCCAGAAAGGTTTTGTTCATCAAATTCATGAATACCGATGACGCATTTGTCAACCCGAATGGCATCACGGTGAACTCATACTGACCATAACGTGTGCCAAACGCTGTCTTGGGAATATCACTCTCCCTTATACGCAATTGATAATAGACGGACTTCATCCAGCTTCGAGTAGACGGTTGATCCAGTTAACTGATCAAACAAAACATCGATTCTTGGAATCGGATACTTGTTCTTCTCTGTCAGCTTGTTCAGCTCTCGGTAGTCAATGCATAGATGCAGGCTCACGTCCTTCTTTTTCACGAAAAGGACCGGCGCACTCCAAGGTGAACCACTTGGACGTATGTAACCATGCTCTAGCAAGTCCTGCAGCTGAACCTTCAGCTCCGCCATCTCCTTTGGCGCTACTCTGTATGGTGCACGGGACACATGTTTCGTACCGCCAAGGAGATCTCCTTATTAAAGAAGAAGCTGCACTCGGAGTTCGAGATGACAGATCTCAGACATGCGTAGAAGATCCTTGGGATTGAGATTCGTCGAGAAAGAGTGCGCAACATGCTCTGGTTATCTCAAACTGGGTATATTAAGAAGGTATTGAAGAAATTTCGTATGAGTGACTCCAAGGCTGTCTCAACCCCCTTGGGACAACATTTTCGGTTATCGTCCATTCAGTGCCCTACCACTGAGTAAAGACAACAGGAGATGCTGAGTGTACCGTATGCGAATGCGGTGGGATGCTTGATGTATGCGATGATCGGCACTAAACCAAACATCGCTCAGGCAGTGAGCGTCGTGAGCAGATATATGGCAAATCCAGGGCGACAACATTGGGAAGTTGTCAAATGAATTTTGTGATATCTGAACGGGACACCCAACGTTGGATTACTCTTCAGGAAGAGTGATGTTGCGGGTGTGTTAGAGGGCTATGTAGATTCCAACTATGCGGGTGACCTAGATAGAAGAAGATCCACTACCGGATATATTTTCTTTCTATATGGAGGTCCCATAAGTTGGAAGACTACTTTGCAGGATATAGTCACTCTGTCCACTATAGAGGCAGAGTATATCACTGCGGTGGAGGCCGCGAAGGAAGCCATTTGGCTCAAGGGTCTCACCGCAGAGCTGAAGGTTTCTCGGGAGGCTGTGAAGCTTCATTGTGATAGTCAGAGTGCTATCTGTCTTGCGAAAGACCCGGTCTACCACGCAAGGACCAAGCACATTGACGTTCATTATCACAAGTTGAGGGAGTTTGTCGGAGGAGGGGACATTCAGTGGCTGAAAGTCCCGACAGAGGAAAACATAGCGGATATGTTGACCAAGCCTCTGACCGGAATCAAGTTCAAGCATTGCTTGGACTGGGCTCATATCGGCTCATGTTGATCGTGTCGGCCCCAGGGAGAGGGGACTTGTAGTCGCCAGTAGGGGTCTGTGTGTTATAGGCGGTATTAGTGTTTGTGGAGCATCAAGGTGGAGATTGTTGTTCTGATGCTCCAAAACGGACCAGTCCAACTGGACCGGTTTAGTTTTCTGTCTTATGCTATATATATGATTACACAAGTAATCCCGATCTAACCAAAACCTAATCAGAAATCGGGAATTAGAAATTGGGCACGAGAACTATCGGGAGAAGAGGAGCGAAGCGGCGCCATCGGGAGGATTAGAGCGGCGGCTCGGCGGCATCGGGCTCTTCTTCTCCGGCGACGTTCGACGGGCCGTTCTCTTGGCGGCATCGGAGCGGCGGCTTCGGGACGCGATCAGTGGAGACATCGAGCGATCGAGAGGCGACTTCAGGAGGAAGAAGGAGCGGAGGCATCAGGCGGTTCTCCTGGCGGCATCGGGAGAACAGGAGCGATCGGCCGGCGGTTCCTAGGGCATCTTCTCCGGCGAGGATCTGTGGCGGCATCAGGAAGAAGGAGCGGCAGCTTCATCCAGCGGCGACATCGACGATCTTGGGCTGGCTCTTCTTCTCCGGCGGGCATAGGGCCCAATCTTGGGCCGGCGGTTCTTCTTCGGCAAGGATCGGGATACCGATCAAGGCGTTCTTCTCCGACGATCTTGGAGATCCGACATCGGCAAGAGAAGGCAGCGTTTTCCTTCTTCTCCGGCGACATCCAGGCTGCAGCGGTCTCTCGCCAACAGCGTATAGGGGAGAAAAGGGGGTTGCAGCGGCGACACCGATCATAGGAAAAGGGGGCTGCAGCGGCGGCTCCGATTGACCATTTCTTGCGGCCGGCATAAGGGAGTTTTCTTCCCTCTCTCTTGTTTTTTTGCTGTTCTTTCATTCATATTCTAGGTTAGTGTCGATCCGTTGAGCATCGTTGAGTGACTGTGTTGTAATCGGATATTATTTTTGATTAGTGGATCCGGCGCGCTCTCCCCGTGGATGTAGGAGCTTAACTTCGAACCACGTAAATCTCTTGTGTTTGCGGTGTTTTGGAATCTCGTACTTTTGTTTGTTTGGTGCGCGCCACTATTTGCTCAAAAATTTGCTTCTGTTGCTATTGTCCGCGACGAGTTCCGTACTCTCGGGCTGGTGCCAATTGCACAACACTTTCCTTCTCATAGTCACATTTGAAGAGAGCTCTTATCAAAAGCTATAAAAGGAGCACAAAACTCTCAATTGAATAAACCTTACACTCAGGATTAGAGAGTTTCTTCATAGATTTTGCAGACTTCTCCTATAGTGTTAGAAGATTCGCTCGAAGATCTCATTCGGCTCTTGAAGATATCCCTCTGCTTCGAAGATCTCCTCGAAGGCGACTCGAAGATCTCACTTCGACTTTTGAAGATCTCGTTCGAAGGAGACTCGAAGTTCTCATTTTTCGCATTCTACTGAACTCTCATTAAAATGAGCATTGATCAATCACCCTTGAACAAAAAAAAATTGTGCAATTTGATCGGCAACTATTCAGCTCCTTGATTTTTCACTATTTCCTATTTTTCAGCCCCGTGATTTAATTTGACCAATTTATAAAAGCGTAAACAAATAAAATATTTTATATTCTTAGATAAATAAAAATTTTAAAAATGGCAATCCAAAATGTAGAGGATAACCGGAATTAAAATGAGGTAAAATGACGAAGTGGAAAGACTAGGATACCCTTTCGCGGTTAGTCAAGTCTCCGAGAACAAACGATGGCGTTATGGTAAAAAACCGGATGTAGTGCAAAATCCTGCTTCTTCCTTGCTACACGTTGCCGCTTCTCGAGCTGAAGAATGCAGCCATGGAGCCGAAAATCCAAATCTCACCGACGAAAGAATAGACTCCAAAGGAGGTGGCAGTGTTGTTGTTGAATGGCTCCTCACTTCCGACAGCTCTTCTTCATTTCTTCCTCCCCTCAAAGCCCTAATCCAAGCCCTGCCCAGAACTCCACATCGTGAAATAGAGCTTCGATCTTCCCAACAAGTACGGACTCTAATGGCCCTTCCACCCCCGTCCGGCGGCTGCTCCCTCCGCGCCCCATCCTACTCCTCCCATCTCCTTCTACCCACCTTTTCCATATCCGTTCTCCAAAACCCTACCAAATTTAGAAACCCTAGCTTCAGTCGAGACTGGCGCTGCTCTGCTCCGTTTCTTCGGATAAAGCCACCGGCATCCGCCCGGCTCAGCCGGATACTGATGAACGAAACGGAAGAGGCTGTGGGGGAAAGCTTTCTCGAGGCAATCGAGGAGCTGGAGCGGATGGTGCGCGACCCTTGCGACGTACTCGCGGAAATGACCGAGCGGCTCTCCGCGCGGGAGCTTCAGCTGGTTCTCGTCTACTTCGCCCAGGAGGGAAGGGACTCGTACTGTGCGCTCGATGTCTTCGAATGGCTGCGGAGGGAGAATCGCGTGGATGGGGAGATGATGGAGTTGATGGTGTCCATAGCCTGTGGGTGGATCGAACGGATTATTGGTGGAGATCATGAGGTAGATGATGTTCTGGGTCTCTTAAACGAGATGGATTGCGTTGGATTGGAGCCTGGGTTCAGCATGCTGGAGAAGGTGGTGTCCTTGTATTGGGAGAGGGGGAAGAAGGAGGAAGCAGTGGAGTTTGTGAAGGATGTCATGAGGAAGGGGGGAGTTGGGGCTTATAGTGTTAAGGATGGCGGGGGAAGTGAAAGAGGAGGGGTAGTTGGCTACCTTGCCTGGAAGATGATGGTGAGTCTTTTGGTTCTTTCACTTTTCCCTTTCCATTTTTGTTGATGTTTAAGATGGAAGATCATAATTTTGGTGTAATGTTATTCATTTATGCATATATCAGCATATGTATATGATGCAAATGCATAGGGTGGAAATGATGTGTGAAAATAGCTTCATAGACATAATAACCACATAGTTCATTACTCTAAAGTTTGATTTTTTTTTTTATTTGCTACACTTGAAGTTCACTTTTGCGAAAACAAACAGTAAGTTATTGTAACGGGATATATAGGGGTATCTTGATAATTGCATATGTTGTAAGGTTATAAATAGAGTCCTAAGCGATTGTAATGGGGAGGCTTGAATGATAGTAAAGTTTAGTCTCTCTCTCCTAATTCATGTTCTTCTCTCTCCTTGCTTATTTCTCTCTCTTCCCGAATGTATTCTCCCCCCTCTCTCCCCTACCGTCCTCTTGACTATTCCCCGTCGGAACTCCGTCGGCACGCAACATAACTTCATTTCTACTGCTTGCATCCCCTCCGGCGATCATGTAACGACGATCGTTACAAATGGGGCTCTCGTTGATGTTCTCGCTCCCGACTCACCATTCGAAGGCCTAAACAAGATCAAAAGTCCTCTCCGATCTCCATCAACAAATGTTCTCTGTTGCAGGACGACTCAGAACAAGGATCTCTTCCACTCAAGATCAGCCATCGACTCTGTTCATCTTCTTCCTCGTTGGAGCATTGATCGCCCTCTACAACTCAATTTAGCAATCGTGTAGTTCTTGCGCCCAACAAGCATTCAAGAAGGACATCAATTTTGGGGGGAACAAGAATTTTTTTGCATCATTTCTGTCCGACCTACACATGTCCTGTGAAATAAATCTTGTTCAGGCCGCTCCGCCAACCGCTCCTTCGACGCGAATTTCAGAGAAATTTTGATCGGAGAAATTTTGGAACACGAAAGCCACACAGTAAGTACTCTGGCGATTTACCCGAAAACCTTCAGGAAAGCAGTCAAGAGACCGGCGAGAGAGCACACTGTCAGAATAGCCATCCGGCGACTTCGCCCTCCATCTGTCGCGTCATCAGTCCTCCAAAGAAGTAATACTTGATTTTCGGCGTTCTGTTTTCTGTGCTAATCATGTCATCTGTCAGGGAAGAAGAAAGGCCTGTCTGTACTATGAGCATAGAATCAGACAAGAAAGAAGGTTGTCTTCCAAATAGAGCGTGAATCTACTCATCATCCTTGACTCCATTCCTTCGAAGAAGCGACTTCTCTTACTCCTTCAGTTTTGAGAAATGGTCGATTCAGTTTCTCCTGCATTTCTTGCTCGACGATCCTCAAATCTAGGAAAAAAGGTGCATCAACAAGATCCTTCATCCCTTTCCTCTCCAATACTTGGAGAAAACAACCAAAGTTCCTTCAGCCTATCTGTTACATTGCCGCCTTCAAAATTTACTATTTCAAACAACGCGCCGCCTGATATTCATCGACCACCATCATCGCCGGTTCTTCCTACACCACCATCGGCCTGAGGTTGGAAGCAATGCCATCTCTGCGGGAAGCAACACCACCTCTGTAGGAAGCAACATCATTTCTGGAGCTGGAAGCAGCGCCAGTTTTGTATGATTAATATAGGCTTCATTTGATTTAGCGGCGGCGGTTCAATCTGGCGGGTGGAAACAGAGTGTTTAAATCGGAGGGGGAGGTGGATGCTCCAAAGAGAGCTTTTTGGGGCATTTCTCAAGGCGAGCGGGTGGAAACGGAGCAAACGCCGCCGGAGATTCATTTGTTTACCCTCCTTACGGCGGCGTTTGCCCAAAATGGAGCAACGAAACGCCCAAACAAATAAAACCATAATCTCTGTTTTGACTTGAAAGAGCAGGGAGCTAGCGGGATCTTCCTCGCTGACAGAAGAATAGACTTTTGGAGCTCTTGTGGTGTTGCATCTTGGGTAATGGATGAAATTAAGCATTCACGTGATCGTGTCGTTCCTACTACATGTTATGGCCATGAAGATCCAAATAATTAGATTGTACAAATGAAGCATACTTTTCGAGATAAAGCTATCCCACCCGAACATCAATTGTTTGTGGCTTCCTTCACCTTAGACCGTCCCGCTTTAACAAAGTATCTTGAATTTGTGAAAATATGTTCTTCTCACACATGGCTATCCTTTGTCAATTACCTAACAACACATGTTGGAAAGTCATTTGACACTAACTCCGAGGCCACCAATCAAGGGGATCTTTCCAGAACGCCTTCATCGTCATATCAAAAACATTCTCAAGGGCATTCCGCTCACCGCTGCCAATGACATACCAAGAACTTCATCAAGATTCAGTCTTTCAGTCATCAGAAGAAGCACCAGAAAAACTTTTGATGGATGAAACTGTCACGACTAATGGACTTAAGGCAACAGAACATGCTCTGTAACTTGAACTATTCCAGACATGAATATGCTTTTAAAACACAAAAGCACGTTCATGCCATTAAACAAGCTGCCAACTCGAATTATGAATTGCCTTTATTAATCATCAAACAGACTGGGATGGAAAACATTGAGAATCTTATTTCTCTTGGAGGTATGAGGTTTCTCACTCACATGTTGGAATTTGTGAGTTTGGAAGAGAAATCGCAGGCAGCAGTTGTAGTTCAGTGCATTAAGGCTGATGAATGCTGCAGGAATCAGCTGGCTATGAATATCAGCACGCCTTCTCTCGTTGAACTTACCTACAGTAAGCAAGTTCATGCAATAGCCAAACATCTTCACTTCTGATTGAATTAAGCTGTCCAAACAAAAGAATCGATATCATGGCTTTTGTAAATGGGTTGAAGACATTTGACCCGGGCGGACTCAATAAATCCTTTAAATTTTCGTTTGCTGGTGTTAGTCAACAGCGATTTCTTGAAACTTCATTTTTCACTCATGAAGAACAATTTGCAAACGATCTTTATTTTTGATCCGGGAGGAGGAAATTGACGAGCATAGAAGGCTGTCATTCCATGGGCTGTTGTATGAAATGCTTGAGTCAACTTGTACAAACCATGTCATGTTCTTGTAAGATGGCTAATATCACTTCAGGACGGGGTTTCATTGATGGAGGACATTTACAAACGATGGCAGCCAATACATTACAACTTGAGAGATGGAGGTGCACTGTCAATTAAGGATTTGCCACAATACAGTGAGCAAATTGACAAAGCTTTCTCTTTATGTTGGGAAGATTAACTATCTTTTCTGTCAATTAAAAGACTCATCGACAACTGGTAGTCAGGAATGCAGTAGAGCATGCTAATACCATCATTTTTTTCTTCTCGTTAGATGACTAAACGACGAGGTCGTCATTTTTATGGGATGGGTAGGAGTGTAACGGGATATATAGTGGTATCTTGGTAATTGCATATGTTGTAAGACTATAAATAGAACCTAAGTGATTGTAATAGGGAGGCTTGAATGATAATAAAGTTGTCTCTCTCTCTCCTAATTCCTGTTCTCTCTTCTTGCTTATTCTCTCTTCCTTAATGTATTCTCCCATTCTCTCCTACCGGCCTCTTGGCTATTCCCCGTCGGAATTCCGCCGGCACATAACCTAACTTCATTTCTACCGCCGGCAACCCCTCCGGCGATCACGTAAGATCGTTACAGTTATGGTGAAGTAGAATTTGAGATTGTTTTTTGTGTGTAAATGACATTTGTGGAATTTATTGTCTTATTGATTGAGTGTAATAATACTTTAATATTTTGTTAAAAATATCACATTACCAACATGTTGGCTATTTTATTGTTTGATATTAGGATGCTTGATCCGTCAATATGATCCTCGTTGGACTGTTTCAAATCATTAGAAACTACTTGGTTTGAACAAGGCCCCAATATTGTAGCAATTTTTGCTGTAGACCTAATATTTTCTTTTTGGCTAGGCATATCATAATATTCTGCACTCAAACCATGGTAGAGTACTAATGTTACGTCAAGCTAACCTTGATGAACAGGTGTTGTAACATGATTAGAATGTAGTTGAGTTTCTTCCCAATTTATTACACATCTAGATTTTGGATTTTGATAGAGTACTAGGGTCGTACTAAATCCGTGTTACTTGTTAGAAGCCAAGGTTGCACAAAAAATTGATGTGATATCAAGTTAACATGGAACTTGTTGGAAGATAAGTGTTGCATCCATATCTTTGTAGAATTCTCAGCCCACATCAAGCTGGAATAGTTATGTTAACAACCAAACTTAGTATGTTTAACGGTTGTTCCTGACCTATTGACACTATGCGCACTGGGTGGACATATAAAATTTAGACTTGTTGGCATGATTCCCGGTTAAATTCTTCGTAGTGGATCTAGCTTGTTTTATCTGGAGAGGCATACTGTGTTCAGTGTGTTGTCTTTTTATTAAACAAATTCAACAAACACAAACTTTCTATTACTTTTCATGTAGTTCTTAATATACAAGGGTTTTCTAGTTTGCGCGTCTCTGTTGTTGGGTTGGGTTACTTTGAGCATCCCAAGTATTTTGACCCAGGTCTTTTAGTTTTGAAAGTGATAACAAATTTTCTTTTTTACAAAGCAACATGGCATTTCCATTCAATGCTTAAACCATCGTTTTAGGTTAACTTAACCTTCAGCTGGCTCAAGTATGTCTTAAGTGTATTTTAACACAAGTGCATCACTAATGGCTACTTCAGGAATATTTTGATTGGCCATAAGGTTAAGTTTATGGTAATATAAACTCTTGTTAGCGGATCATTAGATAACTTAAGGAGGTGCTAACCCAATGTGTTTACAATTGCATTTTTTTCTGTGTGTATCCCTTTTACAACTTAATGTTGCAATATTTATATCAATAATCTAGTGTTCCCTATTTAGTCATATGCCTCTTATTAGTTTCCTCATTTGTATTTGTATAGTTTTTTATTTGATTGTGATCCAAACAAATTCTTAGGGAACAAATTTAGCAGGAAGTGGACTACAACATAGAGTACAGAGCCAATAAGGACTTTTTCCTTTTATATATTATCATCACGCTTCTATTTCATTTTTTTGCATTTATTATCAACTTTATTTGTATTTTGAGTTACGTGCATAAATATCTTGTGGATGAGTGATAAAACATGAAAGAATTTACCCTATCTTTTCCTCTCTTTCTCTCTTCTATTATGGGCCCTTTCTCTCCTTCTAGCCATCACCCCTTATCTACTCTCTCTCCCTCAATCTTTTCCTCTCTCTCTAAGTTTTAACTGTAGGTTAACAAAGTCTAATAAATTGGTATCTAAGCCACTCATTATGGACGTCAAATCGAATTATGCCACAATCGAAGCAAGACCCACAACTTCCCAGACATCATACATGGACATCTAAACTCCCAAATAACAGGCATTACTGGACCAGACAGTGCAAACACTGGGGTATCCAACCGATTCCCCAATAATTGGACTCACGACGACTCCGACACTGATGCCCAGGGCACAAGACAATCAGGAGTGAACCATTGGCCCAGATGCTACTCTCTAGGAAGTTACATGAGACCATCCCAACAGTGTTCGACCATTACATGGCTGCCAGACCATATCACAACCAACAAAGTGGTTTGTCGACTAGGGTCCAAGGAGAAATCATGGGCCCAACTCTTCAGAGCCAAATCCTGCGGCCGAAATGCAGTGGGAGTGTGAACTGATGGCTACGGGCCTTCGACAAACCGAACTCAGTAGATTAATACGAATCAAGATACAATGCATCAAGCCATGCTCAATGCCTTAACTCCTGAGGGCGGGATCCCTCCAAGGGTCATTCTCTCATAAAGGAGCCTACAAGATTAGATGATCAAGATAAAATACTCCTCCACTCCCTTATATAGGTGAGAGTGGTTATACATGAAATTATAGAAATGTCACTTAGAGATACATAGACCAAAGAACACGTGTGAAACTACGTTGACATTTCTTGGTGAAGCTTCTGCGGGCCCAAAGATTTGTAATGGTATCAACTTTCCTCTCTCGACTATAGACTTTGTCCTCGAGGTCGATCCTCGCGGGGTCATCAACAAACGTCAAATGATTCAAGTCAGTGAAGTTAGGATCATCATCTTCGACACTGATTAGAGAACACAAGTCATTGTTAGAGTGCATTTGTGTGTGAGAGAGTACAAATGCTGCCAACAAAAACATAGGTCCTTTTTAGGTAAGCTCGAATTATTTCTAGTGAGATAAGCATTGGGGTGGTGGGGGTACCAGTGGTGGATAAATTGGCGGAAGTGGTGTCAGAGCAATCAAAATATGTCCAAGTGGAGGTGGGCGATCTAGTCGATGGAGTGGTGGTTGATGTTTCAGTGGTGGCAGTAGCTTGGTGGGATGATCGAGTAGATGTGAGTTGCCGAGCCGTGTAGATTTCCTTATCGAGACAACAAATTGGATCCATGGCGCATGAGAGAGTAGATGAGTTATGAACATGAAGGCATGGGCATATGTGTACCTGTATGCCCGTTAGAAAGCACTTCAGGTAATGGTTTGAGGATGTCAATCTCAATGTACTCAATGATGTAGGCCACGATGACATTCAATTGGCGATAAAAACTTAGTCTGTTGTAGGCATTGCCCACTTAGCATGCCATAGTGGCAGAGGGATTCCTCCTTTAGTGTGGGCCAGAAGAGATCAAGGTTGCAGATGTCGGATGTCGAGGACATGTCGGTTTGGGTTTTCATGTCAGTTTTTTATATATCGGGGGATATACAACAACAACAACATTCAAGCTTTTATCCCACTATAGTGGAGTCGGCTATATGGATCCTTTGTTGTCATTGTGCCCTATCTTTTGTCATAATCTCACTAATGCCTAAGTACAACATGTCTTTCCATATAATTTCAATCCAAGTCTTTATTGGTCTGAACACTTCTCCAAAAACCATAAATATTGGTCTGAAATGACACTATGGGATTCCTCATTTAGTTGTGGGCCAGAAGAGATCAAGGTTGCTGATATTGGATGTCGGGGACATGTCGGTTTGGGTTTTCATGACGTTTTTTAATATATCGGGGGATATACAACAACAACAACAACAACAACAAATCCCACTATAGTGGGGTCGGCTATATGGATCCTTTGTTGCCATTGTGCCCTATATTTTGTCATAATCTCACTAAGGCCTAAGTACATCATGTCTTTCCTTATAGTTTTCATTCCAAGTCTCTATTGGTCTACCCCTCCCTCGTTTAACATGCCTAGTGACTAGACTCTCGCAATGCCTAACAGGCGCCTCTAATGGTCTCCTTTGTACGTGTCCAAAGGTTTTAATAATTAATTAATTATATGTATTGTTACATGTTGTTTTTTATACATGTCATGATACTAACTATTTTACAACATATTGAACTTCTAAATATTAAAAGTTATATGAAACATTTAACCTACAATACTTTAATGATAGAAAATTTGCAGATCTCGAGATGTGTCAGAATATTTTGATTTCAACATGTTAGAGAATATATGTAAAAGCCCAAAGATTGGCCCATGTTGAGGCACATCTTGGTTACTTGTTTAGTCTCACATCTTAGGATATGATTTCTCCTCTCCTCTCTTATATAAATGTAGAAGTATACAATTATATGTATGTATGATGATGCCATTAAATTTAAGAAATTAATAAAATATTGTTTTAAGTTTCTACATGGTATCAGAGCTAATCGATTCTTAATTTCCCTTTTTTTCTCTGGGCGGTTAGGTTTTGTCTAACCGCACCCCTGGGCGGCTAGGAGTCTGCTTGTACCTGCGGGCTCTCTTTTCCTAGCCGCAGTTTTTTTGGATTTTCCTCTTTCTCCTCCTCTTCTTCTCCTACCCCCCCCCCTCCCCTTTATAGCCCTTCTTGGCTTGGTCTCGCCCCTGCGCGGTTTTTTTTCTGCGGTCTTCTCGCCGCTTGTCGCTACATTGCATGCACTCCTTTTCGCGCGGTTTGGTCGCCAGCCGCCTCCTCTGCACTAACCCCTGATTGTAGCTTCTACCTACTGCTCTCTTTCTCTGATTGCGGTTATCAGGATCGCGATCCGGATCGTAAGATCTTATGATCCTACGATCCTGATTTTGTAAATCGATCCGGATCTTACCTAGGATCTAAATCGGCACATCTACGACTAAGATCACGATCCGGATCTTAGGATCTTTAGGATCACGATCCGGACTCGATTCTACCGGTCTTGCCAAAGGTAACTATAAATATGTCCAACTCTATTTCGACCTCATTCAACCGGTCCAGCGCCCATAACCCATTGTTTAACCTTATCACAATCTCGCTTCATACTCCATCACAAAATCATATCATGTTGTTGTACGGTATCCCAAGTGTCGATTGTTGACTGCAAATTGAGGCCAAGAGCGGCTTCTTCGGTCGCTTCGAGTCCAAATTTATTTTTATTGTTAGTAAACATTTAGTGTCTTACTTGAAGCTGAAATTGAACATAATATGATATTATCTTTTTGATTTAATTATTCAAAAAAAAAATTAATATAGTTATTTACATACTACTCAATTTATTTATTTTTTTGTTAATTGAACATGAAATTTAATGAAACAAAATTCAATTTTATTTTTTTATCTTAATTTATGAATGTTGTAGGATCTTGCGATTCTCGATCCGATCGTACGATCCGATCCGATCCAACCTCAAAACGATCCCACCTAGGATCTCGATCCTGACAACCTTGTCGGTCTCTACTCGCGGCTTCTAATTGCTGCTCCTCTGCTCTAGCTGCAGTTGTACTACATCACTCCTCTGCTTCCCTTCTCTAGCGCTGATTGTGGCTTCTAGCCATTGCACCTCTCTCTGGTTGTAATCTCTTCTCGCGGCTTCTACTCTGCTCTAGTCGCCGATGTGCTACAGCTCCGCTGGTTCTCTTCCTGCCGTGGTTGCAGCTTCTCCTTGCCCTGCCGCATCTGGGGTTCCCCAATCCGCTATTCTGCCTCAGTTCTCTGGCTGCCGCTTCTGCCTCAGTTCTTTGGTCGCCACTTCTCCTTTGCTTGTCGCAGTGATTGCCCTGGTCACTGATTACAGTTGTGTCGTTTGCCCTTGCCGTTGAATGCTATCCTCCTGAAGCTATCCGTTGAATGTTGTTTACCTGACTACTCTTACCGCCTGAATGGTAGCCGCCTGCCGCTAAATGCTATCCGTTGTTGCTCTTGCCGCCTGAATGGTAGCCGCCTGCCGCTAAATGCTATCCGTTATTGCTCTTGCCGCCTGCTGCTTCTGCAGCTGAATACTATCTGATGTTGCTTTTGATGCCTGCTATTTTTGCCTGGAGCTATCCGCCTGAAGCTAACCGCTGAATGATGTCCGCCTGACTGCTCTTGTCGCCTGAATGGTATTTGCATGTCGGTAAATGTTATCCGCTATTGCTTTTTCCGCCTGCTAGTTTTGCCGCCTGCTGCTGTTTGCCTGCCTGCTGGATCTTCCCGCAGTATTTTCCAAGTTGCTGCTTACTCCTACCCACACAGCTGCTTCCTTGTCGCAAGGTTGTCACTCTACAATTGCTTCTAAGTCTGTGCCCATGGCTGCACATTCTACTTCAAACAGTTTTCAAACTGACATTGATGCATTGCGCATCCAAATACAACAACTTCAAGGGATGATCTCCCGTTCCCCGGGCTCTGGTGTGTCTATTTCAGATGGTGTTTTCTCCTGTCTTGCCCATAATTCGTCCTGGATTTTGGATTCAGGGGCCACCCATCACATTACTTCACGGCAACCATCACACTACTTGGCCTCTGTGCATCCCAAGTTCATTACCGTTGCTAGTGGGGACACCATTCATGTCTCTGGCTCAGCCGACATCAACCTTACTCCCTCCATCACTCTTCACTCAGTTCTGCATGTTTCGCGCTCTCCTTTCAACCCCCTCTCTATTAATCGTCTCACTCAAGACCTTGATTGCTACGTAACATTCTCTTCAACCTCTTGTGTTGTGCAGGATCGCATAATATCATTGACAAAAGGCATCTGTCGAATGGTCTCTACATCCTAAACCCCTCTCAGCCCACAATTCTCTCCTCTACTAACTTTGTTGAGTGGCACCGGCGTCTTGGGCATGTTTCACTCCACATTCTCCGCAAAGCTCTCCCTACTCAGCCCCTCCATAACTTCACATGCAAGTCCTATATCTACGGCAAACAATACTGTGCTACTTTCTCACCTTCTTATACAAGGAGTGTTGCTCTTTTTGATCTTGTTCATTAAGATATTTGGGGACTCTATAAAACAGCAAGTACTTTCGGTTATTGTTGCTTCATCACCTTTGTTGATGATTACTCTCGGTTGACATTGTTATATTTACTTCATGATTGCTCTGACCTGACTCAGATTCTTCGTGCCTTTATTATTGAGACTCGAAATCATTTCTCTACTACGATTAAAACTCTTCGGACCGATAATACCCGTGAGTATACAAGTCATGGAGTTTCTGACATGTGTGCTGAGTTCGGGATCATCCACCAAACCTCTTGTGCTTATACCCCCCAACAAAATGGTGTTGCTGAACGCAAAAATCATCACCTCCTTAACGTTGCACGCTCCATTATGTTTCAAATGAATGTTCCCACACTCTATTGGAATTTCGCGGTATCTACAACCCGACACCTTATTAATTGCATGCCCTCCTCCGTTCTCAACTTTGCCTCTCCCTTTAATCTCCTATTTCCTTCCGCAAACCCATTTTTCGTCCCACCTCGTATATTTGGTTGTTTGCTATATTCATAATCTTAGTTCTTTCATTGACAAGCTTGTTTCACGTGCCACGAAATATATGTTTGTTGGTTACTCACGAACTCAGAAGGGCTATGTATGCTTCTCTCCCAAGGATCGCAAGATTGTTACTTCTGCTGATGTCACCTTTCTCGAGGAGCAACCCTATCATTCTCAACCAATTGAGTGTCCAATTTTGCCTCCTTCCGCGGCCTGCTGTCCCTGTTACTTCTAACCTATCACCTCTCCTTCCCACGCCAATCCTACCAAGCCCACCTCCCCTTCCCACACCACTCCCACCAAAACCACCTCTGCTTCGGGTGTATACTCGTCGCCCTCCTTCGTCTACGACTCTACGGGAGATGACCACCACTGATGATATTTTGCGACCTGCAGATCCAGCAACCACCTCTACTGCTCTCCCAATGACGAATTATGTCTCTTTACACCGTCTTTCTCCGGACCTCCAAAAGTTTGCACTTTATATATCCTTTACTACCACCCCTATCTCTGTGCAGTAGACTCTCCAACATTCGGGGTTGCGAGTGGCCATGGACGAGTAAATGTCTGCTCTTTAAGCAAACCACACTTGGGATCTCCTCCCTCTTCCTACAACACAACCTTGTGTGAGTTGTAAGTGGGTGTTTGCCATCAAACATGGTCCAGATGGGAACGTTCAACGTCTGAAGGCTCATCTTGTGGCTTGTGGTTTTACTCAAAAACAAGATCTAGATTATGATGAGACCTTTTCTCCAGTCGCCAAACTCAACATTGTTCGTGTTTTGATCTCCCTCGCTGGTTATCGACACTGGACGTTGCATCAATTGAATGTCAAAAATGTTTTTCTCAATGGTGATTTGCAGGTCGTCTATATGCAACAATCTCCCGGATTTGAGACCACGGGGGAGTCTCTCGTATATTGTCTGAAGAAATCACTTTATGGTGTCAAACAGTCTCCTCGGGCATGGTTTGACAAGTTCAGTCAGACGATTAGTGCAGTTGGGTTCACTCGGAGTTTAGCCGACTTGTCTTTATTCACTTGGCATCGTCCAACAGTCACAGTAATTCTCTTGGTGTATGTTGGTGATATTTTGATTACGAGGGATGATCTCACAGGTATACACATGATCAAACAACATCTGGTGACTGTGTTTCAAACAAAGGATCTGAGAAACCTTCGATATTTTCTGGGTCTCGAGGTGGGTCAGCTATCTGATGGGCTTGTTTTATCTCCAAAAAAGTACTGTCTCGACTTGCTTCATGATCCGGGATACTCTGGATGCAAACCTACCGACACTCCCATGGATATCCATCACAAGCTCTGCGTTCATGCCTCAGACTCTAATCTTCTCCTTCCGAACCCAGAGTATTACCAGTGTCTTGTGGGAAAGCCGACCTATCTCACTGTTACAAGACCTGATATATCATTTATCGTTGGGTTCGTTAGTCGATTCATCCATGAGCCACTTATCTTTCATCTCCAGGAAGTTGGCCGTATTATTCGATATTTGAAGACTGCCCCTGGACAAGGACTTGTATACAAGCCCTATTCGCCTCTCTTATCTCTGATTGCATATTCTGACACTGATTATACTGGTTCATTGGATGATCTTCGTTCTACAAGTGAATACTGCACTTATTTTGGAGGACATCTCATTACCTGGCACAACAAGAAACAGTCTGTAGTTGCTAACTCATCTGCTGAAGCCGAGTACCGTTCAATGGCAGTTGTTGTGTCTGAGCTTACATGGCTTGAAGATCCCTTAGGTGATTTAGGGGTCAAGCTTTTCTCACCGGCTACTCTATTTTGTGACAGTTAAGTTGTCATACACTTTGCCAAAAATCCCGTTTTCTATGAACGGACGAAAAACATTGAAGTTGATTGTCACTTCATTCGGGAGAAGGTTCAATTGAAGAAGATAGATTTACAACATGCACCTACTGCTGGGCAAGTTGTTGATATTCTCACCATGGCCTTAACTCGCCCGCTATACAACCAGTTTTTTTCCAAGCTTGGTGCTTACGATTTGTATGCTCCAGTTTGCAGGGGAGTGTTAGAGAATACATGTATAAACCCAAAGATTGGCCCATCTCGAGGCCCATCTTGGTTGTTTGTTTAGTCCTACATTTGAGGATATGATTTCTCCTCTCTTTCTTCTCTTATATAAATGTACAAGTATACAATTATATGTATGTATGATGGTTCCATTAAGGCTTCATTTGGTTCGGCGGTGGCGGATCGATCCGGCGGGTGGAAACGAAGTGTTCGAATCGGAGGGGGGAGGTGGCTTCTCCAAACGGAGCTTTTTGGGGCGTTTCTCAAGGCGGGCGGGTGGAAACGGAGCAAACGCCGACGGAGGTTCATTTGTTTACCCGCCTTCCGGCGGCGTTTGCCCCAAACGGAGCGGCAAAACGCCGAACCAAATAGAGCCTAAATTTGAGAAATTAAGAAAATTGTTGTTTTTCTCAAGTTTTTACACAACGTCAAAAAAACAACCAAAATTACTTGTTTAGTTAAAAAAAACAACCAAAATTGCTTGTTTAGTTAAAAAAATCAACATCAGAAAATCTCTCATTACTTCATTAAATCGTTAGATCTTCAGTTATTATTCAAATTATCCATGCAATATTTTATTTATCTAACGATATTTTGCATCATCAGTAGTATACAAAGTTATCATTATCATTCAAAGTAGAGAACCCATGACATCCAAGTGTCCAACATTCTATTTATCAATTAATTTTCTTAAACGGAACAAAACATCCAAGTATCCAACATTTTATTTATCAAAAGTCACAAAGCTCAAGACATTTGGAAAAATGAAGTTGGATATACATGCATCATCAATTGCAAAATGAAATTGGATAAATAACTAATAATAGGGGTATTTCAATTCATTTGTTGTCCAACAATATAGATAACAACACTCAAGTTTTTATCCCACTATAGTGGGGTCGGCTATATGAATCCTTTGTCGTCATTGTGCCTTATCTTTAATCATAATCTCACTAATGTCCAAGTACATCATGTCTTTCCTTGTAGTTTCATTCCATGTCTATATTGGTCTACCCCTCCCTCATTTAACGGTTGTAGCCAGTTGACCGTGGATTGGTGGTTGTCTAGTTGTTGTGAACCTGCGATATATCTGCCCATTTTTGATGCCCTGTTTAGCAATTAGAAATAAATCATTTTATCCGTTTTGTTGAACATAAAAAATGGCCAGATATATCGCAGGTTCACAACAACTAGGTAACCACCAATCCACATCCAACTAGCTACAACCACCAGCATGGCTGAAGGGCAGCAATGTAGCAAAGCAACTTAATTTACCGACCACCATGCTACAACTACCAGCAAGGCAACAAGGTAATAAGGAAGCAAAACAACCAACAAAGCACGACAAATAGAAGAATGTAGAGTGAGATAATGAGATGGAGAGGTAGGGAGAAGAATGCAAAATGAGAAATTGAGAGGGTGAGGTGGGGAGAAAAATGAACCAGTCAAGAAAGTGAGAGCACCAACGGATAAGAGTCGAGTGTCCGAGAGAGAACAACCAGCGAGGACGCAGATACCAGAGAAAAGAGTCGGTCGAGAGAGTCGAGAGCACCCGAGAGAACAACCAGCGAGGATGATACTTACCAGAGAAAAGAGCCATCTAAGAGAGTCGAGAGCACCAAGAGAACAACCAACAAGGATGAAGAGTCAGCCGAGAGAGTGAGAGTACCAACCATAGTGTTGAGAACCCGAGAGAGAGAACAACTAGCTAGCATGTAAGAGTCGAGGGAGAGCACCAACGGAGAGCACGAGGGAGTCGTGGGAGAGCTAGGGCAGGAGAATGAGTCAGAGCGCTCGTAATGAAGTGAACTGGCGGGGAAGAGTTAAAGGTAAACGATTGAATTAATAAATAATTTTTTTAATAAAAAAGGGTTGATATATCGTCATGTTTTGCACGATATATCGGTTACAGGCGATATATCGGTTACATGCAATATATCGGTTACAAGCGATATGTCGGCCTGTTTTTTCAAAGCGTTACCTCACCTAATTTAAAACGGAAACATGATGTTTTCAGTCCCAAACCTTTATGTCGTCCGATATCTACAACATTGGAAAAGATCGTGGATATTTTGGGGCTCCAACGCACCCAGTGGAGCGTGTGGCCTTCCACGTAGATAGTCTCCATAGAGACCTTCTGATTAGTGTTAGATATGTTTGTGTTCCAAGCGCACCCAGAAGAGGGGGCAGAGGTACCATTTGACGGTTGATGGCGGTGGCCGTAAGTTCCCGGAGGAGTGAGATTTCTAATCCAGCGTCTAGTCAATCCAAGTGAGTGGAATCGGTGAAAGTCGAAGCGGTGGCTTCCTCTTCTGCATGTAGTCTAAATGAGCGAGCCTTAGGCATGAATTGTATCTGTGGGAAGCGTTGGAGCCGAAGGTGACAGTGTGGGCTAAGGGGCTCTTAATTGTATCTGAGCCCCCCCCCCCCCCCACACACACACACACACACACACACACACACCAATACAGTGAACCTCTACAGTTGTTTCTGTGAGATTTTTTTCTCCAGACAAAGTTCCTAGTTATGTGGAGCTTTGATTTTTCATTGTTTAAAACCAAGCAGGACCCTCCGTGATTTACTTGGTACGAACAAATTTCAAAGCGCCTGTTTTCTACTCAGCAACTGTGTTATAATGCAAAAAAAAAGATCAATTCGGAGAAACAGGTCGTCACATCACAAAGTAACTAATTATGTTATTAATTCAGTTATAATTAGTTGATATTAATTAGTAATTTAATTAGACACCGTGCTCAAGTAATTTTATTAAGAAAAAGTCTTTCTTTTATTAGCATGCCCCGTAAGATTTTATAACAGACTGTTATGTAAGACTCTCGGCAACTTGGAGATCTGTAGTCTTTTGGGTTTCTTATGGAGATCGGCTTAGGGTTTAGTTGTAGTTCTCTACTGATTGTATCTTGTTTTCTTCTTATTAGTAAATTTGTGTCATCTTAATCTTCCTTCCCCCTCACAACTTTCCACTCCATTACATAATATGTCTTCCCTATCCCTGAAAAGAGAAAGGGCTGGTGACCGGCGATGGGGGATATATAGATGCGAGCCCACAAAGACAAAAGCCATTCATATCAAAGCCTACTAAGACAAAAGCCTTTCATATCCCCCCTTCTCCTTTCCTCTTAACCTTTTTGAGTTGATAAATTACAAGATGGAACTGAATAAGACGACTCTTAAAATTTCTCTCTCAATAAATATGGTAGGTCCAAACAGCTAAAACTAGCTTATGGATTTGAAACGTTAGCTCAACCATACTTTAAAAACGAATTAACAGTTTAGCACAATCCACTTATCAACACAACCCCTCTGTCAACAAAATTTCTCTTAGCTTTTCAGACATTGGCCATGCCAAACCAAGTCTTAGTTTATTGGCCATGTCGTTTGCTATTTGCACCTCATTTTGTTGTTACCATCAAGTTTTTAATAGTTTCTATTACCTTGTATATGTTTCTATTTCTTGAATTAAAAGCATATTGCATCCTTCTTTTAGATTTTTGTCCAGGACATTTTGTATGGCTTCTTTTTCGGAAGCTAGCATCATCTACTAGTGCTTAGAACTAGCTAGGCTATGCACACGGACAATCTAAGTTAATTATAAAAACTTAGATAATAATGAAAAAAGGTAACATTATTGTAACCTTTCTTGTCAAGGTTATGAGAAAATCAATTCTAGTCATTCATGAGCAAAAGGTTCTCCAAAGTAATTCTCCCGCTAAGGTTACTTGTGTATTGTCTTTTTTCTTGCAAATTTTCTCTCAGGTGGATGAA
Organism: Platanthera guangdongensis; assembly: GCA_039583875.1. Classification (NCBI taxonomy): domain Eukaryota; kingdom Viridiplantae; phylum Streptophyta; class Magnoliopsida; order Asparagales; family Orchidaceae; genus Platanthera; species Platanthera guangdongensis. The sequence goes on along the minus strand of CM077147.1, from coordinate 4,115,863 downwards.
AACTATATTGGCGCTGTGAAGTCTGTTATTGAATTTAAACACATTGGGCTGAAACCTGAGGTTTATAGTTACCTCATTGCACTTACAGCACTGGTAAAAGAGCAGATAGAGTTTTCAAAATCTTTACGCAGATTGAAGGGTTCATTAAAGGCTGGTAAAATTGATAAGCTTGATAGTGCAAGTACTGGCCTTGTAAATAGGTATCAGTCGAAGCTCATAAGCTATGCTGTTTGTTTGTCAGAGTGGGCAATTCATGAGGGTAGCTCCAGTATATCATTAGTTGTTTATGAGAAACTTCTTTCTATATATGCTTGTGCTGGCTTTGGACTCGAAGCTGAACGCCAAATATGGCAAATGAAGCTCCTAGGAAAAGAACCGGACAGAGAGCTTTATGATGCTGTTTTGGCCACTTGCGCTTCTCAAAATGAAGTCACTGCTGTTCATCGGTTACTCGCTGGTATTGGGGATAGAAGTGCAGAACACAGGAAGAAGTCTTTGTCTTGGCTGTTAAGAGGTTATTTGAAAGGTGGATATTACTTGGATGCTTCAGAAACTCTCATTAGAATGCTCAATTTGGGTTTATGTCCCGAATATATAGATAGGGTTGCAGTTTTACAAGGGTTGAGGAAGATAATTCAGGCTTCGGGAAATATTGAACCTTACATCAAGCTTTGTAGGTACCTTTCTGATGGGAATCTGATTGGACCATGCCTTGCTTATATGTACATAGAAAGATATAAGCTCTGGATTGTAAATATGCTTTGAAGGACCAGGAAGGAGCAACTCATCAACTGGTCAGGGACTCTTTCTATGGTAGTATTTTCTATGTCCTTGTATAGATATTGGAAATGGAGTCGTTTAGCACATAGATGAAGTTTTTTTATTATATTATACACAATGGATGTTCTGAGAAGTTGTACAGTTTTCTCAAATTCTATTAAAATTATATGCTATCAAAGTGCTTTCCAGAGACTATCTAAGTGGTCTGCATTGCTGTTACATGTACTGAGAGAGAGAGAGAGCCTGGCTTCAACCCAGATATGTTTTAAATTTCATTATTTTCAATGTCCTGAAAAGTTTCAGCTATAATCATTTGTGTATACAAATTATTTATGATGTGATTGTTCATTGTCCTGTACTTCACGTTATGCATCCTATTGGTGCCTGTCCATTGCTATCTATAACTTAGAAATCTTTATTTGACTTTGTATATTGTAGGTCCCTAAAGACCTATAGACCATAATGCAACGTTTATAACTTGATTGTAGTGTTTTGCGTACACTATGAACGATGCCCAAATTAGAGTAACATTTAGAAAAAAAATTTGGGTAGACTAAGTGATGGGGATCCATTAGATCGTACACCTGGAGGGGTTTGCCGCAAGGCGAGACTCGCGTTCATTTATTTCGCACAGGAAGGCTTGGTCGGATCGTCGATCCGACTCCACGGTTGCATCCAGCACATCGCTGTGAGTCAAAAACATATATTGGTTTATTTTTTTTGAGTTTATTTTCATGTATTTAGTGGTTGACCCTACCGATTAATCATAATCGTTGATGGAGAAGATCTAGTTTGATCTCTTCTTATAAATAGGTGTTGTAGGGGCTGAAATCAGATCATTGCAAAATTTTGGAGAAGGTATTCCTGGATTCCAGCGATCACCCCTCGGTGCCGACGTCGTGGAGCCCTAGGTGCCGACGTCGTGGGGTCCAAGGTGACGACTCCTAGGTTGGTTTCTCCTCCCCTAATCCTTGCCATCATTTTCCACCCCCGATCCCTCACTTTCAGCCACTGCTGCCCCCAAAAATTGCAGCCCCAAACCGTCGGCCTGCTGTGAACCGCTAGTCACCAGCCTACCGCCGCCCTCCTCCCATTTTTGCCCCCTACTCCACCCCCAACCTTGCCGCCATACCCTCCTCCACCCTCCAGCAAGCCTGCCGGCTAGCCCTCCTCCAGCCAACCACCACCCGACCACCCTAAGCCCAAGCCGACCCCCCCTCTAACCACCCCTCACGTGGATCCGTTTTCTCGCACCCCTTATTCTCAAGATCCATCTAGATCTGAGAATTTCAGCCTCCGATCAGTCATCCCCGCCACTTATATTGTTATTTTAGCCCGAATCCAACCCTAAATAGCGGATCCACCCCTCCCCGACCCGAATCTACTTGTACGTGGTAAGATCTACCCATTTCTCGTCTGATTTCATCATTTACCGCCAAGGACAACCACTGCTTTCATTTTCATGCTGTCAGTTTCACCTCTGATCGCCGATCTACACATCCGGATCCAAATTCTTCAGTGTCTCGGTTCAGCCCGCTACTTTGTGAGTTTTTGTGATATTGGCTTTTTTGACTCGACCTTTTTATTGGTAAATTAATATATGTGATGTGATTCTGGCTAGTAGAAAATTGTTTTCGACACGCTATTAATTTGCAGGTGTTATTTGCCGCGCACTTTGCTTTGACCCTCTGAGCAGAGGAAAGCTGTTATTAAATTGCCAAATTAAATAATTGTTTTCAATTTTAAATATTTGTGTGGTGTTAGAAATTTCATTGATCGAATTTATTTGTCGCCGTAACTGACGATCACATTGCACTTAAGGTCATACTAGAGAGTCGCTTTTGCATTTACACCTAGAGTCCTAAGTTTTGTTCATCCCTTAGCCTACCCTACATCATTTTGGTATCAAAGAGAGGTTAGGTCATTTGCATGCCCCGTAGTGGTAGGATTTTTAGAAGAAGCATGGTAGATCCGCAAGTCACTGATGACCATACAACGAGCTCAAATTTGGGCGCCGTTTTTGCTGAGTTTCAGCGCCTTATCCTAGACCGTTTTAACGCTTTATGTGCACAGTTCAACGATGTGCGTCTTGATCTTACCGAGATGAATCTTCGTTTAGATCACTTAGAGAATACCAGGGACATTCAAACACAGCATGACGAGTCACTTGGGGACGACCCTAATGCTTCTTCATGTCATGACCAGCGTCCGAGAGATGGTCAGCCGCCAGTAGACATCCACCGTCGTGATATTCCTCACCGAGCACCAACTCTGCCTCAAAATATGCAGGGACAAGACCATTCTTCTGCGGGAGAAGAATAATCTTGCGCCCGTGGTGGTCGAAGGAGTGAGAGTTTCTCACATCATCATGAATGACGTGTCGGCCATACTGCCATGGACGCCCTAGGACAATGTGCCAGATATCGATGGGGCAAAATCAAATAGTACTGAATCACGATAAGCATCTCAGATAGAGAACTCGACCTGGCAACGATGCGTAATGGAGATAGTCAAAGGACTACTAACCCCGACTAGGTGCTACGACTGTCTTAAGGGGAGCGTAACAAGTCCCAACTTCTCTATCATACGCTGAGACACGTAGTTTTCCATACTGTCGCTATTAATAATAATGGAACAAAAATGCTCTTGAATGCGGGCAGTAGTGCGAAAAATTTACTTTCTCCGAGGATCATGCTCAGTGGTCTCGTCAGAGGTAACCAAACTAGAGTGAAGAACACAGACTAAGTGCTCTGCTTGCTCGCCCTCGACCTCAATGACGTTATCAGCCTCAGACAGGGGCTTGGGATGGGGGTCACTAAGGAAGTCCCCATATCAGGTCACCCCCGATGGTGGAATAAATCACTGCGACGAACTGACGTCGCGAGCACTCAGGAGATTTGTGCCCAGGCTCCGTACACTTGAAACATCGAAATACTCCAGTGTTGTGCCGGGCTCCCACGGTCTCCTTACCCCGGGTGGGGCCATGGTGACGAGTCAGTGCCCCAGTAATGGCAAGCGGTGGAGGGGGATCAGAAGTACCAGATGTGGAGGCAGAGGTGGTGGTACTCGAGGTAGGTATATCAGTAAACCTAGGTGCATCAGTAGACCTCTGACCAGATGTCCTATTCTGGAGAGCCCCCACTCGACATGCTCGGCTGTAGATCTCTCATAACTTCCGAAAATCGTGAAGCTCTAACTGGCCTCGTAACGCATATCGTAACCCATTCAGATAATATGCCACAACCATGTGGTCTTCCTCCTTCAGATCTAAGCGTGACTGAACTCTGAAGGACAAGGAACTCGTTCGTGTACTCGTCGATGGTTTGTATGTCTTGTCGTAGGTTGGGATACCTATGATACAAGGTTTGCATGAAATCAGCATGGGCGTACCTCCTATTGAGTTGAGCTTTGAACTCAACCTAGGTGGCGATAGGTGGTTGTCTCGTAGTGTATCGCATCCCCTCAACCTGCCCCCACGAAGTGAGTGCGGGACCCTTCAGCTTCAATGTAGCATACTCCACCTGCTGGTGGGCAGGTATGCGCTTCCCGCTGAGGAATCTCTCAAGTCGTTCACACCAATCAAGACACACCTCAGGCTCTAGTGTGCCATCAAAATCCCCAACATCTAATTTAATACCCGCATCCCACCTAGATGGATGCCCATTTTCGTAATGTGCTGGTTGGGGTTCTGGTGGTGGAGGCGTAGGAGGTCGTGTAGGAGTAGGGGGTTGTGCATGAGGACCCCCTAAGTGATAATGTGCTTCCAAGTTGTTGATTGAGGTGCGTAACCCTAACATGACTTGGTTCGAATCTCTCACGGTGACAGAGAGTGCGGCGACAGTGGCTATGAGCCCGTCCATATGTTTACCCATGTCTCCTAAACTTCCCTCTATGTCCGACTCTCGAATCCATGAATAATTTTGAAAACTCTTAAACTTAAAATTTTTGGAAACGACCGCCGCTCGGCTATCCCATGATATGAGTGAGATATCTCAGCAGCCACACCAAACTGATGTAAACCAAGGTGCGGGTGTAGTTTTGAACAACAAAATAATTGCGACCTATTTAAAATTAATGTAGCGCTAAAGGATTTCACGGGATATTTTAACGACTAAAACGACCTAAGCGTCGCTAGCGAACGTAAGACTATCGCACGTGCATGATAACATCACAAATACTAAAACCACAAGCATTGCAAATAAGGTGGAGTTATTAGCATGTAGAAAATAATGGTAAGTAGGAGATGAAATCAATTCAGGCAAGCTCTAATAATTAACAATCCATTTAAATATTTAAGCACAAAATAACGACTGTGGAGGGCAAGAAGGTCAAGAGGTATACCCCGGGTAGAGTAGCAATGACTAATGGGTCCCCTGGAAGGTCGTGGCTGACTGGAGGAGGTGTCGTTGTGCCCTAGGAGAGCTCAGGCTGCATGAACAGTGGTTGGGAATGCTTCTCTAGTGGTTTCTGACGGTGGGAGAGGCGTGGGACGAGAGCAGTGACTTCAGAGGATTGTTCGGCTGGAGGAGATGAGGGCGCGGGAGGCGACGGTGGAGTTGGGAGCTCCGTCGAGGCAAACGACAGCGGAAAACGTGGCTTCAGGACTTCCGTCGAGAAAAAGTGACAGGGCATTAGGGCCGTCGCTGGATGGAATCGAACGAAGACAGTAAGGTTTCTATAATAAGAGTGTAGGGTTTAATTGACTATTGGCAGACATCCATTTCTTTCAATAATGATATATTCATGATGAGTTTTCTTTTGAAATTGACAGACTTTGACAATGGCTAATTGAAGAGGAGGGAATTTGAAGGCGGGATCGGCTGTTAGGCATAGAGGACATTATATTTAGAATAGTTAATTATTAAGTTTGTCCTAAACTAACCTACCTCCTAAACTATTCGACATATACATTTAGGGCCTTGTTGTCCGGTCACACCAACGAGACAAACCAAAACTTGCTCGAATACACACGATACAAAATAACATTCAAGTGCTCATAACATGCACGACAAAACATAATCATCCAACTAAGCGCGAAGACATGCACGACAAAAAGAATAATACAGGTACAATAATAAAACTAAAAAGATGCATCGCGGGTTGAATCACCTCTCGGGCCCGTCCGGTGTGCCTCTAGCACAAGACATGAGTTCGAACTTCCTACAAGCAGTTGTTTATGGAAAATAGCTCTCTGCGGATAACATTCTCTTCTTTGAGAGCAGGTGAAATCCAAACCGCCCACTCTTAAATCCAACGTCAGCTAAAAAGTTAAAAAAATCATGAAATGGTGCACAAAATCGGACGGTCAAAGCGCTACCCTCACACGTGCGGGTAGCGCTCCCAAAATTATTTTGTTGTTTACGGGGTGGGGTGTTTATTCCCTGCTGTGTGACCATGCAATTGTCATTTGTTATACCTGTAATATTTTGTCTCGACAAATTTAATAAAAACTGATGGAAATTGAAATAATAATTTTTTAAAAAATAAAATTATAAGGAAATAATCAAATTAAATTATAAAAGGGTGATTGGCAGAATGCACCCTGCAATTATAGCATTTTGGCATAATGCAGCCCGAAATTTTAAATTTGGCGGAATACACCCTCTAATTACATGTTGTTTGACAATTTGCACACTGATGTTCAAAATTGAGGGTATTTTTGTCCAGGGAGAAATCAACTCAGTCAAAATATTTGACTGTCTGGTGATTTAAGGAAAAACGAGTTATTTTTACTGTCAGTGCTCCACGAGAATCCTCCCGGCGGAAGGCATTGTTGCGCCGCCTCCCTGCACCGACTTCCTGTGCCGCCTCACTGTGTCGTGTTCGTGTGCCGCGTCCCCATGCTGCCTCCTTGCGCCGTATCCCTTTTGATTCCACGCCTTCCAGTCTCGTTGTGCCGAGCTCGACGAGTCTTCCTGTGCTGGCTCATGTTTTGCTGACTCAAGTGTTCCTGTGCCGCCCACTTCCTCCTTCCCGAACGAATTCTAGGCTCTCAGTGCCGCCTACTTTCTCCTACCCTGTGCAGTCCTTTTAGAAAAACCCTAACATTCAAAACTCATTCCAGATTTAGGGTTTAATTATTTTCTTATATAGATTTTTTATTCATAAAGAAAACAAATAGTCTTCAAATTTTTATATACCCATCTATTTGCAATTCTACTCTGAAATTTTAGGTTTGTGATTTTATAGTCCCAAGCTCGACAAATCATCCCTTTGTTGCGTCCGGTGCCGCCTCCTTGCGCCAACTTTCCGCGCTGCCTTCTTGTGCAGATTCCCTCTCCCACCTCTCAGTGCCGCCAACATCTTCATCCCTGACGAGATCTAGAGCTTTTTTATTAACTGCATAATGCAATGATTAAATTTTCCAGACTGTTTTGTTGCCTTGACAATGTCAAAATTGAACTTTTTTAACCTTATTATCCTTATTTTCTAACCTAGGTGCAAAATGCAAATCTAAATATAATCTAGGGTTCATTCTGTCAAATTAAAATTTGAGATGTTTTCCGCTAAAATCATGTAATTTCATGATGCATTCTGTCAATTTCTCATTATAAAATGTGTATAATTTTATAATAGTACAGATTAGTGTACTTTGACTCCTCCGGTCTCCCTCCTTTGGCACTTTGACTCCTCCGGTCTCCCTCCTTTTTTTTTAATTCTTTGGGCGCGATGGAAATCTAAAAGCAAAAGCGGAATCAGGGCGAGGACGATCAGTAATCTAAATCCAGGTCGGCGAATCTTTCGTTTCTTCTCGCCTTCCTCGAATTGCCTCTGAAATCCGATCCTTTCTTCCCTGTTTCCTCCATGGCGATCAAATTAGGGTTAGGGCTATCCCTTCTTCCCGTACTCATCGGGTTCTCCTTCCAGTTTTTCATGGCAGATCAGGAGACCCACTTGTATCGCCGCTACTTATTGTTGTTGATCTTCGGGGTTGGATGCTACGCGGTTTTGAGCGGCGGGTTTCTGTATCTGAATCGTAAAAAGCGGACGGCTGGCGCGGTGGTTGAAGAAGAAGAGGAACAGGTTCCAGAAGAAGTATCGTTGGACAAGCAGATGGGAGATCGGCTCGTCTCGTCATCGGGATTGGAATCAGAAACTGCTACGTATAGCAATCGCAGTACAGATCAAAACATGGAGTTGGAGAGGAAACCGACAGAAATTGACGAGGATCTTCATAGCCGGCAGCTGGCTGTGTATGGGAGAGAGACTATGAGACGACTGTTCGCCTCAAATGTTCTCGTATCTGGGCTTAATGGTCTGGGAGCTGAAATAGGTGCATTTTGAACTGCTATGGTGCCTTTTCTATCTTATTTTTGTTTCCTTTTTTTGTTCATACTCCTTATATGTTTATGTTTGTGATTGTTCGTATTCAAGTGCTTCCGACTGTCATATATAGCTGCAGCGGCTTAAACCATCAGCCTTTTTTAAAGTACCATATTTAATCATCTTACTTTGTTGCCTCATTGCATGCATGTTCAATACTTTATGATTCAAATATTTTTGAGCTTCTTGTTTATGAGAGGGAGTGCTCGGTTAGGCCTGGCTTATATGAATTGCTTGTTTTATCACATTTCACAGCGTGTTTTCACTTGTTCCTTGCTTATTAAGATCACTTGTAACTCTTTTTTCTTAATAATAGACTTCGTCTTTTTCTCCTTTGCTTTAATCCTTAAAATGAAAATGAGTCGAGCAAGAAGACATATGTGTGAATAGAGTAGGAGTTATTACTAAAGAGTGATGGGGCTCTTCCAAGGCAATGCCATGCTTCTTAGGAAAAGGAATATAATTTAGAGGAGATGAGAAGAGAGGTTTGGCTGGTGTAGTAGAATGAAATCTTAAATAAAACACAAACATCAATCAGAAATCTACATTGCTAAGAGGTTCATTTAAAGAAGTCTACAACAACCATGCATATCATACAACTAGACCAACATCAACTACAACATGAACTTTTGGTATTAAAGAAAAAGAACTTTTAATTCCAGAAACTATAGTATTTTAGGCTCATGGAAGTTTAAGAACCATCAAACTTACAAATTATATAAATCAAAATTCTATTCCTTGATGAACAAAATTAGAGACCATATTTTGTATAAAATTTAGTGAAGCCCGCATGAACTGATTTAGCTTATTTCTATTCAGAAGCATGTGATTAACAAAGAATATAATATACTATAAAGGCATATATCTTATTGAAACTTAAAGGATAACATAAATTATTATACTATTGACATTTAACATTAGAAAATACGAGAAATGATGGCTTCTATTAAGGTTTAATGGGAGATGTTCCTTTTTATTTGGGGGAGGGATAGAATTGTAAGGTGTAGTTGGAGACTTTCCTTGCGGTGAAACTATTATCATTTAACATTAGAAAACAAGAAAAATGGTGGCATTTATTGTAGTGTTTAGTGGAAGAATTTACTAATTATTTCCTCTGCGCTTCCCTATAGGAAAAGACGGGTTCCACAACCGAACACTTGGATGAGTGAGCACGTGCGGGAGAGAGAATTACGATTATCGTGCTCACCAGTTTATAGATAGATGTCTAGGTCGAGAGAGAGGTACCCACAAATCTATAGGTAGACATCAAGAAGAGAAGAAGTAAGAGAGAGTTTAGGGAGATGAGAGAGTGAGAGGTATAATTACGAACTAAAACCTCTTTTCATCACCAATTGAAATACGTACTCATTTCTAATTAGAGAAAGAAAAAGGAACCTTCTTTCAAAAGACTCGAGTTTAAATTCCTTTAGAGGAATTTTGTTACCCAAAGGCAATCAAGTAGAAATCTACATTGCTAACAATCTTGTATTCCATTAAAAGACCAAGGATATTCAAGTTGAAATCTACATTGCTACTTCTTTCAAAATGTTGTTCTCTTTAAAAGGATTACTGCTCAAGTCTCCAATTCTTAAAAGATTGTGAATATTTCCACCCAATTTTTAGGATCTTTACTTTTCTTTAAATTATGTAAGATCTAACAACTAACTGATTTCCATACTTCATCCCAAGGGTATTAGATGGGAAAGTCATATTAATTATTGTCGAATTACTTTCTCACAAATTTTCACATTTTCCTTTGGTTCCTATACACATGGGTTGCACATATGCTATATGATGCAGTGGTAAGGCCGGCACAAGGTGGATTCACTAAATGTGGTCTTATATGCAATGACGTGTACTGAAAGTGCACAAGTGGTACGCTAAAATTGCTAGCAAATAATTATTTATTATACAATTAACAGCAGGACACTTGCAGTTGCAAATAATTAATTAATGAAGATCAAACTATTAATTTTGCAAAACGAAAGAGACGCAATTACTTTCAAGCAAGTGCAGGAGGAACCCTGCAAATCACACAATGTATGAACTAGTAGCACAATAAAAATAAACATCCACCACGATATAAGTAGCTGAGATTAAACAACAATAAAAGGAAATAACTTTATACCACTATTTGCGTGTGCAGGCGGCAGCGGCGGTGGCGATTGTGGGCGGCAAGTGAATGGTGTTGGTAGTAGAGCGGGGCTGGTAGTGACTCGGGCAGACAGAGGAAGACGACTGTAGGGGAGAAAATGGTCAACTGGTAGTGGCTGACAAGGTGGGAAGATGGGGTTGAACAATGTTTTTAATTTATGAACAAGAACTTGAAATTTATGAACAATGTTGGAGCAATATTCTGGAACGGAAGAGGAATCAAAGGAAGGAGGCGGGAGGGGAAATAACGACGGGTGGGGTTACAGGCCAAGTTGGGAAGAACGATCACATGCTTAGTGAAAGAGTGGGAAGAGGATGCGGGCGGTGTTGGGGAAACTTTATCGAAGTCCGGCGGTGGAGTATGGGCGGTGATGGGGCGACAGGAAAAGGCCGACGGGAAGGAGGGGAAAACAAGGGCAGCAACTTTGGGAAGTGGCGGGTTGAACCGGGGGAGGGCCAACCGGTGTAGGTTGCGATGGAGCAGGGAAGAAGGGGGAGGAATGATCGTCGGCGTCGCACCAGCGTGCGAAGGAGGAGATGGCTTCCGGCGTCGCACCAGAGAAGGATCCAGGAATCGCTCCTGTCACATACCAGCGTTTTCTGCTTTCCAAAAACCTCGATCCCTCGAACCGCCGCTGCAATTATTTTTTATAACCCTAAATTAAAACTGCTACATACAAATTGAAATCAAACTACCCGGATCGGACGGTTCACATTGTCTGGACCGATCGGGGGTTAAATACATCTCAAAATATAAAGAGTCATGTATGAATCTGACTCGGATCGATCATCCAGACACAACCACAGACTCTGATCATCCATCCGGTCAACGGATCACCGCCTCCAGCGGGAATACGCGGATGTCGGTCGTGGTGCGCCGTCAGCTCCCCCCCGGCTTAAAAGCACTCAACTCCGGTGAGTGCGGGTGGTCACCCTCGCTGTGTAGCCGCAGAGCGAGTCTCTCGAACTATTCTGAAGATATCCATGTAGCATAATGCAGGGGTCGGCCGCTCCAATGGACAAGATAACACAGGGTATCTCGTCCGCCCGCGGCGTAGAAGTCGTGACCGACGATCTGAAGCACGTCGTCGGTGGAAGCAGGTGGTACCAATGTATCTCCGTCTGACACTGATGTATCTCCGTCTGGTAATGATGTATCTCCGTCTGGCAATGATGTCGATGGAATCGTCGGTGGTGCAACTCGGCCTGCATGCCGCGGCGCCATTGGTGGCAACTTAGAGGTACCAGTGGAGGTAACAGGAGGAGAAGGCTCAGGTGGTGGGGTTATGACAGATGAAGGCTCAGGTAGAGGTGTGGTGAGTGGGTCCACGTACACATGCTCCTCGAAATAAGGAGTCAAATCCTCTACGTTGAATACTCGGCTAATGCCCATACCATGAGGGATGTCTATCTCATATGCGTTCGTACCAATTCGCCGCACAACTGTATAGGGGCCCATTCTGCGTGCGTGAAATTTTTTTGCTGGTTCTTGTGGGACCCTCTCGGATCGAATGCGAATTAATACTTGTTCTTCTGTCTCAAAAATTTGTTCCCGCCTGTGCTGATTTGCTTGATCCTTATAATAATCATTACTAGCTGCAATCTTTTTACGGATCAATTCGTTGAGTGCATGCAAATGATATAGTAAATGATTCAACCGACTCACCGTCCGGAAGTGAAGGATGCAAATGGGGTACGACGTACTCAACACACTTCCTAAAAAAAGCCTAACAATGACTTGAACAATAATAACATGGGGCAACCGATCAGGGGGTTTACTAGGTGGGCGGTATAGAAATCCGGCATGACTGTCGTCATCACCCGTAGGGATGTCATGGATGGTGACAAAATAGTGTGTTGCTCGGGTGTAACATGTACCTTTTAAATGATAAAGCCCGTCAGGTGGTTCACCAGGGGTTGTATACAAAAAGTCATCACGTGTGAGATGAGCACTAGTGCAGATATACGACCTATCACGAAGGTGTAAGCGGGGAAGCTCATCAAATAAGCATTCCAGTGACGTAACCCCGGGGAGGTTGATAATGATAGCATGGTCCTCCAAGAGGATGACACCAACAATAGTAGTGGCTGTGGGAGCAAGTAGAATACCCACAACAAAGTCAATACCAGGCTCATAAACCTCCCAAGGGAGTATTGGCTCGTCAGAAGGCTTATCTGGAGGTCCAACGATGAAGTCATTAATAATGGGATGTTCCTCCAGGTGAGTACAACTGATAGAGGTCGTGTCCTCATAAGTGGGTGAGTTGTCCACTATGAGGTTAACACTATGTCCTCGACTCTCAGTAGTGATGTGACTCAATATAGAGACCTGGGTAGAGTAGGAAGACCCTATACTCAAGTGTGAGTCACTCGGTATAGTGTCGATATACAGACCCCTAACCAAAGGAGACACTATGTCTAAGTGAGGTGTGAATGATGCATATACCATCACAGTGTCACTGGGTTGCTCATCTTCACTCACACAACCACACTCACTAGTCATACGAGTATCGCTCTCCACCTGTATAATGAGATCATGATCAGATTCAACAACAAGATCACATGGACAATGAACCTCGTCAAAAGAGGGAGTGACAAAATCAAGTGTCAGGTCTCTCATATTAATCAGAGCACTACTAGACGTATCAGTGGCTTGACCTAAATCCCTAGGTTCTCTTCTAAGCATAGATCTTGTGCGATCAAATTGAGCATCTAAGAGATCAAAGCGGTCAAGAACTAATTGCTGAAATTCGGCCTCAGGTAACTCTATTTGTGGAACACTAGGAGGGTCTAAACGATGATGATTTCTATAGAGTTCCCGAGGGTCATCTAGGCAATAGTTCCTAACATAATAAGATTGTGTTCGTGGGTGTGCGTGGGCCCTACGAACGTGTCGTGGTGGTTGCGCATATGCAAACTCAAATTCTTCAACCAGAGGGGATGTGTAACGACGACGACCTGAACGATACTCAATTCTATCATCATAGAGTCGCGGAGAGGTGTAATGATGATAACGTGAGGACCTCTTGTCGTAGTGATCATCTCTAGCATAATAGAACTGTGTCGAAGGGTCGACACGATTTCTTGGGGTGGTATGCGATGAACGATAATCCTCATAATAACATGAGGGTTTCTCTAAAGAGGCTCTATGTGGTCAAACACAGGTAGACTCAAGATCCCTAAATTGAGGAGACGAACAACGACCATAACTGGACATATAAATGTGGCTCAAACCTAGCCCTCTGATACCAATTTGATGCAGTGGTACGAGGTGGACTCACTAAATGTGGTCCTATATGCAATGACGTGTACTGAAAGTGCACAAGTGGTACGCTAAAATTGCAAGCAAATAATTATTTATTATGCAATTAACAACATGTTTAGAGTTATTTTCCATCCGCAGCTTCCCCCTTGCGTCCAACCGCTGCTTTCCGCGTCCCGATCTCCCCCTCCAGTTCGACCCGCAACCTCCCCTTTTTCCTTCTCGCCATTCGCACAGTGTCCTTTCCCCGTTTCTCTTTGTCGTCGGCGTCCCGATCTCCCCCTCCTGTGGATGTTGGTTCTTGTCGTCGCCGGTGTCCTTGCCCCCCTTCCTTTTTGTCCCCCGGAACTTTCCTTCGCCGCCACTAACGCTTTCGTGAGGCGAAAGCCTTACTTCTTTGAAGCAGGCCACATTGATTTTCTGAATACAGTGAGTAGCTTCACTGACAGGCGGTTATTAGTTCCCACATTCTTTTCCAATAACGATCTATTTTTGACTTAATTCATAGGTCGGCGTCGACGAATTCCTCAGGTAAAAATCATGTGTGCTACTGTGCTAGTTGTACACAGATCTTGAAAACCCTGAGAAACTTTTTGTCAACATTGAATATGTGCCTGAGTTTTCCTATATGCAACATCAGACTGTGAATGTACGAGCTGAGAACGCATGGATGCCGAGGAAATGTTTTCCTAAGTTTAGGAATGTTTCCATTGGAAATCTTTCAACACCAAATATTGTTTAGAAGAATTTTAAGAGGCATGGATCTGTGAGAACTGAGAAAGAAATACTCATGAGTTTATGTTAGAGTTACATGTTAGTAAAAAAAAGGATTCCTGTGCATTATAAACACTAACTGAAAAAACAATTGGTTTCACATGCGTTTGATGGATTGATGAATGTTTGATTAGGCATCATGTGGTATGTGTTTGATTAGGCATCATGTTGTATGTTTTTGATTAGGCATCATGTTGTATGTGTTTGATTAGGCATCATGTTGTATGCATCATGCATTATCGTTTTATGGAGAAAAAGAATTTCACTCAAAACTCCGTTTTGTTTCCAAACAGCTTTTTCAATACTTCATTTTACAAACTTCAGGGTCAGTTTGTTTCCGCTTTTTGCTCCGTTGAATTCGGACAGCAACGCTATTTTTTTTCCTGTTTGTTTTGGCGTTCCCGATGGAACGGAACCGTCTTTTTCCCGTTCCCAACGGAGGTGTCCGACAGCTCCTCGAAGTACCTTTCCAACGCCAGCGTTGCCATCGTGGTCAGGGGTGGCGGCGCCGTGCATCGGCGACGGGCGGCAGAGGCAAGCTCCGGCAAAAGGACGCGGATAACTGAAGCCAAAGGCATAAAAAACAAATTTTATGAACGGGAAAGAGAATGAAAAAAGAGCAGAACGAAAGAGAAAGAAGCCAAGCAGAACGCTGGCACCTCCGTCTCGGCTAGAGCTTCCATTCTTGTCGAACTGTCGTCAGGAAGAATCTAAAATGGAAACAAGAGTAGTAAAAGTCCCACCACTACAGGAAGAAGCGAAAATATATGGTCCGTTTCCCCTTCGTTGCCCTATACAGGAAGAAAGCCGGATGGTTGCAAAATAAAATGGAAACCAGAGTAGTAACACGGACCTCTACTTCACCATTTCCTTCTCCTCTGTTTTTTCCCTCTTTTTTTTACCTTTGGCTTCAATTATCCTCTCCATTTCCCCTTCGTAGATTCAGATCTTAAGGTTAAATTATTATTACATATTAATTATAACTAATTAAAATTAGTTCAATTGCACCAATTTTTTATAATTAAATTTAACAATACCCTAAATTTAACAGAAACGCCACCGCTGTTTTACCAAACTGTTTCTCCATTCTGAACAGCTCTGTCAGCGCTGTTTTACCAAACTGTTTTGTCATTTTGAACAGCTCCATTTCCACAGCTCCATTCCCACAGCTCCTTTTGTCACCGCCACCGCCCAAACAAACTGACTCTCAATTTTACTCAAATAGCTTTTTAACAAAACTCCATTTTCCAAAAAACAATATTTTTCTCAAACTCTATTTCCTATCTGCAGCTTTCCATCAACAATAGTCCAACCAAATAGAGCCTTAGTGAGATCTGCTACTTATCGTGTACGGACGATAATAGCTGTCCACAATGGTTGCCCTAAAATGTTTTAGGGAATTGTTATTGGTACCGCATAAATGGATATTTGTAACTCATTGATATTTGTACCCAAAATGGGTATTTGTACCCATAATTAATATTTGCACCCATACATAATAATATTAAGAAAAACGATGAGCTCTCTTGAGAGGCGTTAGCCGCGCCCGCACACCATGCATGAGGTGCGGATATCTGAACCTTCCCCGACGTAACCAAAATCGTCGTCGCCACAAACCGCCATCGCCGTCCCCGCAAACCGACATAGCCGTCGCCGCAAACCGTCATCGCCAACGCTGCACCGAAATGGCCGCCGCCGCAAACAGCCATCGCCGTCGCCGCAAATCGCCATCGTCGTCGCCGCAAACCGCCATCGCCGCCTCTGCCCCGAAACCGCCGCCGCCGCAAACCGCCATCACCGTCACCGCAAACCGCCAACGCCGACGCTGCACCGCCATCGCCGTCGCCGTCGCCGTCGCCGCAAACCGTCATCGTTTTCGCCGCAAACCGCCAACACCGTCACCGCAATCCGGCATCGCTGACGCTGCACCGAAACCGTCGCCTTCGCAAACCGCCATCGCCGACGCTGCACCGAAACCGCCTCCCCCGCATACCGCCATCGCCGACGTTGCACCGAAACCGCCGCCGCCGCAAACCGCCATCGTCGTTGCCGTCGCCACAAACCGCCATCGCCGTCGCCGCAAACCGTCATCGCCGATGCGACACCGAAATCGTCATCGCCGCCGCCGCGTAAACCGTCATCGCCGCCGCCGCGCCAACCGGTATCATGTGTCTTCGACTTCTAACTCGTGGACTTGAGAGTGAGTTATTATTGGACTTACCCTACTCTGTTGTTATGCTAGGACATACACATCGACCTAAAACGAACTATTTATAGGTTGACTGACAGCGAGGAGAAGGGCGGAAGGCGCGACGGAATAAAGGGCGTCGCGGGCGGCGAGATATTATCGGAGCGCCGGCGAGACACTGCGAGCGGAGAGGTGAAGGTTCGGCTGCAGGAGTTTAAGGCTCGAGAGAAACAGAAACGAAGTTTGTATTGAGTACAAATATCAGACATGTTTAGGGAAAAAATATGCTAAAATTTGTATTATTCTGAGTATGAATATCCAATTGTGGGGTGTGAATAACAATACCCATGTTTTATTATAAAAAAGAGGGAAGGGGTCTAATTTCATCTTGATTGCAGATTTCGGAAGCTTCTATCCTTGGAATATGGCAATCTCCCGTAGGATCGACTCCACGGAACCCTATGGTGACGACTCCTTGAGGTTTACTTTATTTCCGTGTTCTTATAGTTGTTGTCCACCCCTCCCCTTCCCGTAAATTCCTCTAGCCACCCCTCTCCTTGCATCCTCCCCCCAAACAAAAAAAACCATCCTAACATTCGATGGCCCCTCTCCTGACTTTCAAATCCCGGGACGACACCCCCACTGTCAACCTACCTCCAAACTGCCACCTCCTAGCCCCTCCCTGCAGTCCCCCGACATCCAAAACCCCCTCCAGCTCCATGCAGCCCCTTCTCCTCCTTTCTACTCATTGTCAAGTCCTTCCAGCCATTCTAGCTCCCTAGACAACAAGCACCAACCCTCCAACACCTCAAAATCCCATCCAGCCACCCCACAACCCACCGGCCTCCACCCTACAACCCCTAACCCTCTACCCTTCCACAGAACAACCCCAAACAGCTTTAACCGCCCCTTTACATAGTTGATCCAGTCTGGGACAACCACTGTTACCCCTTTCTGATCGCCACTAACGTGCATACAACCACTGGATCTCGATATTCTCATCATCGGCTACCCTTCTCTTGGTGAATTTTTGTTGTTTCGTGATTTGGTTTCTCTTTGTTTTATAGATTGAGATTGTCATATGATTTGGAATGCTAGCTTGTTGGTGATTTTGCTTCAAGGTTTCTTACACCTTGTAGGGCTTATTCGCTTTAGTATTTGAAATTTAAGCGTTCGTGCAGAAAAACCCCCGCTTGCTCTCAAAATTATTTTTTGTTTGCCTTGTGATAATATACATGGTTTAATTCTTAATTACCATTTATAATTGAATTTTGGATCACCTATTGCATACATCATCTTAGGTTAATTAGAGTTTGATTTCCCCGATATTATATCTAGGGTTGCATATTTAGAGTTTACTTCACAATCTACCATGCATCGTCCATCTTTGAGTTGGATTTCAAATTCACATCCATGTACTATAATTAAAGAGCCAGCGAATGTTATTTTTCCATTGGCATAGAATGATTGTTCTCCTAGGTTGTTCTTCATAAGATTCATGTTATTAAAGGCGCAAGATGCACTAAGGCGAAAAGGGGTCCTGAAGCCTAAGCGTATGGTACTGCTGCATGCCTGACGGATGCGAGAAGCAAAAAGAAAAAATCTAGTTTATTAAATGCAAAAAAACACAACATACAACTACCACCATAGCAACATACTATATTAATGCCAACAATGAATAATGTGATACAAAAGAAGAATAAACAACATTATTAAAGGTAAAAATTATTTTATAAAACAAATACTTTATTGTTCATCAGCTCTATATAAGCTAAGCATCCTCGGAAAAGATTATGTCCTCATCATCTCCTTTGTCATTATAATAATTACATACTTTCCTTTTGATATACACGTGTGGTAGATAACTAGATATCCTTTTCAACATCAAAAACTGTTAGAATAACCCATGTATTGGGCCCTTGTTTTAGGCCCATTTATGCTTTCTTCTCTTTTAGTCCCACATCTTGTATAGGATTTGTTCTCTCTCTCTTCCTCCTATATATATGTATTCTCTCCTTATATTTACATACTCAATCAATACATACAAGCTTTGGGCTTTCTCTACATGGTATCAGAGCCAGGTTACGATTCTCGCGGTCTCCTTTGTTCTGACCGCACCTATTGTCTCTCGCGACCTGCCTTCGCGAGTTGTTCGTCTCTATCCGCTTGCCTCTGCGGCTTGTCCCTCTCAATCCGCAGCTGTTCCGCTACCTCCTGTTACTCTCCTTCTCCCGTGGATCCACCCTTCCCCCCCTTGCTTTTTATAGCCTTTCCTCCTTCCTAATTCGTGGGGCCACCTTCTTTTCTGTCCGCTGCGGACTCCCTACTCGCCGCGGCCTGTCTTCAGTCCGCGACTTTGCTCTCCGCTTCTGCCTTCCCCAAATCCGCTTGTCTCTATACTCGCGGTTTGCTTCCTCAGTTCGCTGCTGTGATCCGCCTGACCGTGCGGGCGGTTCCTTTCTCACCCGCATCTTGGTCGCGGTCTCCTGCTCTTCTCCTCTCTGTCCGCGTGACTTGTCTCTGCCCGCTGCGGGCTTCTTCTCCCTGTCCGCTTCGCCTTTGGTCGTGGCCTCCTCCAGCCGCTTGTGTTTTTCACACCTTGACCGGGCGGTCTCTGCTCTAGTCGCGCCGACTTTCCTCTCTTGCGTATTATTCTTATCTGTCGGCCTCTCCCTCTCTTCTTGCGGACTGCTCCTGTCCGCTGCGGCCTGATTCCTGTGCTTTGTCCGCTGCGGCCTGATTCCTGTGCTTTGACCGCTACTGTGTTCACCTAAACCGCGCAGACTCTCTTTCTTTCCGCATTTGGGTCGCGATCTGACTCATCGCTGTTGCCAGTGTGACCGAGCGGACTAGTCTTCCTTTCCGCTTTCTTGGTCGCGGTCTCCTGTCCTTCCCGTCGCGGCCTTGTCGTGCGGCCTCCTGCTCTTTCCGCGGCGGTCTTCCTAGGTCGTCTGGTTCTGCGGCCTGTCTCTATGGCTTCTTCTGGTAATTCTACGAGCTCGGCGGCCAGCCCGCCTACTGTCCACCCGGCCTGTCCGCCAGACCGCCCGGCCTGTCCGCCAGACCGCCCGGCCTGTTCTGCCGAACTTCGTGACGAGGTTCGGATCACAACAATCTCTCTTTCCGACAAGAAAAACTTTATTCCATGGGTGCATTCAGTTCAGCGGGTTCTTCAGGCTAAGGGACTTCTGCCTCACCTTACTCAGACGCCTCCTTCTCCCCTTATAGATGATTGGCTCCGAATGACGGACGCGTTCAGACTTGGATTCTGAATTCCTTGGATGGTGAGCCTTATCAAATGGTTATGTACCACGACACCGCCAAGGCTATGTGGGATGAACTACATTCCTTGTACTCCGACCGCGACAGCATTCAACATCTTTACGACATCCTCACTGGCCTCTTCACTCTCGACACTGTCGGCGCTTCAGATATGACCTCGTTTGTCGCTTGTGCTAAAACTCTTGCTGAAGCCTGGATCCAGCATCAGCCGCCCACCAATGATCATGCTGCTCAGCGAGCTCAGAAGGAAGCTGCTTGCATTGCCATCATCATGGCCCGCCTTCCATCTCATCTACAGAGTTTTCGTGCTCAGGTCCTGACTGCTCCCACCACACCATCTTTCTCTGATGTCTGCTCCATGATTCTCCGGGTCTCCCCTCCTCCAGATTCTCCTGCTCCTTCTCCACCGACTCTTCTTCAGCAGGCCCCTCCGCTCTTACCATCCCCTCCCACTTCTGCTCGGGGGGGGGGGGGGGGACGTTCGGGCTCGCGGGGTCGTGGTCGTGGTGGCCGCGGCCGGCCAAAGTGCTCCTTCTGCGGGAAAGATGGTCATCTTGAGGCGACCTGCTATAAGAAAATCGGCTATCCCCCTCGCCCGACGGCTTCTGTTGTTACTGAAGTCAGTTCTCCTGATCTTGAGACCGTCCGTCTTCAGCTCCAGCATCTCCAGGCCTGCTCAACCCACCGTCGGCCTCCGTCGCTTTCGTCTCCAACACAGATACTGCTTGTCTCTCCACCAGCCCGGGCTGGATTGTGGACTCTGGTGCCACTCATCACATTACTTCGCAACGGCCTGCAAAGTACTCAGACTCTCCTTATCCGAAGTCTATCACTGTGGCCAATGGGGCGCTGGTTCCTCTCTCCGGCTCGGCCGATCTTTCTCTCAACCAGTTCATCCCCCTTCGCTCGGCTCTTCATGTTCTGAGTTCACCCTTTAATTTACTATCTGTGGGGCGTCTTACAAGTGATCTGGATTGTTCTATTATATTCACTTCTTCTTCTTTTGTTATACAGGATCGACGGACGCGGACTACCATTGGTAGAGGCCAGCTGCGGAACAGACTCTACCTTCTCGATGACTCTCCCACCATTCTGTCTTCCGTCTCCTCCACTGCATGACATCGCCGACTTGGTCATGCCCCTCTACCAGTACTCCGACGGGCTCTTCCAGATATTCCTTTTACTTCTTTTCAGTGTAACTCATGTATCCTCGACAAACAACCGTGTTCTTCTTTTCCTTCACATTGTACTCGGAGTGCAGCTCCCTTTGATCTCGTTCATTCGGATGTATGAGGTCCATTTAGGATTCCCAGTATCTGTGGTTTTCGTTATTTTATCACGTTTATTGATGATCACTCTCGCACTACGTGACTCTACTTACTCCGTGAACGCTCCGAGCTTCCCCGGGTTTTTCGGGCATATGTCCTCGAGACCCGGACGCAATTCCACACCACTCTCAAAACCCTCCGTACTGATAATGTTCGTGAGTACACCAACCACGACTTTACCACTGTGTTCGGAATACGAGATTCTACATCAAACCTCTTGCGCTTACACGCCCCAGCAAAATGGGGTTGCCGAACGAAAGAACCGTCATTTACTCGATGTCGCCCGCTCCCTCATGCTTCAAATGCATGTTCCCAAGGCATACTGGAACTTTGCGGTTTCCACTGTCTGTTTTCTCATCAATCGCCTCCCCTCCTCTGTCCTCAATTATGCTACTCCGTTTTGCATATTGTTTCCCTCCACTCCGACTTTCCGCCCCGTATCTTCGGCAGCACCTGCTATGCCCACCTCCTCGGGCCCTCCTCGGATAAATTGGATCCCAGGGTGGTGAAACACATCTTTGTCGGCTACTCACGCACCGAGAAGGGCTATGTCTGTTACTCACCGGCTACTCGCAAGATCACCATTTCTGCTGACGTTACCTTCCGGGAAGAACAACCGTTTTTCCCTGCTTCGTTACCTGCTGCGCTCCCACCAACTCCTCTCCCTCCATCTTTACCACGCCCCGTTATTCCCGCTACTACACCACATTCGCCCGTTTCTCCTGCCCCCGCTCCTGCTACCACCAAACCACCCGTTATCCGTGTCTACACTCGTCGCCCTCCCAGTTCCGTTGCCCCTCTGCAGCCGACCTCCACCACGGATGCTTCACGTCCTTCTGATCAGGTAACGTCTTCCACTGCCCATCCTCTGGATGCCTACGTCTCTCTTCATCGCCTCTCTCCTCCTCTGCACACATTTGCTACTTCTCTTTCTTCGATTGCTGTTCCTAACTCTGTGCAGGAGGCGCTTCAACATCCCGGCTGGCGGGCAGCCATGGAGGAGGAAATGTCTGCCCTCTGGGCTAACCAGACCTGGACCGTTGTACCCCTTCCTCCGGGTCAGAAACCGGTTGAGTGCAAGTGGGTCTTTGTCATCAAACATGCTGCTGATGGGACGATTGACCGTCTGAAGGTTCGTCTTGTGGCTCGCGGCTTCACCCAGCAACAGGGGCTCGACTATGAGGAAACTTTCTCTCCGGTCGCCAAGCTCAATACCGTTCGAGTCCTCATCTCTGTCGTTGTTCATCGCCAGTGGCCCCTCTTTCAACTCGATATCAAGAATGCCTTCTTAAATGGGGATCTCCAGGAGACGGTCTAGATGCAACAACCGACCGGGTTTGAGATCACGGGGGAGTCTCAGGTCTGCCACCTTCTTAAGGCTCTGTATGGTCTCAAACAATCTCCACGAGTCTGGTTTGACAAATTCAGTAAGGTCCTTTGTGATATCGGTTTTACTCGAAGCTCGGCCGACTTCTCGCTGTTTACTCGTCACCGACCAATAGGGATGGTTCTTCTGTTAGTATATGTTGACGACATCATCATTACATGAGATGACTCACAAGGGATACATGCAGTCAAAGTGCATCTAAACTTGGTCTTCCAGACAAAGGACCTGGGAACTCTACGATACTTTCTGGGTCTTGAGGTTGCCAGGCGACCGGACGGGCTTATTCTATCTCAACGAAAGTACTGTATTGATCTTCTTCATGATGCTGGTCTTTTAGGGTGTAAGCCAAGTGATACCTCCATGTATGTAAACCACAAGTTATGTGCTCAGGCATCTGACTCGGATCTACTTCTCCAGAATCTTGAATATTATCGACGAATAGTTGGGAAATTGATCTATCTCACGGTTATCAGACCAGATATTTCTTTTGCTGTTGGTCTTGTCAGTCGATACATGCACTCTCCTCGTAAATCTCATCTTCAGGCTGTTGAACGTATTCTCAGGTACCTAAAAATAGCCCCGGGTTAAGGACTTGTTTACCGGACTTCCTCGTCAGCTCCAACCTTAGTGGCATACTCTGATGCGGATTATGCTGACTCTATTGATGACTAGCGATCTACTAGTGGTTTCTGCACATACTTTGGGGACCATTTGGTTACATGGCAAAGCAAGAAACAAGCGGTCGTTGCTCGATCATCAGCTGAGGCAGAATATCGGGTAATGACATCTGTTGTATCAAAATTGACGTGGCTTGAAAGTCTCCTCACTGATCTGGTTGTCAAATTACCTTCTCCGGCTCTTCTTCTTTGTGATAGCCAAGCGGCTATACATATCGCCAAGAATCCAGTTTTCCACGAAAGAACGAAGCACATTGAAGTCGATTGTCACTTCGTTCGAGAGAAAGTTCAAATGAAGAAGCTCAATCTCAAGCATGTTCCAGGGACGGAACAAGTTGCGGATGTCCTCACAAAGGCTCTTCCCAATGCATCCTTCTATCAATGTCTGTCCAAGCTTGGTGCATACGATTTGTACGCTCCAGCTTGCGGGGGAATGTTAGAATAACCCATGTATTGGGCCCTTGTTTTAGGCCCATTTATGCTTTCTTCTCTTTTAGTCCCACATCTTGTATAGGATTTGTTCGCTCTCTCTTCCTCCTATATATATGTATTCTCTCCTTGTATTTACATACTCAATCAATACATACAAGCTTTGAGCTTTCTCTACAAAAACCAATTCCTCCTGTGCAGCCTCATTATCTTCCTTCCTGTGTAGCCTTATTATGTTCTTTATTCTGCCCATCAACCATTCGTTGTTATTGTCAATAGTTGTCAACGTAATCGGATCAATATGATCACATGCATCATATCAATGTCGCAACGCTCTAATGTACTTCACAAATATTAAATCATTTTGGCTTTGTTGAGCTAACCTATTTTTGTTTTAGATTGAATTTGCAATATAACCATTTAACGACATATAATTGTTGTCGGGGAGCGTTGGATGTAATTCCAGACATTTTTCACCTCTGGACAATAATTTAAGACCTCGGACAGCAATTTCTCACAATATAATTGCTATTCGTAAGGGCTCCAATCGGGCATAATTTTTACATTACTAGACAGCAGTTTTTGAGTTTAAAACTGTTGTCCGGAATCTAGGACAGCTGACCCGGATGTGCAAAACTGATGTAATTACTTCATGGCAGTAATTTTGGAGGCTAAAACTGCTGTTTGTATGGAATTCCAGGCATATTACACCTCCGGACAGGAGGTTTAAGCCTTGGACAGCAATTTTGCACAATATAATTACAGTCCAAAAGTGTTTGGACCTTCGGACATAATTTTTACATTGCTGCAGAGCAGTATTACGGTTTAAAATTGTTGTGTGGAGCGTAAGGCTCCGTTTGGGGGGACTTTTTTTCACCGGTCAAGCGGTTACGGCCGTATGAACCGGACCATAATTAAGGCCCGGTTCATGCGACTATAACCGCTTGACCGGTGAAAATAAGTCCCCCCAAACGGAGCATAAGTCTGCTGCCCAGACGTACAAAACGGATGTAATTACTTTCGGGCAGCAATTTTGGAGGTTAAACTGCTGTCCGGATGGATTTCTGGGGATTGTTCACCTCTGTATAGCAGTTTAATTACTACGACAGTAATTTCACACAATATAATTGCTGTCCGGAAGTGCTTGAAACATCGTGTATAAATTTTACATTGTTGGACAGCCGTTTTAGGGTTTAAAACTGTTGTCTGGAGCATAAGACTGCTTCCCGAATGTACAAAACTGTTGTAATTACTTCAGGGCAGTAATTTTGGAGGCTAAAATTTCTACCCAAATATAAGTTCAGGAGTTTTTAGCCTGAAACAGATGTTTTGGACAAAAACAATGCAAACTGGAACAAAGTTTAGCGAGATATAAAATAAAAATCAAGGAAGACAAGTGAGGTGGAATAGTTCAGAATAAAGGATACGAGGAAGCTGCGACGAAGAAAGTGTCGAAGTAAAAGGACTCTGGTGAAGAAGAAACTAGGGTGAAGAAAAATTATTGAATCTCGATGTTCTTAACATCGGCTACTCTTCTCTTCACGAGTATTTGTTGTTTCATTATTTGGTTTCTCTTTATTGTACAAATTGAAATTATCATATGATTTGCAATGCTGTCTTGTTGGTGCGGTTGCTTACACCTTGCAAAGTTTATTCACATTAGTATTTGAAATCAAAGCGCTTGCGCGGAAAAAAGTCCCCCTTACTCTCAAAATTTAATTTTAGTTTGCCTTGTGCTAATTTCTGTGGTTTAATTCTTAATTACTCGTTATAATTGGATATCAGATCACCTATTTATTTTATACATCATCTTAAGTTAATTAGAGTTTGATTTCTCCGGCATTGCACCTAGGGTTGTATATTTAGAATTCACTTTAACCGTCTATCATGCGTCATCCATCTTTGAGGAGGATTTCATATTCACATTCATATGTTATAATTAAACGGCTACCAAATGTTATTTTTCCAGTTGCATAGAATGATTGTTTTCTCAGGTTGTTCTGCATAAGATTCTATGTTATTAAATGTGCAAGACGCACCAAGGCGCAAAGGGGACCTGGAGCCTAGATGCAAAGTACAGGTGTGCGTCTGAAGAATGCGAGGCACAAAAAAAATATTGAATTTATTAAATGCAAAAAACACAACATAAAACTATCACTATAGCAATTAGCAACACACTAGTATTAATGTCAACAATAGATAATGTGCTACAAAAAACAAATAAAAATCATTATTAAAGCCTTAAAGTTAAGAATATTAAAAAAAATATAAACTCACTAGTACTATATCAGCTAATCATCCTCAGAAAAGTCTGTCTTCATCATCATCTTTGTTGTCATTATAATCTTCTTCTCCATTGTACTCGGCTTCCTCATCCTCTTCATCATTGTTTTAACACACCATTAATGGTTCTCCATAAGAGAGATTAATGATTACAATCCTACATAAAGAAAATAGCGTCATGACTCGATGCCCCCTGGTGTGACATTTGAGGAAATACATAAATCAATCAGGGGTTGGACATAACTGTGCACGTCCATTTATGGTAGCAGATTTGGTTTTGGTATGTGTAGAGAAAAACTCAACCTTGTATGTACTTCCTCCATAATGAAATACAATGTATTTATAGACATTTATAGGAGGGAGAAAGAGAGAAGAGAGTCTTATACAAGATGTGGGACTAAAGATGAGAGAAGAGAAAAACAAATAAATGGCCCTAATTACATTGGCTTTACATGGGCTTTTCCAACACTCCCCCGCAAGCTGGAGCGTACAAGTCGTATGCACCAAGCTTGGACAGACACTGGTAGAATATGGTGCAAGGTAGAGCCTTTGTGAGGATATCAGCCACTTGTTCAGTACCAGGAACATGCTTCAATTCTATCTTCTTCATTTGGACTTTCTCCAGGATAAAGTGACAGTCTACTTCAATATGTTTCGTTCTTTCATGAAAAACTGGATTCTTCGCAATGTGTATAGCCGCTTGGCTATCACAAAACAGGATGACAGGGGAGAGAAGTTTTACCCCTAGATCGACCAAGAGGCTTTCAAGCCAGGTAAGCTCAGAGACAACAGACGCCATTGATCGATATTCTGCTTCAGCTGATGATCGAGCAACCACTGCTTGTTTCTTACTCCGCTAGGTAACAAGATGTTCTCCAAAATAGGTACTAAAATCACTGGTTGACCGGCAATCATCCAAGAAACCGGCATAGTCTGCATCAGAGTACGCAACCAATGTTGGAGTAGAGGATGAGATTTTGTATACCAAACTTTGACCCGGGGCTGTTTTAAGGTACCTAAGAATACGTTCAACAGCTTGAATGTGAGATGTTCGCGGAGCATGCATAAACCTGCTGACCACCCCAACGACGATGGAAATATCCGGTCTTGTGACCGTTAGATAGATCAATTTTCCAACCGGTCGTCGATAGTATTCCAGATTTTGAAGAGAAAGATCTGTATCAGAAGAATGTGCACACAACTTATGATTTGCGTCCATCGGAGTAGTAGTATTTTCTTTGAGAGATGACGAGTCCATCTGGTCGTCTTGCGACCTCAATACCAAGGAAGTAACGAAGATGTCTCAGATCTTTGGTTTGAAAGACGGAGCTGAGGTGCTGTTTAACTGCTTGGATGCCCTTTGAATCGTCTCCAGTGATCAAGATATCATCAACATACACCAACAAAAAAACGGTTTCGGTTGCCTGATGACGTGTGAATAGTGAGAAGTCAGCTGAACTTCTAGTGAAGCCGACTTGCCGGACGACCTTACTGAACTTGTCAAACCATGCCCGAGGGGATTGTTTGAGACCATAGATGGACTTCTTGAGATGACAAACTCGGGACTCCCCCGTGGTCTCAAACCCGGGCGGTTAGCATGAAAACCGTTTCCTGGAGGTCTCCGTTGAGGAAGGCATTTTTGATGTCCAGTTGGTGTAATGACCATTGTCGATGCACAACTACCGAGAGAAGAACCCAAACGGTGTTCAGCTTGGCCACAGGCGAGAACGTCTCCTCATAATCGAGGCCTTGCTGCTGGGTGAAGTCACGAACCACCAGACGGGTCTTCAGACGGTCAATCGTTCCATCAGGAGCATGTTTGATCACAAAGACTCATTTACACCTAACAGGCGTCTGAACGGTAGGTAATGGTACCAATGTCCAGGTCTGGTTAGCCCAGAGAGCCGTCATCTCTTCTTCCATAGCCGCTCGCCAGCCAGGATGTTGGAGAGCCTCATGCACAGAGTTAGGTACCAAAATCGAGGATAATGAAGTGGCAAAAGTCTGAAGTTGTGGAGAAAGGCGATGTAAGAATACATAATTTGCCATGAGATGAGCTGTAGATTCTGGTGCTGGATCAGCGGGACACGAAGCATCAGAGGGAGAGTAAGACTGCAGTGGGGTACCAGAGGCAGGATGACGACGAGTGTAAACCCGAATAATAGGAGGTTTGGCAACAGGAGGGGCCTGGGCTGTAGGTTTTGGTGGTGTAGTGGTAATGAGAATAACTGGACGTAAGACAATTGGTGGTGGAGATGTAGGAGCTGAAGCAGTGAAGAAAGGGAGATCCTCCCGAAAGGTAACATCAGCAGACACCGTCACCTTTCGGGTAGTCTGTGAGTAGCAGACGTAGCTTTTTTGTGTCCGCGAGAAACCGACAAAGACGTGTTTGGCATCTCGGGGGTCCAATTTGTCCAAAGTTGGACCAAGGTTGTGAACTTAGCAAGTGCACCCAAAGATGCGGGGTGTGAGAACGAATGCCAGAGTTGATGGGAACATGAGGCTGAATGGAGTGGCATTGTGGAGGATAGGGGAAGGAAGATAGTTAATCAGGTAGCAAGCCGTCGAAAGAGCAAAGTT
The DNA here is from genome assembly GCA_039583875.1 of Platanthera guangdongensis. NCBI lineage: Eukaryota > Viridiplantae > Streptophyta > Magnoliopsida > Asparagales > Orchidaceae > Platanthera > Platanthera guangdongensis. The sequence continues at coordinate 4,087,416 of CM077147.1, read as the reverse complement.
CCAATAATTTTTGGGAACGTGCATTTGGAGCATGATGGAGCCAGCCATATCGAGAAGGTGACGATTCTTCCGCTCCGCGACTCCGTTTTGTTGGGGGGTATAGGCACGTGAAATTTGGTGAATAACCCCAAAGTTAGAGCAAATAGTTGCAAATTCGTGACTAGTGTATTCACGAGCATTGTCCGTGCGAAGAGTTTTGATGTTAGTGGAGAATTTCGTTTGTGTCTCAAGAAGGAACGCCCGAAAAACACGAGGAAGCTCAGAGCGATCACGAAGTAGATATAACCATGTCATTCACGAATAGTCATCAATAAATGTCAGAAAATAGCGATAACCAGAAATGCTATTAACTTTATACGGATCCCAAATATCAGAGTGTAGCAAAATAAAGGGAGCAATGCTCCGAGTACATTTAGATAAAAAAGATGAATGAGGCTGCTTGCCTAACACACGACTCACAATGAAAAGAAGGTAAAGATACATCGGGTAGAGCCTTCTGGAGGACTGGTAAAGGGGCATGGCCAAGACGCCGATGTCAATCGATGGAGGAGACTGAAGAGAGGATAGCGGGAAATTCATCAAGGAGGTAGAGCCCGTTCTGCAGTCGTCTCTTACCAATGATAGTTCGCGTCCTGTGATCCTGTATCAGAAAAGAAGAAGAGGTAAATGTTACAGAGCAGTTCAAATCATTAGTCAAGTGACCAACAAAAAGTAAATTGAACACGGAGCCCGGAACATGAAGAGCCGAGCGTAGAGAGAGAGAAGAAGTGAGAGAGATGTCAGCCGATCCAGAGACAAGAAAAATGCCCTCATTGGCCACTGTGATGCATTTATGATGAAGAGAAGTCAGGTATTGATGTGGCCGCAGGGAGGTGATGTAATGAGTGGCACCCGAGTCCACTATACAACGCAGACTGGTGGAGAGACAAGTGATACCTTCTTGGGAGATGGAGGCAACAGAGGCAACGGAGGCAGGCGGGCGACTAAGCAGACCTTGATGCTGTTGGAGCTGAAGGCGAACCTCTTCAAGGTCAGTACGAGCAGAGGAGTCGGTAGCAGCAACAGTAACCTGTGGACGAGGTGGAAGCCCATGCTTGCGATAACATGTGGCCTCGAGATGGTCGTCCTTGCCGCAGAAGGAACACTTTGGGCGAGGCCGACCTCCCCGTCCGCGGCCGCGAGAGCCAGCACGTCCACCGCGAGTAGGAGGGGGGGGGGGAAGGCAATAGGGGAGCAGAAGTGTGCTGCATGAGAGTCGGGGACGGTGGAGCGGAATGATCGGGAGGCGGGGAGACCTTGAGCAGCATAGAACACACATCTGATAGTGAGGGGGTAGCAACCGAGGAGAGGACCTGGGCCTGAATGCTGTGAAGGTGGGGTGGAACACGAGCCATCATCATGGCCACCCCGACGGCTTCTTTCTGAGCGCGTTGTGTAACAAGGTCCACCGTAGGGGGTTGATGTTGGATACATGCCTCAACAGGAGTCTTGGCCCGAGCAACAAATGAGGTGAGGTCGGTGGCCCCGTCAACATCAAGAGACTGGAGATCAGTAATAATGTTGTAGAGATGCTGAAGACTATCTTTTCCGGAGTATAGCGACTGGAGTTCATCCCACATTGCTTTGGCCGTGTCATGATATATGGTCATGCGGTAGGGTTCAATATTGTAGAGAGGGAAAAAACCAACCTTGTATATATGTTCACTTGTATAAAATACAAAGAATGTGTACAAATATATAGATGAGAGAAAGAGAGAAAAAGATCCTATACAAGATGTGAGACTAAAGAGAGAAGAGAAAAACAATAAATGTTACAAAATGGGCCTAGATTAAATGGGCTTTTCTAACACTCCCCCGCAAGCTGGAGCGTATAGGTCATATGCACCAAGCTTGGACAAACACTGGTAGAACAGGGTACTTGTAAGGCCTTTGTGAGAATGTCAGCAACTTGATCAGTGCCCGGAAGATGCTTTAACTCAAGTTTCTTCAATTGAACTTTCTCTCGAATGAAGTGACAGTCAACTTCGATATGTTTTGTGCGCTCGTGAAACACCAGATTTTTTGCTATGTGTATGGCAGCTTGACTATCACAGAATATAACAGCAGATGAGGGGAGTTTTACTCACAGGTCAGTAAGGAGACTTTCAAGCCATGTGAGTTTTGAGACAACAAGGCCATCGACCGGTATTCAGCTTCCGCAGAGGAACGAGCGACCATGACTTGTTTCTTACTTTTCCATGTAATGAGATGACCCCCCAAATAAGTACAGAACCCACTTGTTGACCTCCGATCATCCTGGGAACCGGCATAATCGGCATCAGAATAAGCGACTAATGTGGGAGCCGAGTTGGAGGTTTTGTAAACCAGCCCTTGACCCGGAGCTCCCTTAAGGTATCAAAGAATTCGTTCAACCGCCTGAAGATGAGAAACCCGCGGGGCATGCATGAACCGACTGACAACCCCAACGACAAACGATATATCCGGTCTCGTGACCGTTAGATAGATCAACTTGCCCACAAGTCGTCGATAGTATTATGGGTTCTGAAGAAGCAAATCGTCATCAGAAGCATGAGCACACAGTTTGTGATTTGCCTCCATCGGGGTACAAGCTGGTTTGCAACCAGACTGACCAGCGTCTTTGAGAAGATCAAAACAGTACTTCCGTTGGGAGAGGACCAACCCGTCCGACCGTCGTGCGATCTCGAGACCAAGAAAGTAGCGAAGATGCCCCAGGTCTTTAGTCTGAAATACAGTGCTCAGATGCTGTTTGACATCTTGAATCCCCTTTGAATCATCCCCAGTGAGTAGTATATCATCAACATAAACCAGCAGAAGGACGTTTCCAGTGGCCCGGTGTCGGGTGAATAGGGAGAAATTTGCAGAACTCCGAGTGAACCCCATGTCCCGAACCACCTTGCTGAACTTGTCAAACCACGCCCGAGGGGACTGTTTGAGACCATAAATGGATTTCTTGAGAAGAAACACCCGAGACTCCCCCGTGGTCTCAAACCCGGGCGGTTGGCGCATGGAGACGATTTCCTGAAGGTCGTCATTCAAAAAGGCGTTCTTGATATCAAGCTGATGAAGGGGCCAGTGGCGGTGCACCGCCACAGAGAGAAGAACACGGACGGTGTTGAGCTTAGCCATCGGAGAGAAGGTCTCCTCATAGTCAAGGCCCTCCTGTTGCGTGAAGCCACGGGCCACAAGACGGGCCTTCAGTCTGACAATAGTGCCATCTGGAGCATGCTTGATGACAAAAACCCATTTACACCCAATCGGGTGCTGACCTGGAGGTAAGGGAACCAAGACCCAGGTCTGGTTGGCGCAAAGGGCTGTCATTTCTCCGTCCATGGCCGCCGGCGCCCGCCAACCTGGATGTTGAAGTGCCTCCTGCAAAGAGTTAGGGACAGAAACATAGGATAAAGAAGTGACAAAGTGAAGAAGAGGCGGAGAAAGGCGATGGAGAGAGACGTAATTTGCCATCGGATGAGCGGTGGATGTGGGAGCCGGAGCAGCAGGTAGCGGAGCACCAGAGGTCGAAGCCGACTGCAGAGGGGAAACGAGATGAGGAGAGCGACGAGAATAGACCCGGATAACTGGTGGTGGTGGACGGACCGGAGGTAGGGCTGGAGGAGTAGAGGATGAGGAGCGGGGAGTAGGGATGACAGGACGAACGACGGTGTCTGGACTAGGAGCGATATCCAGATCAGAGAAAAAAGGAAGATCTTCACGAAAAGTGACATCCGCAGAGACAGTAACTTTGCGGGTAGCAGACGAATAACACACGTAACCCTTTTGAGTGCGCGAGTAGCCCACAAAGATATGTTTAGCGGCACGTGGTTCCAACTTGTCGATGGAGGGACCAAGTCGGTGAACGTAGCAAGTACACCCAAAGACCCGAGGAGGAACGGGAAAAGGCGGAGTGGAGGGAAAGAGGAGGTTGAAGGGAGTGGCATGCTGGAGGACGAAAGAAGGGAGACGATTGATGAGAAAACAAGCCGTGGAGACCGCGTAGTTCCAGTACGGTTTGAGAACCTGCATTTGGAGCATAAGGGAACGAGTGACATCAAGAAGGTGACGATTCTTGCGGTCGGCGACACCATTTTGTTGTGTAGTATACGGACACGAGGTTTGGTGAAAAATGCCGAACTCAGAGCAGAGAGTCGCGAATGTATGACCGGTGTACTCACGCGCATTGTCAGTACGAATAGTACGAATGGAGGTAGAGAATTGAGTGTGAGTCTCAAGCATGAAGGCCCGGAAGACGCGGGGAAGCTCAGAGCGATCTCGGAGGAGAAACAACCACGTCATGCGAGAGTAGTCATCAATAAAAGTAAGAAAATACCGATAGCCAGAAATACTAGTGATTTTGTACGGACCCCATATATCGGAGTGTACCAAAATAAAAGGAGCGGAGCTCCGAGTACAATGAGAAGGAAAAGATGAACGGGGCTGTTTGCCCAAAATACATGTGTCATACTGAAATGCAGGAAGAGAAATATCTGGAAGAGCCTTCCGGAGGACTGGAAGAGGAGCATGACCCAGGCGGCGATGCCAATCCGAAGAGGAGATAGACGCGAGGGTAGTAGGAGAGTCATCAAGAAGATAGAGTCCATTCTGCATCCGCCCCCTACCAATGATAGTCCGCGTCTGCTGATCCTGTATGAGAAAAGAAGAGAAAGTAAATGTCACAGAGTAATTAGAATCAGTAGTAAGGCGACCAACAAAAAGTAAATTGAAAGTAGAGCCCGAAACGTGAAGAGCCGAGCGCAGAAGGAGAGAAGACGTGAGGGGAATATCGGCACATCCAGAGACAAGAACAAATGCCCCATTGGCCACAGTAATGTACTTCGGGTGAGGTGAAGACAGGTACTGAGGCGGCCGAACAGAGGTGATGTGATGAGTGACGCCAGAATCGAGGATCCATCGCGGGCCAGAGGAGAGGCAGGCGATACCTTCATTGGAGATGGAGGTAGCGGAGGCAACCGAGGCAGGAGGGCGGCTAAGCAGTCCATGAAGATGCTGGAGCTGAAGACGAACCTCGTCGAGGTCAGGACGAGTGGATGAGGAGTCGGTGGCAGCAACAGCGGCCTGCAGACGAGGAGGGCGACCATGTTTGCGGTAGCACGTGGCTTCAAGATGCCCATCTTTGCCGCAGAACGAGCACTTAGGTCGAGGCCGGCCACCCCGGCCCCGACCGCGAGAGTCAGAGCGGCCTCCACGAACAGAAGATGGAAGAGGCAATAAGGGAGCAGGGGCCTGTTGAATAAGGGCCGGAGAAGGTGGCCCGGGCACATCCGGAGGCGGGGAGACCTTGAGAAGCATAGAGCACACATCAGAGAAAGATGAGGTAACAATAGAGGAGAGAATGTGAGCCCGTACACTGTGAAGATGATGCGGGACCCGGGCCATCATCATGACGATACCCACACCTTCCTTCTGGGCACGTTGGGCAACAAGATTCAGAGTAGGAGGCTGATGGTGGATCCAAGCCTCGACCAGAGGCCGAACCTGAGCAACAAAGGACGTCAGATCGGTCGCGCCACTGCTATCAAGGGCCTGGAGAGCAGTAATAATGTCATACAGATGGTGGAGACTATCCTTGCCAGAGTAGAGGGTGTGGTGTTCGTCCCACATGCCTTTGGCCGTCTCATGGTACATGGTCAGGCGATAAGATTCGCTATCAAGAGAATTAAGAAGCCAAGTCTGCACCCGACCATCATTGCGTAACCATTCATCTGTAGGAGTACCGGTAACGGTCTGAGTCAAGTGATGAAGGAACCTCTTGGATTGCAAGATACGGCGAACAGAATGTGTCCATTCCACAAAGTTTTTCTTGCCGGTCAGAGAGATTGTGGTAATACGAAGCTCATCGCGGATTTCCGGGAGAGAGGCCGGGCGGTCAGCAGGAGGAACCGCCGTGCCAACGGAATCAGCAGAGGAGGTCATGGAGAAGAGAGACGGCTAGGAGAACAGACCGGGCAACAAAGAAGACCGCGCGACCGGAGCAGAAACCGCCAGCCACGACGGGAAGGCACCAACTGCGAGAGGAGCCCGCGACCAAAGGCGGAGACCGGGAGAGAGAGCAGGCCGCAGCGGACAGAGAGAGGCCGCTGCGGACAGAGAGAGAGGCCGCAGCGGACAGAGAGAGGCCGCGAAGAAAGGAACGAGGAGAAGACCGCGACCAAAATGCAGGAAGGCAGGAGTCCGCACGGTCTGGCGGAGCACAGCAGCGGTCCAAGAAACAGGAGGCCGACGGCGGTTAGAGAGAAGAGACCGCGAGTAGGGAGACTCGAGCGGAAAGAGAGAAGAGACCGCAACGCCCGGGACCAACCCGCAGGAGAGGCGGGCCGCAGAAGAGACAGGCCGCAGTGAGTCGTAGCAAGCCACACGAGAGGTAGTCCGCAGCGAGGAGGAGCAGGCCGCTGCGAGCTAAGTCAAGACGCCGCAAGCTGAAGTAGGGCGGGAGAGAGGCAGGGCGCTGCGAGGTAGAAGAAGCCGCAGTGAACCGGAGCGAACTGGAGCAGGTCGCGAGCGAGGCAGGCAGATCAGCATGCCGCAGCGAGCTGTACTAGGCCGAAAGAAGGACAGGCCGCAGAGGGAGAGAGAACAGGCCGCAAGAGACAGCGGTTTGTAGGAGAGAGAGGGAAGGTGGACCCGACGAGAGAGAGAAGGGGAAGGTTATAAAATGCCGGAGGGGAGGGGTGGAACCACGGAGAAGAAGAGGAAGCGGAAGAAGAGGAGCGGAGCGGTCAGGCAGGCAGACCGCAAGAAGCTGGGCGGGTAGCGGAAAGAAAACAGACCGCGCGGGAAGAAAGGGGAAGCCTCTCAAGGAGAATCGTTGGCTCTGATACCATGTAGAGAGGGAAAAAGTCAACCTTGTATATATGTTCACTTGTATAAAATACAAAAAATGAGTACAAATATATAGATGAGAGAAAGAGAGAAAAAAGTCCTATACAAGATGTGAGACTAAAGAGAGGAGAGAAAAACAATAAATTTTACAAAATGGGCCTAGATTAAATGTGCTTTTCTAACAAATATCAAGGGAGTTGAGGAGACAGGTCTGAACCCGACCATCGTTGCGTAACCAATCATCTGTAGGAGGAGCAGGAGGAGCTTGGGTCAAGTGGAGAAAACCTTTGGATTGTAGTACTCGGCGAACAGAATGGACCCACTCCACGAAGTTCTTCCCGGCTAGTGAAATGATAGTAATGCACAATTCATCACAAAGTTCAGAAGCAGAGACCGGGCGGTCTGGAGAGAAAGTCGCAGTCTGGCCGGTTGATTCTGGAGAGGTCGCCATGACCGAGATGAGCAGGAAGCAAGACCGGCGGACAACACAAGGAACACAACCAGACTGGAGTCCGAACGGCCTGGGGGCATACCACCAGCGGCAAGACAGAGAGGTCGCCGTGATTTGAATGCGGTGCGGACTGCTGGAGTAATCGCACGGTCACAGTGATAGAACCAGCAACAAGGAGAATGCCACAACCAGAAGACGGAGCCCGCAGCGGACAGAAGAAACCGCTGGCAGCAAGACAAGACACAGCGATTAAGCAGGAAGCCGCACGGTCAGGGTGAGGACACCAACGACACAGAGAGATGCCACGACCTAGATGCGGATCGTGCCGAGAAAAGGAGAAGCCGCGAGCGAGAAAAAAATCCAGCGAGAGGAAGATCGCGGCGAGCAGAGAGCCGCGGGAAGAGAGGCCGCTGCAAGAAGAGAGGTAAGACGCAGCGAGAAGTGAGACCGCGGCGAGCAGAGAGCGGCAGGAAGAGAGGCCGCGGCGACTAAGGCAAGCCGCGACGAGAAGTGAGGCCGCTGCGAGAAGAGAAGTAAGACGCAGCGAGAAGAGAGATCGCGGCGAGCAGAGGTAAGCCGCGACGACTAGGGATAGGTCGCGGCGACTGTAGACAGGTCGCGAGAAGCTGAAAGGCCGAAGTCGGATAGAGCTGAGGTGGGAAGCGAGAGGGAGACCACGCGAATAGAAAGGGGGCCGCGCGAGCTGGGGAAAAATGAAGAGGTGGTCCCCACCGATTAGAAAGGTTATAAAGGGAGGACGAGGAGGAGGAAAGGTGGAAGCCACAGGAGAGGAGCAGAGGAGGCGGGTAGAGAGGCCAAGACAGCACGGGAACCCGTGTTGACGAAGACCGTGCGACTAGAAAGAAACAAGACACACGAGTCCGCGGCTAAGGCAGTAGCGGACGCCGCGCGGTAAGCCGGTAGGATAGGCAGTTTAAAACCGAGAGGCTGGACCGTTTCCCTCTGATAACATGTAGAGAAAAACTCAACCTTGCATATACTTTCTCAATAATGAAATACAATGTATGAATAAACATTTATAGGAGGGAGAAAGAGAGAAGAGAGTCCTATACAAGATGTGGGACTAAAGAGGAGAAGAGAAAAACAAATAAATGGGCCTAATTACATGGGCTTTTCCAACAATATGCATGCGATGTGGACTAAGAATTCCGTTTAAGCTCCGTTTGGCACGGTGGTGACGGTCGTAAACGCATGAGTTAAACCGTCATTCGTTAAGGATCACCTAACAAACATCTTGTTTGAAAATAAAAGTGGATGAAGTTCCTTAGATGAGCGTTAATGAATGACAATTTAATCCCAATGTTCATGACCGCCACCACCATGCCAAAGGGAGCCTTAATTTTGGTAGGACACGTGAAGGATAGATCATACTATAGTATATTAATTTGTTATTTTTATGTATAAACAAGACCACTACAATTTACACAATACATGGATTTCCTTTTATATAAGTATAGATAAATAAATAAAATGTATTGTACAATGATTAAGAGTATTGAATATTGAACATAAATATTAATATTTAAAAAATTTCTAAGGAAAACAAAATGCTCCTCATAGTATAAGAAATATTGAAGATATGCAAAATCAAGTATATTTAAGGGTTTTGATGAGGATTAGCATGATTCCAATGAAGAAAGAATTTGAAATGGTGCTTTGTATATTAGGGGCAATATCTTATTTGCAACTTGTTCTTAGTTCTTGAACACAAAAATGTTATAGTTTAATAGGCTTTCATACATATTAGGAAATTCAATATACTAACATTTTAATATTAGGCCAGAACAAAGATCAAGAAAATTGCTTCACAATATTAATTATACTTGAGTTAAATAATTTAATAACCAATTGCATGCAAAAATTAAGATGTAAGAAATCAAAGGAAGGGTTGATTTTCTGAACTAACCACGATGTCGACAAAATGATGAACCTGCAAGATTCTCCAAGGTTTGAATAAGGAACCTTCAATGGCGAATAGCAGAGAATGTGACCCTTGATCAATGGAGTGGAGATGAGTAGAAGATGGCACAAATCATTGAGAAGTGTCTTGAGGCGTGGATACGAAGTAAGAAGCTTCAATGGAGGATAAACAGAAATCAATGCAGTGGATTGGAACATCTTGGAAATTATAGTTTAACAAATTATTTCGAAGTGCGGTACTAAAAAAAATACAATTTTTCATTCTATTAGATGTAGAAGATAGCACTCATTTTAGTGGTTTACTTTGGCACCTTCTTTACTCGTTGAGCTGTATTTATACATATTGTTTATATACATTCGCATTCAAGTTTGGTTTATATGGTTGTGCTCTGTTGAAACAGTCATCTTGTTGAGATAATGAGATGATTCTAACCTATTCCATTGTCTTCTTTGTATTCATTCAAACACTTTTTCTCAACACTAAGTAGACAATTGCATTCTAAAAATTACTTCACAATCTGTGCATTTCATTGAGCGTGGGTGTTTATGCTCAGGGATACATTTTCCTTATTTAGACCCTCGTGTGAAATAAATGGAGTTTTCATTTTTTTTCACATTTGATAAAATTTTGCTTACAAATCTCCGTTTCTTAAAGAAGTGGGTCTTAGGTTTATTTCTCACCTGACCTCAATCCTACAATTCCGTCGAAACGGCACTCTCCTCTCCCGATCCTGTCTCTTTCTTTTGTGAAGAACCTTTCTCGTTTTTGTTTTGCTACAATTCCCCCTCCCCTCCGGAGCGAACTTCCAACCGATCTCTCCCCCTCCTAATTGATCTTTCGGGCGGTCTCTCCCCCTCCTGATCGAACTTCCAGGTAGTCTTTCCCCCTGCAATCGAGCTTCCTCAACTACTACCACAACTCTGCCTTTCAATCTACAAGCTCGTCGGCATCTAGTTGAGATCTCCTTCGTAGATCATCTTCTGTTTTATCTCCTTCGCGGCACTATTCATTTCCTTTGCAGATCTTGTTATTTTCAAGCATTGTTCATGGACTGAAATCATACTTTATTTTTCAGATCTTGGTTTTTTCAGATCTTTTGTTGTTCATCTCGATGTGTGATATTGATAATGAAGTTGTTGATATTAGTGGAACTCAAGAGGCTAATGATCTTACAATTCCATCACAAGGCAATGAAAGACTGAAGATGGGGAAAAAGAAGCATCGCAATCGATATTGGAGGAGTTGGTGGAATCATCCAATGTCATTGCCCTGTGTATGATGGAGCAACTGAAATCTTCTACTTTTGAACAGGTTACTGCAATCATTTAAAGCTTAGGTTAAGATGATTTCAGCAATTTGAAAAAAACAGCGGCACTACTTTGTTTTTACCAAGCAATTTTAACATGAGACGAATTTACAGGTGGCGGAGGTGCGATTCCCTAACCCTAGATGAACACGAACAAGCTCGTGACAATTCAAATGAAATTACAGTCTGACCGACCAAAGATGTGCACGAATGCATTCACGCAACCCAATGAGTAAAATATCACAACATGAACCCCAATTGTAATGCAATGGAAGTACAAATGATTCAATCACGCATTTGCTATGACGCACGATTAATTAAATAGCAAAACATAACAACTCGTGTATGTGATCACCTGTAATCACAAGCATTCAAATCTAATAGCAAAGGGTAATTGCTACTTAAGTGTTCATAAAAATTAAATAGCATGACTAATAGTTAATACATGTCTAATAGGTAATATATGCCTAATTGAAAAAAATCTAGCCAACATTAATTAAGTAAAATATGACTAGAATTATAATGGTGTATCCATACAAATATCGATAAATATAATGGTGTATCCATACACCTAGTAGAGGGGTTGTCGGCATTGGAATGGAGATTCGGTAATCGTAGATGCAGTGAGGTTGTTTGGAACCATTGTAGGTTATTGTCCAAGACTGATGGGGGAATTTTTTGGGAGGGTTCAGTAGGGGAGGGATTGTGGCCTCAACCTCATATGTATGGAAGGTTGGGAATTTCAAGTGAAGGGTTGTAGTGGTGTAGCTGGAAGCACAAGGAGGGGTGCCTGGAGGCTCCGTCGACAACAATCGGGTGCTTGGGAGGTGGAGGCGGAGCTGTCGGAGGCCACAAGGTTGTGAAGGTGAATGCGGGGCTATCAGAGGTCGGAAAGGGCAAATGACGTAGCTGGAGGTTGTTTCATGGAGGGATTGGCATCTTGAGATCGTCTCGAGGAGGATCAACGACAGGAGGCTGGGGAAGTCATGTGGCGAGAGAGGCAGCGGATGGGGGCATTGATACTAGTTGGATCGACGGATGGATGATCAGAGATCATGATTTCGACAGGCTCGATTTCTTTATTGTTGTGTGTTTTTTATATTTTCCGAACGTGTAGTTTGAGCTTTAGGATAAGTTATCCATTTGAGTGATTGTGGTTGTTGGATGACTTAACCTAAATCATCTCTCATTTATATACTTTTATTAGGTTTTCATCGGATATCGAGAGTTTGGCTTCTTCATGATAGAGTCGCTCGGTTTTCCGATAAGTGCGACCCCAACTACCCCAAGCGATGCCGAAGCTTCCAAGTCCAACTTCCAGGGGTGTTGACCCTTCTTTCTTGCGCCATTCCATCCACATCGAGGCCTCTTCAGGCTGTCGTTCCTCCCCTGTTCACCCCTTCCAGCACCCGCCTACCTCCTCCAACAACAACCTCCAGCCACCCTCCCCATCCCAATACCTTGTTGACCACCCCATTCTTATAGCCACTTTTGGCTCCATCATATAACCACCAAGAAACTTCCTGGGCCTACCCGATTCCTCTAGCCTCTTTATTCCTTGTTTGAGCCTCCCCACAGTCTTCCCCATCATAGCTATACTCCTTTATGCCCCTCCCCGACAAATCCCAAGTTCCTAAAGCCCTAAAATTTGAATTCTACACTTCCTTGCAAACAACAAATCAAAACCTCCAAAATTCTCTTACGACCGTCCCAAGCCTGCCCGTCAATGTCGATTACTTGTTGAGTTCTTACTTTCAGTTTCCATTTCCTTACACTTGTATGAATGCATCATATTATTCAAGTAATGTCTTACTTCGATTATGTTTGGATAATTTTCTTTCATCTCCTATTTGTTTTGTGCTTTATTTTCTCCTCTTTCAATAATTAGCCATTTATTATTTGTTTATTTGAATTACAATATTTATGTTCAATTGTGACACTTTATGAGGTTTTTTAAATTTTTTTATTGTTTAATTAATTACACGGTGAATGTTATTACATGATTGAAGTGTTGCATACGCATTAGGGTTAGGGTTTATGTCGTAGGTATCTTGTTCATTGGATTGTGCATGCATGTTGTTATGGTCAACGTTCTTATTATATTTAGTTGTGTGATGGTATTATTAGTAGGTGTTGTATCGTGTGACATAATTAGTAGTGTCTTTAATATTTTAATGTTCCCTCGTATTTACGGGTGTGCCACTCGGGTTCCTATAAATAGACCTTTAGTCTTTGTATCAAGTCATGAATGAATGAAATTCTAATTCTTATCCTTATTGTGAGATCTTGGTGGCTCTCTCCTCCAACGAGCAACCCCGCTTAGGCAGCCGCGGTTCCGGCTCCACAGTATCCTCCACCACCACCATCCTCTCCACCTCCGGCAACATTAGGAGACTCATAACATCTGGTATCAGAGCCCTCCTCGGTCCTCTTCCACCGACGCATGCCACCATCGCCTCGACACTGCTTCCGAAACCACCTTCTGGTGCTCTGCATGCCATCCTCCTCTTCCAGTTCACTCCAGCTGACCATCCTCTGCGTCGATCTCTACAGTATTCAACAACCAGGACCACTGTTGTCCACCCTGCACCCTTTTGCTTTGTCAAGCCTAGTTGGCGAGACACCTGCAACACTCTTCACAGTTCTCAGCCCCCTCCGATCGACTCCTCCCGCTCCATCGACGCAAGAAATCGGCAAAAAAAGCAGTCACTGCATCACGTCTGCATCTTCTTTCCGCAAGCCGTACCATTCGACGACACCACAGAGGTCTCACCTCTTTCTTACCAAAATCTCCGACCAGCGGTGAGTGTCACCGCCCCTTTCTGTGACCCAACAATCTCTGTGCTTGCTCCCCTCTGCTGCGTCGAGGTCAGCGTGAGCGCCGCGACAACGTCTGCAGTCTCGAGCCCCTCGCGTCTGCAGTCTCGAACCCCGCGCCCTCATCAACGCTTTATTTTTTCCTCGCTTGCGTGAACCTGATCCAGTTGACCTTCCCACACACTTTTCTATTAAATCCAGCCGACCTGGCCGCCAATCCTGCACTCCTTATTAAACCCATCTGCTAAGTCCAGACAACTCAAACAGACCGCACCCGCCGGTCCAGCTCAACTCTAAATTACCTTCTCACTCTGCTGGTTGCCCCATTGTCTGATTGGAGTACGTGTTCCTTGTTGCCATCATTGGGCGATGACGAGGCTCTCATGGTCATTCCCAATCCTCCGACTCAACGCAAGCAGACCGCCCCGTCACCCGCTCTCTCTCACGTGCGATTTCCTCCCGCACGATGACCGACACTTCAGATCTTTTGGCGGCTCTCCAAGATTTCTGAACCTCCATCGAGACCCGCTTTCGGGACGCTGAAATACGCCATCTGGACACTGAAGCACGCCATCGGGACGATATTGCCTCCCTCACCCTCAAGATTAATGAGTTCACCGCCGCACTTCCCGTGATCACCACTCCACCTACGGATCACGCCAGCTCCAGTCAAGCGCTTCTGCCTCCGCCTCCGCTGCTTATCCGCCACGAGCCGCCGACTTTCCTCCGACAAGACATGACTCTGCATCCACGCTAGACCAGGTTGGACTTTCCCACCTATGACGGGAAAACGGATCCATTGGTATAGCTCACCAGGTGCGAGCAATTTTTCGGCCACCAACAAATTTCAACCGCCGAGCAACTTCCTCTCGCCTCTTTTCACCTACTCGACTCAGCTCTGTTTTGGGCCACTCATCTTCTCACCGATTAGTCAGGCCTGGCATGGGACGACTTCAAGCTCTATTGCAACCTACGTTTCGGCTCGTCTTTCCGCAGCAACCCCCTCGGTGCTCTTACGACACTTCGTCAAACAGGCACAGTTGTTGATTACTTGGAGCAATTCCAGCTCCTCCTGGCCCATGTTACACTACTCTCAGCAATGCAAGTCAACATCTTCATTGTCGGACTTCAAGAATTCCTACGACTGGATGTGGAATATGAGGCCCCACCAAACTTAGTGACTGCTATGAGTTTCGCTAGACTATGCGACCACCGCCTCCAGTTAACCCGTGAGCCCTACTTGCCCACCGACATCGGCACTCAACAGGGACGCCTCGGGGGTCCTCCCGCCCCGCCGGTCACTTATCTCAGTCTGAGATGTTGGACCGCCACACTCAGGGTTTATGTTTTAACTGCGACGAGCAGTACACTTGCGGACACAGATGCAAGAAGCTTTTCTACCTTGACGTTGAGGACTCGGACGAGGAAGGCATCGGGTGACACTCGCCTTTGCGTGATCCCCCTCGAGCTTGGGGACAAGCTCATTTTGGACAGTGGGAGTGATGTATTGGTCAACTTCTTATTATATCGAGTTGTGTGATGGTATTATTAGTAGGTGTCGTATCGTGTTACATTATTAGTAGTGTCTTTAATATTTTAGTGTTCTCTCGTATTTACGGGTGTGCCACCCGGGGTCCTATAAATAGACCCTTAGTCTTTGTATCATGTCATGAATGAATGAAATTCTAGTTTTTATCCTTGTTGTGAGATTTTGGTGGCTCTCTCCTCTAACGAGCAACCCCGCTTAGGCAGCCGCAGTTCCGGCTCCACGGTATCCTTCCACCACCGCCATCCTGACCACCTCCGGCAACATTACGGGACTCATAACACATGCATTCCTCGGCATCTTCATTCTAGGGTTGCCCGTGGTTCCATTTGCATCTACGTGCTTGCTCGTATTCATCTAGGACTGGCATCGTGTATCCTCTACATGTAGATTCGTCCTGCATCAATTTGTTTCACAGTGTGCTCTCCAATATATGCCATTTCTGCTTTTATATTTTGTCCCTTGGAATACACATTATTAGTTCAATTCAAAATATGGCATAGTCTGAACATGAGATTGATGTGAGTAAGTTTTATTAGGTTAAGCTATTGATTAATATAACACGTATAAAATTTTGAAGCATGTGTATTTTTTGTTTTTTAACAAAGTTGCAAATGTGGCAACCTGCTTATGTATCTATTTGATGTAGCAATTTGTCAGTAGAACTGATAATCCATTTTTTTGAATTGTGTGAATTGGATTTGCCTTGATACCAGAGTAGTGGGAAAATGATCTAAAGTATCTATTGGTTTTGCAGCAAAAAACATCGTCCTTGCAGGAGTGAAGTCTGTCACCTTGCATGATGAAGAAGATGTGCAGATGTGGGATTTATCGAGCAACTTCTTTTTCTCAGAGGATGATATTGGTAAAAATCGAGCTCTTGCTTGTGTGCAGAAGTTACAAGATTTAAACAGTGGCGTCACAATACAAACAATGACAAAGAAGTTGACGAAGGAGCATCTTTCTGTTTTTCAGGTTTGATATTAGATAAATAGATGTTTTCTCCACATTTTTGTTGGCAGATAATGCAAATTTCAATATTAGATAATTTTTCTGTGAACAAGAATAAATTGGGTGATAACTTGCTGCTCCTCTAGTGATCAGTCAAGTGATTGTTTCGTCGATCAGAGTGGATGCTTCTGACGAGCGGCCCCGCACTCCATACCCTCCAGGTCGCGCCTTCTTTTTACTACTGTGATCTGCTTCCAAGGTTCCTTATGTGGTGAATGCCCTTGACGTCCACCATGAAGGAGCGTTTTAAGACTTTTGACGAGGTGGAGCTATGTGGTGAATGCCCTTGTCGTCCACCATGAAGGAGCGTTTTAAGACTTTTGACGAGGTGGAGCGTTCTTTGGGCTCTCTTTTTACTTGCATGAGTGTGATTGAATCTGCCCTATTCGACATTCTGCAATTCATTTGTCAAGGTCACCACGCAACTAGCATAGCAACCACCGTGTCTTCAGTAGAGTTTGTGCCCACAACTGCGGTAGCATGACTGGGCCCTATGTTGGGCTTCCCCAACCCTCACTCTACGCAAACCTTTCACCCTGTCGTGTGGCGTTTGGATGTATCGCTATTTGACAGATTCGACCCATTAGGAATTGCACGAGCGTAACAATTGTTTGGGTTACAACTCACTCTGAAAGCTAGCAAGGTAGCCCTAGCAATGATCTACATGGAGAGTTGACCCTCCATTAAATGTGCTGACTTCACTGATTGACGCCACACATGATGTGGGTCATACTCAAAAAGGAACTCATTTCACACTACGACGTGCCTCTTGCCAAGGAATGCCTTTGCCACGCAATTCAACAAGTCGATGCAGGATCATGTGCGAGAGTAGGATCTGGAAGGAACACAGATTATTAGTAGCAGTACATGTGATGCAAAAGAAACATGTGGATTAGGTTGTGTGCAGTTGTTGCTGTGCAAATTTCGGATGTGGTCAAGGTCACGAGCGGTTGGTGGAGTGCGCCGATTAGGATGGAACAAGTTAGCGTGTAACTCTCGCAGGCAGCAGCCTGAGGGGGAGACGTTGTTTGCAGAGGTTACGTTTGGGTCGACGCTAGTGGTTGAAAACTGTGGGATTGTAAGTTTGCGATACAGAGCACGAATTGTGGTTGGCTACCAAGATATGTGATGCCTTGCACGGCAGGTCAGACTAATGTTAGGGTAGAGAAATTAAGAAGGAAGTTTGTGATACGAAGTGCGGATTGTGGTTGGCGACCACCTTTCACGACAGGTCGGGCTAATGTTAGGGTAGAGAAATTAGGAAGGAAGTTTGCGATACAGAGCGAGGATTGTGGCTGGCAACCAAGGTATATGATGCCTTGCACGGTAGCCGATGGGTCAGACTAATGTTAGGGTAGAGAAATTTAGGAGAAATCCACCAAGAGCACCACTCATGATAGCTTAGGGAGCCACTACAACTCTTTTCATTGACCTCCAAGGTACCTTACAACAGTTTTCCTCCCCCTTGTATATATGGGATGCAAAGCCAACATAGAAAAAAGAAAATTACAACTACCACCCCGATTTACGACAAACCAAATACGACACGACAAACCAATTACATGGCGACTACTAAAAGAGAAAATTACAATTACATCAATTAGAAAATTAACTTATAGTTAGCTAGCCGACGACACTCGGGCATAAGCACGTTCAAATGCTGGGTGTTCCGTAGTTTTATGGTGGGATAAGTAACAATTACTCTCTCATTTTATAGATTTTTAAATTCAATATATAAAACCTCATCTCGAGTTATTATTACAGCAATGTTATTCTTGTTTCTTGCAACCGCCGACTAGTCTGTCTACGTTGTGCCACAATCTGGATTTCTCCTGTTGTTACTAATTATTATAAGTGTGTTTGGCTTCATTATCTTTCATCAATAAATGCCAATTTACCAATTTGGTGAGACTAAATGCCATTATGTTGTAATTCATCTTTGACCAATTGGTCAACCTGTCTTATTGAATGTAAGCATGCTTAATACTCCGATCCTTACTTCTGATACCTTTTATATGCTGTAGGCTGTAGTATTTACCGATGTTAGTTTGGAGGAAGCCATGGAATATGATGAGTTCTGCCACAACCACCAACCGCCAATTTCCTTCATAAAATCTGAAGTCCGAGGCCTTTTTGGATCCGTGTTCTGTGATTTCGGCCCAGAGTTTACCGTTTTTGATGTTGATGGCGAGGAACCTCACACCGGCATTGTGGCATCAATCAGTAATGACCAGCCTGCATCTGTATACTGCATTGATGATGAGAGGCTCGAGTTCCAGGATGGTGACCTTGTTGTTTTTTCTGAAGTTGATGGAATGAATGAGCTAAATGATGGAAAGCCAAGAAAGATCAAAAATGCAAGGCCATATTCATTTACTCTTGAGACAGATACAACAAATTTTAGCGGGTATGTGAAAGGAGGTATTGTGACACAGGTAAAGCTACCCAAGGTCCTCCACTTTAAACCTTTGAAAGTTGCTCTCAAGGAACCAGGGGAGTACCTTCTGAGTGACTTTTCAAAATATGATCGCTCGCCTTTATTGCATCTGGCTTTCCAGGCCTTGGATATATTCAGAAATGATTTCGGCCGTTTCCCTATTATTGGTTCTGAAGAAGATACTCAAAAGTTCATAGATTTGGTTTCAGGCATCAATATAAATTTGGGGGAGGATAAACTTGAAAAGATTGATGATAAACTTCTTCGCCATTTTGCTAATGGTTCAAGAGCAATTTTAAATCCTATGGCTGCTATGTTTGGTGGTATAGTTGGACAGGAGGTTGTTAAAGCCTGCTCCGGCAAGTTCCATCCGCTTTTTCAGGTGAAGTTTATGTATTTCTTCTTTATTTTGTATGCAAACTCTGCACAAGTCCCATTGATATAGGTTGCACTTTCTGTTGATACATTATTTTAAAAATATTTTATTGTGTCCCTCAAATTCATATCCACCTATTCGTAAGTAGCAACCGTAATTGGCATATTAATTTTTTCACCATTAAATGCAATCATGCTATACTACATGTATTTTTCTGACTTTTCTTTTGCGAGAAAATGACCAATTGACTTTTCACTGTTATCCTCTTTCATTTCCTCTGCTCTGGCCCACACGACCAGCAATTCACCTTTTTATTTACTTTCTCTGAATTGCATTCGTAGCATCTAATCATTAAATTCCTTTTCAGCTATTCTATTATGACTCAGTTGAGTCAAAGTTCTAAGGTTATTTGTTTGAATTGAGCTCCTAACATGTGGCCACCTAAACATTTGTTTCAGTTATTCTACTTTGACTCAATCGAGTCACTTCCGGTGGAGCCCTTGGAGGCAAATGATCTAAAGCCATTGAACTGTCGCTATGATGCCCAGATATCTGTTTTTGGGTCAAAATTTCAGAAGAAACTTGAAGATGCTAAAATTTTCATGGTGGGTTCTGGTGCTCTTGGATGTGAGTTCCTCAAAAATCTGACTTTAATGGGAGTCTGTTGCAGTCAGAATGGGAAATTGACTTTAACAGATGATGATGTTATTGAAAAGAGTAATCTGAGCCGTCAGTTTCTATTTCGTGACTGGAATATTGGACAAGCAAAATCTACTGTAGCTGCTGCTGCAGCTAGTTTGATTAACCCATCGATACATGTAGAACCTCTTCAAAATCGAGCGAGCCCAGAGACTGAAGATGTATTTAATGATGATTTCTGGGAGAGTTTGAGCCTCGTCATCAATGCACTTGACAACGTAAATGCTCGAATGTATATGGATATGCGATGTGTTTATTTCCAGAAACCACTCCTAGAATCTGGAACTCTTGGTGCAAAATGTAATACCCAGATGGTCATACCCCACCTCACTGAGAATTATGGGGCATCAAGAGATCCGCCTGAGAGGCAGGCTCCTATGTGCACGCTTCATTCTTTCCCTCATAACATTGATCATTGTTTGACTTGGGCGCGTTCTGAGTTCGAGGGAATCCTCGAGAAAACTCCCAATGAAGTGAATAATTTCTTATCAAACCCAGCTGAATATTCTTCAATGATGAGAAATGCAGGTGATGCGCAGGCTAGGGACCTACTCGAACGTGTTTTTGCTTGCCTTGTGAAGGAAAGGTGTGAGACATTTGAAGACTGTATTTCATGGGCAAGATTAAAGTGAGTACCCTATCATTATCATCTATTTATTATAGTTCTTAAATCTTGGGAAAGAGTCGGCATCATCCACTTATTATGTGGTTCTCAGTGTTGGAAGTAAAAAAAATCGTTCATATTTAAGCTGTGCGTGTAGTTTTAAAAACGTTTTGATGTATGTGTGACAACTAGGACGAATAATTTAAGGAATGATAATATGAGAGAAATAGTGGGAGTGACATCTATTGAAGTGATTTTGAAGTACAGCAAATGATAGAGAATGCATCAATTTGACGAGTGGATAAAATTATCCTAGAAGGATTAGGAAGCAGAAGAGTAGACCTAAGATAACACGAATATAGGTTGTTTAAAATAATTTACAAGAATATGATTCATAAAGGTGAGCTTTAATGTTGCGATAAGGCTTAGTATTTCACTCTTAGTAATTTTTAGTATTATCAGAGATGGCTCTTTCTTGTAGTATGATTGTTGCCTATTCATTGTCTGATATCATAACTTCATTATGGATTTCTCTGTTACTCCTACTGTCATATCTAGTGTTGAATGAATGCCCTTCTGTTTTCAGGTTCGGGGACTACTTCTATGATCGTGTGAAGCAGTTAACATTTACATTCCCTGAGGATTCTATTACGAGTACGGGCACACCCTTCTGGTCTGCTCCAAAACGCTTTCCTCTAGCCTTAGAATTCTCGTCTAGCGATCCAGGACATCTCCAATTCATCGTTTCTGCTTCTATATTAAGAGCAGAGTCATCTCGAATTCCTGTGCCCGATTGGGGAATAAATCCAAAGATGGTAGCTGATGCTGTAGATAGGGTTAGGGTCCCTACTTTTGAGCCCAAGGCGGATGTTAAAATCGTGACGGATGCGAATGCGACTAGCCTTTCCGTCGCCTCTTTTGATGATGCTGATGTAATTGAGGATCTCATTGCTAAATTGGAAGTGTGTGCCAAGAGGTTGCCCCGAGGTTTTCAAATGCTCCCTATTCAGTTTGAGAAGGTAATCTGCGTGCACTTATGGTTCGTTTCATTTTCGCTTTTTATCAGCCTTTTTGTGGGAAGCTAAGGCGGGAATTTCTTAAATTAGTATATTTGTACTTGATTGAGTATTCAGTTTCTCATCCTACTAAATCTTTTCAAAATATAGCAGTCAAAGCCACAAGCTGTACTAATCCTCTTTATCGTCTCTCATGCCTTGTGTTACTCGCTGTTGGAGTGCAAGTACTGAAATTCTTACGACAGATAATTTGGGTATTATGAAAAGTTTCTTCTGTGAATTCTTTGCTTTCAGTTTTGAACTCTTGAAAAACAAAATATTCCATGTAAATAATAAAATTTCCTCTCGATTACTTGGCTTTTATTAGAACAAAACGCCCAAAACGCGGCAACTCAAAAACAATGACACAAATTCATAGGATTTATGTGGTCGAGTGGAAACATGATCGGAAGAGTACAATTTTGCCACAAATCACAAAAGAATCAAAATAGAGAACTATTGATACAATATTGTTAATGTTTTAAGTATTTTTTCGGGATTGATTCAGCCAAAATATTGCAGAAGGATTCATATTTCCATTGCAATTACTAGTGACACAATCTTCAATACCACCTGTTTGATTTCCCATATATGATCTTTACTACCAGGATGATGACACAAATTATCATATCGATTTTATTGCCGCTCTTGCCAACATGCGTGCGAGAAACTACGGCATCCCAGAAGTCGATAAACTGAAGGCGAAGTTCATTGCCGGCAGAATTATCCCGGCCATCGCGACCGCAACAGCCCTGGCTACAGGCCTCGTGTGCCTCGAACTCTACAAGATCCTTGCCGGTGAGCACAAGGTCGAGGACTACAGGAACACCTTTGCCAACCTTGCCCTCCCGTTGTTCTCTATGGCCGAGCCCGTTGCTCCGAAGGAATTCAAACACAGGGATATGAAATGGACGGTCTGGGACCGTTGGATCATAGAGGGGAACTTGACTCTCAGGGAGCTCTTAGATTGGCTCTCTGATAGGGGCCTCAAGGCCTACAGCATTTCTTGCGGCACTTCGCTGCTTTACAACAGCATGTTCGGCCGGCACATTGATCGCATGGACAAGAAAATAGTGGATTTAGCTAGAGACGTGGCGAAGGTGGAGGTGCCGTCGTGGAGACGCCACGTGGATGTCGTGGTCGCTTGTGAGGATGACGAGGATAATGATATCGATATACCGCTCATATCTATATACTTCCGGTAATGTATATGAGATTAGCTTAGATGATGAATATACACGATTCGCCCTTTCATCGAAAAAGGTATGCTTCTCTTCCATTTCTCTAGAGTTTGTATTATTGCTGCAACAAAGTTAATTGGAGCTGTTTTAGAGCATCCATGGTATGATCATGTTGTGTCAGTAATAAAGTAGATTATTTATCTGATTAAGAATATTATTTAAAATTTTCTGTTGTCAGTTGATTTTAATTTGCTAAAGCCATTTTTAAATAGTTTAATGATTATTTATTTATTTATTTATTTTTTCATATGAATTTAGATTTAATGAAATTGGAATTAAAAAAATGGCTCATTTACAATCACATGCAGTGGGAATATATGCAAAAATGTTCTTTGTTATTTTGATATATTATATAATATATAGACTGGATTGGTAGATAGCTAGGTGCCTTTATTATTTTCAGCTTAGTTATATATATATATATATATATATATATATATATATATATATATATATATATATATATATATATATATATATATATATATATATATATATATATATATATATATATATATATATATATATATATATGTATATAGGGTTAATTACAGGGACCTCCCTGAAATTTGCATAATTACAGATTGCACCTCATTATCTTTCAAAATTACATTTACTTCGTCTCTAACTTTTCCAGTGAAAAAAAACGATAAAATTAGGCAAATTATTTTTAATTATTTTATACTATTTTATGTTTATTATATATAATGATTTTAAATTCATTACAAAGGTAAAATGTAAGGCACTTATTTCAATGTAGAGTTATTAAAAGAGTGATGTTAAGTGCAGACCTAATTTGGATAGGTGCAAACCGTTTAAAAATACTCTAATCCTAAATTAAGTAAACTATCTTAAATGCTAAATCACCTAAGTGCAGCCCCCGCCTAACTCTTCTCTCCCGAGGTCTGCGCTGTTCCTGTTTCGCGTGAAGGGCGAACTCGGCGAAACCCTAATCCCCGGTTGCTCCGCCACTTCGGGCCTCATTTTCGCCGGCGAATGGCTTCTCCACCGCCGGTTTCTGGACGGAATGCCGATCCCCATGCCTCTCCTCCATCCGGTGATTCTCCATCGAGGTATATTTCCGCCCGATCTAGTTTTCTTCCCTTTTTTGCATTTTCGGGAAGTTTGCAATCTTTGCATTTGTTGGCCATGGGGGAGAGAGCTTGTTGCTTTATGTGAGGAGATGAGAAATGAGAAGATTGATGAACATTCTTCATCAAGCCATGAGCCTTTGCATTTGTTGGCAATCTTTGCATTTGTTGGCCATGGGGAGGAGCAATCTTTGCATTTGTTGGCCATGGGGGAGGAGCAGTTTTTCTGAAACAGACTGACTACTCCTCCCCATGGCCAACAAATGCAAAGGCTCATGGCAGATCTCTGTTGGCAGATCTCTGTTGCCAACAATGCAAAGCCTCAGTCCAACCAAATGCACATCTCTATATGAGGAAATGATTGATATAAAAAATTGGAATTTGTTCTTGAGAATGAGGCGGAATTTTGTACAAGAGTTCCTAGTACCAACTCCAAGGTAGCTGCCTGCATGTGGATCTTACCATCTTCATTGGTCGCTCATTGTTACTAGGTTGGCATTTATGGTCGATTGTGATCTCATCATCGCTTTGTAATAATGAGCCACCATTGTCCCCATGCTTCTAGCCATTTTTCTTGATCGGCATTAATGTGCAAAAAACATTGTTATCTCTGCCATTGCTAAGCATTGTAGAGAGAATGACATGACTTTCATTACTTTGTTGTAGGGTCCTCGAGACACCTTTATTTGGATCTTCGATCGCTGGAGAGTCAGTCACACAACCTTCAGATGATGGTAATGAAAACTTGATCCCTTCTCCGTTGTTGATTTGTAGATAATGGTAGAATTTTTCATTTGTAGATATCAAACAGTTATGTTATGAGGATTCAGATTCATGTACTCGTGTTGATGTTGGTATTCATTTTATCACCTCACATATTTTTCCAAGTAAGATTGAGATGCTGTGTTGGGCTAGAGATATTGCGAAAAATTTGGGGTTTGTCATTACTGTGAAGAGTGCGGATAAATTAACTAGTAGGCCTAAACCTAGAGTTCTACTTGGATGTGACAGAGCAGGGTATTATCGTGAAAACCAACGGAACAAAGGATGAGTGAGACAAAATAAAAGAAAATCCACATCAAAAAGATGTGGTTGCATGTTTTCTCTTAAAGGTCAAAAAAGTGCATGTTCGGATGAGTGGAGTTTGGAAGTGATGTGTGGGTTTCACAACCATGAGTTGGTTCATTTAGAAGCTCATTCGTATGCAGGGAGATTGGAACTTAATGAGCAGGCTATTGTCCGTGAGATGTTTATTGCAGGTGTCAAGCCAAGGAAAATACTTACATCTTTGAAGCAAAGGGACCCCGCTAACTGCACAAGCTTACGAACAGTGTACAATGAAAGAGTGAGAATGCAAAAAGAAGAATTACAAGGTGGAACATCTATTCAATTCTTATATAAATGCATTACCGAACACGGATACGTTAGTCATAACAGGATTTCCAAAGAGAGTGGTGCTTTGGTGAGTTTATTTTTTGCTCACCCGATTTCTGTCAAACTTTCTAAAATGTTTCTAACTGTTTTTCTTATGGATTGTACCTACAAGACAAATAAGTATCGCTTGCCATTGCTAAGCATTGTTGGAGTTACTTCTACTAATCAAACATTTTATTCAGCATTTGCTTTCATATCAGATGAGACGCAAGATAGTTATGTTTGGGCACTCGATTGCTTTAAATCTATTTTAGACCAATATTGTATGCCACAGGTGATTGTAACTGACAGAGAGATTGCCTTGATGAATGCTATTGAACTTTTGTTCCCGCAAACAAAAAACATTTTATGCAAGGTGCATATTAGTAGGAACATTTTGGCCAAATGCAAAAAGAGTTTCAAAAATGGCAAGTTGTGGGAAAAATTTTTGACTGGATGGCATATTATTGTTGACTCGCGTACTGAAGATGAGTTTAGTGAGCGTGTTGCTTCTATGTTGCAAGAGTACAATGAAAATTATCCTGATGTTTGTTCGTATGTGGTTTCTACTTGGCTTGATCCATACAAAAAATTTTTTGTTACTGCATGGGTAGACAGGTTCTTGCACTTGGATAATTCTACGACGAATCGTGTCGAAAGTGGACACAGTCATCTAAAAAAATTCCTTGAAGTCTCCGTTGGAAATCTAACAACTATATGGAAGACTTTCAATCAGATGCTTATATTACAACATTCGGAGATAAGGAGAGCCTTTGGGCAAAGTACAATTCAACTAAATAAAGAGTTTAGTGGTCCTTTATACTTTGAGCTTGTTGGTCGTGTCTCTTCCACCGCTTTGGACTTGATAAAAAAGGAAGAAGTCTTAGCGAAGAATGGGTGTGTAGATGCTTGCAATTGCACGCATAGATGTCGACATGCATTGGGTCTACCATGTGCACATGATTTAGTGGCCTATATGTCGAATGCCAACTCGTTTCCACTATGGATGATCCACAACCATTGGAAACAATTGACATTAGATAACAATGTCACTAATGAGAACATAAAAGTTGAAGTTGTGAATGAAAGTGAAATAGATATTGAAATGGAGGGTATTTTGAAGCGATACAAGAACACAAGTGCTTTACAAAAGCAAGAAATAAAAAAAAATTACGCGATATAATGAATCCAACATCAACTCAAACATTGGAGCCTAAGTTACCAAAGCAATGAAAGGTCGGCCACGGGGTAGCTACAAAAAGTTTAAGGATGATGCAAAATCTACAAA
Organism: Platanthera guangdongensis; assembly: GCA_039583875.1. Classification (NCBI taxonomy): domain Eukaryota; kingdom Viridiplantae; phylum Streptophyta; class Magnoliopsida; order Asparagales; family Orchidaceae; genus Platanthera; species Platanthera guangdongensis. Next base: position 4,061,284 of record CM077147.1, on the reverse strand, counting down.
ACGCAATCCTTCTCTATTTGAGTATGTATTGATGGATGAACAACTATCGCAGGCCACAAGTACATTACATCATAAACAAAAGGTGGTATTAAAAGAGAACAGAATGTTACGTATTGTTCAAAGGGAAATGTCACCGTGTGTTTCTGAGTTTGTTACAGATGTGATTGATGTACTAGCAGATGGTCATTGTGGGTACAGAGTGGTAAGTAATGCAATGGGCATGGGTACTGATTGGATGAACGTACGCAAACAACTATCATTGGAGCTACAAAGTATGGAAAAAATGTATGATAATATATTTGGCAAGGAAAGAAGATTGGTGCTGCTTAGTTCACTAGATTGTAATGTTTCTCCAGCTCCGTATGACAAGTGGATGTCAATGCCAGATATTGGATTAGTGGTTGCTTCTTGCTATAACATAGCATTTGTCCACTTATCTAGATACCAGTCATTCACGCTTCTACCTTTGCATTCACCTCCTCCGGCGTCTCCCAAGATAGTTTACATCGGATTTGTAAATGGTAATCATTTTATTCAACTGCAAATGCGCGACGATTTTCCACTGCCTCCTACAATATCTCTTTGGAGAAGACATCGGGCTGAAAATGCGGAGCAATGGGAGAAGTTCAATGAAAAGATTTTAAAGAAAAATTGATTTCAAGGTACAATGATTTTACATGCAGCATTGACATCCACTACGCGGTTTATTTTGACACAATGATTTCAAATGATTTTACGATGTATTCTCCCTTTGCCTGATGTCAATGCTTCAAGGTAAAATTGCAGTATTGATTTCAAGGTAAAATTGCAGTATTTACATGCAGCAACATGCAGTAAGTTTACCACAATGATTGCTTCAATCATTGTACCATGCAGCATTGACATCGGGCTGAAAATGCTGAGCAATGAGTTTATTTTGACACAATGATTTCAAGGTTTTAAAGAAAAATTTTAACATGCAGGATTCTACGCAATATATGAGGTTTATTTTGGTGGCAAGTTTACCCCCCTCATATTGGTAAGTTAATGATTAACTAGAAGTATAACTCATTTAATAAGATTTTTTATGGAGCTCATATAATTTTATATTTTAATGCAGGTGGTAACAAATTTTGGACTAACAATTGGACATGAAGAAAAATGTTTATGGTGTATTAAAATTTTGTATTAAAACATATTTTATATAGTAATTATTATGATCTTTACTAGTGAAGTGATATTTTTTTTAAAAAAATCCTTTGGTTTGCACATAACAAAGTGGTTTGCACGTAAAATTTTCTGGTTTGCACATAACCACGGTTTGCACGTAGCCAAAATGGGTTTGCACATATAATTACTCTATTAAAAAGAGTAAAATTAGAATATCATAAATAATTTAACATATTTTATTATTTTTCATCTATATTTTTGAAGAAAGTCGTCCCACCTCCCATATATGTAAACTCCCATGAGAGGTCTCGGTAATTAAGCGCACGTGTCTGACACGGGGTTCCTCCCCTATGGCCACACGCCACAGTATCCGGCCGATGACGGCGAGCTCTGCCCACTCCTCGGCGGGCTTCGCCCGCCCCATGACGACAATACCCCCAGTGTCGCCCCCATGTCGGGCTTCGCCCGCCTCCGGCCCTACAGTCCCGCGTGACAGTATCCGGCCTGTGGCAGCGGGCTCCACCTGCCCCGATGTCGTGACACCTTTTTTTTAATGTTTTTAAATATTTTTTTTATTATTATTATTTTAAATGATTTATATATTATTTTTTTATTTTAGTTTTTTTAGATATTAATTAAAATGATCCCAGTGCGGATTGCCCGAGTGGTTGCGGCTGTGCCAAAGAGAACAGTCGGTGCACGATTAGATAAATTATCGGTTGGCTCTTGGCAGTCAATCACGCATGTTGCACAACTTTCACACCACGGAAGACGAAGCCCTATCTGCCGTCACCGCCATCTCCGACGAAGCCGCTTGCCTCCACCCTCTCCGATGAAGCCCGGAGCCTTCAGCATCACTCTCGGCCACTGCACCTCGAGCATTCCTTTTGCCTCTGTTGCTTCAGACCGAAGGTATCTCGGTCGAATCTCGGCCTGATTCTCCAAACTCCATTCTCTTGGTGAAGCTTTGATTACGGATACTCATCTTCGGAGCAGGTACGATCCTTTTATTGCTGAACGTTCTCCTCTGACGTATGCTCTGCCCTAAATTATTCTAACCGGTGCAACACTAATCGCCTCCGCACTCACCGCTGCCACCGCACTATCTCGAACGTATTGCTGATCTTTGAAGATGACCGTGAGTTTGGCCGTCGGGGGGGGGGGGGGGGGGGGGGGGGGGGGGGGGAGCCGAGATTTTTTATCGGGATTTAGGGGAGGGGTGAGCTTTTTTGGGATTTTTTTATTGGCAAACCAAATACGATATTTGCAGTCCAGATCCAACAACTTGTGAATAAAACAGTCAAATCTGATGGCACATATAATTATCTTATTTTAGAACTCATTTTTATTGTCAGACCACTGTATATCTTTTTAAGATAGTATATATATGTGTATATGTACTATCTTAAAAAGATATATGGTGGTCTGCCAATAAAAATGAGTTCAAAATTAGAGGTATTAATTTGAATCGTTGAATGTGTCTTGATAATTTAATAGCCGTCAGATTATGGGAGAAGCTGGCCTGTCAAAAGCGATATTTTCAAAAGCATCCTCCTGCAAAATTTAAAAAGCCCGATATCACCGTTCTCCTCACTTCGCGCTCATGGATGCCCGCCGCCCCCGCCGCCGGAGCCACCGGCCGGCTTACCAGGGCACCCCGGCAGGTTCGTCGGGCCCCGGCGAACTCGCCGGTGGTTGTTGAATGGATCTCACGGGCAGGGCCACCGCCGGCGGTGGCCCTGCCCGCTCGCCGTCGGACAATCCCCGACGATTTCGCCGGGGTCCGGCGAACCTTTCGGTAGGCGTCGGGCAGGCCGCCAGCGCCTCTACCGGCGGCTGCAGGAGAAATTGGGAGAGGCCTGTGCCTTTATTTCTTTCCAGCGGCGGGGCTGAATTGCGGGGGAGGTCTTGTGCATTTTTTTAATTTAGTTTATTTTGTTTATTTTTTCTATTTATATCTGAAAAATTAGATAAGTAATTTAAAATTTCTTTTTTATACATAAATAATTTTAAAAATGCATGATAACAGCAAGCGCCGGCGCGGGGGGCAAAACCCACGGTGTGGGTGCGGAGGGCGAAGCCTGCCGGGGTGGCCGAAGCCTGCCGTCACGGATCGGGTACTGTCGTGATTGGTTTAGGGTTTTGGGTTTAGGTACTGTCGTGATTGGTCGTAGGTTCGGACGATGCCCGCCGCAGTGCAAGTACTGTCACGCGGCGCACAAGGGTCGGAGGCGCATGTCTGTCACTAGTGTATATATAGAGAGAAAGAGTTACCCAAACCTCCCTTATAAACTAGTATAATTAGTGAGAACATCCCTCTTATTTTCGAAATTATAAAAAACTCTATTTAAGTTTTCATTTTATTATCAAAACATGCTCTGGTTTTTTTATTTCATTGCATGTATGAAGAAAAATACCATCTTGGACACTGTTCATCGAGGGCGGTATTTTTGTTCATGAATGCTATGAAATTAAAATAGCAGGAGAGGTTTTTGTAATGAAATGAAAATTTTCATGGAATTTTTTTGTAATTTTGAAAGTAAAATGGATGCTGTCAGTAATTTAGCAAAGTTAGAGAGGAGACCCCGATAAATGGCTATATATATATATATATATATATATATATATATATATATATATATATATATATATATATATATATATATATATATATACGAGTGACAGGCACGGGCATTCGGCCCGATTGCCACGCTACACAGTACCCGGCCGGCGACGGCGTGCTTCGCCCGCCCCTGACGGGTCCTGTGGACTGCGCCCGCAACATGTACATATGAGTACTAAAAATGATCGTAAAAAAAATCTAAATCAATATTAAATAGTTAATTTGTAAAAAAAATATATTTTTATATAAATTTTTTTTTTTCTTATCTATTCATATTCCTCCCTCTCTCTCCTCCTCTCTCCTCTCTCTCTTTTCTCTATCTAATAATTTATTTTTAAAAAATTAGAAGAGTATTTTGAAAAATATAAATGTTGCACAAAGATATGTTTTTCTTTATATAATAGTACATAAGTATAGATATAATCAAGCCCCTTGTGTACATTTAAAATAATGTTTAGGTGAAAATTCAGTAGGTCAGAAAATGTGTCGTCCGAATGAAGGGAATTGATGAATCCAAATTATAAAACTCTTTATTTACATTAAATATATTTATCCGATAAATCCGATCTTCTTCGCCTAGTGGGCCCTTGCGAACAAGATACGAACACCTCCTGTAAAATTACCTCCAGTAACTCAATTTTTTTCCAGCACTGCATTGCAGGCAGACTGCTGCCAAAATGCGAAGCGGGTCATCCAATATAGAGTCACCTGGAAAAGCCCCCGATCGTCACGTTTAAAGTATCCTCCCTTCTACATTTCTCTCTGTTCGTACAGCTGCTCCCCATCTCCGAGCGCGCTCTCTCTCGATCTTGCATCCAATGGCGGAGCGGAACATCTGTCTGTCGCTTCCGCCTTTGGCTTGGTCCACCACCGGCAGAAGGGGCCGGACGAAGCCACCTCGCTCGCCGGAGACAGCTGAGCACAGCGCAGCCCTGTTTCTTCTCTCTCTTTCCTATCCCCACGCAGCATCCATTCATAGACGCGCCTTCATCGACGATTCGCCCCCACCGCCGCCGGCTGAATCAGATGAAGCTCGGACGATCGCTGATCAGACTAGAGGAGGGAGATCGCGCGAATGCTCCGTTTGCCCCAAGAGATTCCGCACCGGGCGAGCCCTAGGCGGCCACATGAAATCCCACTTGGAACGCGATCTCAAGGGCCGGATCGTAAAGACGAAGATGAGGAAGATCAGCTCTCTGGGGCTAGAGCTGGAGTTTGGCTTTACAACTTCCCCGATTCCACCGCCTATCTCCGGCGTAGTGGACACCGCCGCGGGTTCTTCCTGGAAGGGGGAATCGACGACGCCGCCGGCGTCGATTTTGCCGCCGTTTTAAGTTGCTTCGGCCCGGCGTTTCTCGCCCTTCTTCAATTCCTCTACAGAGAGATATTTCGGCTATACAGAATTCCGATATATGTTGCGGGAATGTGGCAGAGCGTATGTAAATATAGTGGATTATAACCGCCGGCGAGCAGCGACTGGTAATTTACCCTACTATTTTTCTTTTATCAAGTTCTCAACGGATTTACTTGCAAAATTATTACTGAAATTCCGATAATATTAGAAATACTTGAAAATTAAATTGATAGTTATACATTTAATTTTCCAGAGTTTAGTTATATTTTATGTAACATGATGAAGAGATATTGATACTTTATGTACCATTATCCAGTATTCTTGCAAACATTGACAAAAATTTGGCAAATCTAAGTTCACCGAGAATAATAAATAATTCAACATCCAGCAACACAAAATTAAATAAAACTATAGAGATTGTGGAAAATAAATAAAAATGCATATGAAAAGCATACATAATTTGACATGAGAAAATGTTGTGTCGATTGAAGGTATTCAATTCTGGTCGTAGGATGTTTTATATGGAGAATAATTGTCACGGTTACATTAATATCTTTGTGGATCGAAAATTATGCACCCAGATTCTCACATTGGCCGCTCCGTTTGTCAGGGTGGTGGCAGTTGTAAACGCATGGGTTAAACCGTCTTTCTCGTTAAGGATCACCGAACAAACATCATCCGTTAGAACATAAAAGTGGATGAAGTTCTTTAGGTGGACGTTAACGAATAACAATTTAACCCTCATGATCATGACCACCACCACCGTGCCAAACAGAGCCATTTGTTTGGGATGGTGGTGGTGGTTGCGAAAGCAGTGAGTGGGAACCGTGGTTCGTGAATGTTTGACCTCAACAAAGGAACTTCATCAACTTTTATGTTCAAAACTAGTTTCCTTTTCTTGATGGCTGCCGTAACTATTGTCTTGCAAAAAAAAGTCAACCTAATTTATTTTAAGTGTAAAATGTCAAAAGCTAAAACCTAAGAATCCAAATGCAATGGAGGATAATTTGGAGATGCAAAATGTCAAATATAGCTTAAAATAGAAGCACTCTTGTAAGTTGTAACGCCAACACAATTCTACATTTCTACTAGTCCTATTTATTTAGGAACAATGGGAAAAGAATTAATGCTTTGTTTTGTGAATCATAATTATTGTTTTTTTGAATAAGTCTATAATATTTACTAATAAATAATTGATTAAATAAACCTGTCAAATTTTGTCTCGTTATGCATGCTTGTTTTTATGGAATTGCAGCGGTCTGATTTTGATCTCAATTACATGAGAGACATAAGGGGGACATATGGCTTTAAGATAGTGCATGGACATTATATATACTAACATTATGTTTTATCTTCTATAATAAAAAAAATAATATAAAGGATTATCATGTCAATAAAAATATGATGATTGCTTTTTATTTGTTGCAATGAGAAAAAGTAAATACCTCACTATAGTGGGATAAAGACTAGTGAGATTGTTGCGGACTAACTCGGCGTCCCGGTCGGACCGGAATAAATTGGACCGTCTTAGCTTTCGGGACGGTCGGGCGCACACACAATCAATGAAAAGAGAGAGCTGACATAAGATGTTTTAACGTGAAAAAACTTCTCAACTGGGTAAAAAATCACATGACCGGATCTGTGCCGGTCAAAGTCCACTATCAGATTGTGGTTACAATGCGTTTGGAGAATCGAGGGCGACAGACCGCTTCTCGTTACAACTTGGAGGTGAGAGAGAGTTTCTGACTCGCAACGGGCAACAGGCTGCGCCGAGGGAGTTCTGGGTGATAACTTGGTGGCTGGTGTGCTTGGGCGTTGGCGGTGGTTGTCTTCTTCCCTCTTCCGCGCACTTGGGGACTTGGCTCGTAGGCGGCTTGAGGATGACCCAAGGGAGGAGTTCGGCAGAGCTCTGGCCTGAGGAAGAAGAATACTCCGGAGCAAAAAGGTGAGAAATGAGGATGTCTGAGGCTCCTTTTATAGCCTCTAGGAGGTGGTTATGGCGGCCCCCCACTAATTTAGTGGCTTAGTGGGTGGTTACCTGCAGATCAGACGACAACTGATGCCCAGTAACGATCGGACGGTGGCCGACTTGCAAGCGGCGGCGGAGGTTGACGGCGACGGGTGGTGGTGGAGGCGGCGACGACCATCGGTGGCCGGCAGTTGCGGTCGGCGGCCGGCGGCGGCGGCGGCCGATGGCGGGAGGAGACGGCGGTTGATGGTGGCGGGGGGCGGCGGGCGGCGGGCGGCGGGCGGCGGGCGGCGGGCGGCGGGGGGGCGGCGGCGGCCGGCGGTAGTTGTTGAGTGGGATGCCACCATGATCTCTCCTATTGTGGTGGAGATCATGGGGGAGTGGGTTGACCAGTCAAACCCATGATCTCCACAATAGGAGGAATCATGGGTGAGATGGTTAAGTGCACACCCAAGCATATAAATGAGGCTTCATCCCCATCAATTGCCCCCCAAATCCTCTGCTGTCGAAGGTTGGTACGAGCGAGAAAGCAAGGATTTTCTCACATTCTCTTTGACTATGACGACGTCCAGCGACAGGCCAGAAACGTCCGCGAGCGGCGCCCGGCGAGCCCAGGTAATGACATGGTAAAAAATCTCTGCGGGAGCGGGGACGACGCGCCCACGATCGGACGACGCCACGACGACCAACGTGCTTGTACGCGAGGAGGGCACAGACCGAGTTGCGCGGGGCGTGCGTTCGGCCGCGTGCGCGTGACCGTAACGCGCTACGGTGCGCTCGCACTGCACGCACTTTAGCGAGCGCGTGCGCTGTAGCGTGTGGCGCGCGCGGCGCGCGCGCGCTGTACTTGTGGGGCGCGCGCGTGCCGCTTTGCGGGGCCCGTATGAGCTATATTTTACGCGTGTGTGTGCACGCGGGCGCCCCTCGGTCTGATTTGAGGGTCTTACCGTTGCGTGTTGTGCTTCTCACATTGCGTCGGATTTTACTTTTTTGGCGACAAGGCTCGAAGCGTTCCGCGAGACCACTGCGTCTGTGCTCTTCTCTTACTGAGGATCAAATTGTCATTTGGAGTAAGAAGTTCGGACTACCTGCTTATTTGAAAGTGAGAATTCCGCATGTCGAGGAGAGAGTACAGAATCCCCCCCCCCCCCCCCCCCCGAGGCTGGCTGACAGTCTGCGAGAGCACTTTAAGGTCTGGATTTCGATTCCCGCCTTGCGAGGAGGTGACCGAGATCTTGAAATTTTGCGGGGTGCCGATCTCCCAGTTCACCTCATTGGGAGTAGTGCGCCTTATGGGCATGGTCGTTTTCTTCCGTGAGCATGGCGGGAGACTTACTTGGGAGTGCTTCCGAGAGTTGTGTGATGTCCTCTCCGATGGTGGGGAGCGCGTGGAGATTCACAACAACAAGAGTTGGCTCGATTTCGAGGCTCGGATATACCGTCGTCACGGGAACACTCTTTTCTCAGGAACCCTTGAGGCTTACCGGAGGTGTGGAATTTGCTCCCCGATCGTTGTCTCCGCCAGAAGGGGAAAGAGAGAGAATTTTCCCTGGTGCTGGGGTTTTCGGAGCCCCGCGAGTTGGCCAATCGCTTGTTCAACATTTTCTCATTCGATGAGGAGAAGCGCTTGCTGCAGTGCAGCATTTCTTCGGATTCTTTGCAGAGTATCGAGATACCTTCTGGTGGCAATCGTAAGAGAAAAACCAGCGCAGCTTCTTCTAGCGGTGTTGAGATGATAGATGGGACGACTCCTTTGGTCGCCCGAGATGACACTACCCCTGAGGTTCAGGCAGTTGAGCGCCCGCCCCTCCGGGTTCCTTCTGCAGAGGCGGCAGCCGGCGGCGGTGTGGTAAGCATTCTCATTTGCATGAAACTTTGACTTTTCATCTTGTTAAGCTAATTTTCATTTTTCCTTTGTGCAGGTTGAGTCTCAGGATCGGACTGTCGTTACTTGGAACGACCACTATGTGTGCCTGAAGGATGGGTATTTGGCCCTTGAGCAAAAGCTTAGAACGACGATGAGTTCGCTTGCCTCGACGAGGGAGGCGCATGATCGTGATGTTTCACGATTCCGCCAGATGGGGTCCGGGCTGAAGTCCGAGTTGGAGAACGCACGTGCGACATTGGAGGTAGAGAAGACACTGGTAGAGAGAACCACCCAGATGTTGAAGCATTCCCAGGAGGAAACCACCAGTTTAGAGACTCGGCTTCGAGCGGCGAGGGCCCAAGTGGAGATGCTATCTTATGAGAGTCATGTGTCGGTGCTGAAGGCCGCTGGACTTGCGGAGTACTTGCAGTCGCTGGACTACATGCGGGACCGTAGCCTGATTGCGAAGGAGGTGCGTGACGAGATCTGGTCCAAGGTGGTGGAGCCTCAAGTGGAAGACGCCCGTGAGTTAGCCTTAGGCGCGGAGCGGCGAAGGCCTTCCGTTTTGTCGGCCGGCGCTTAGGATGCGACACCTCTGGTTTTAGCTTTGATGACGTTTTTGAGGATGAGCGCTCTGATGTTGACGCTGTCGATGAGTAGTGTCCTCTTGTATGCTTTGTATTCTTCCTCCAGTCATTTGCGTCGTGTGTTGCCTTTGCTTTACAGCTGTAGTGGCGCTCTTGTGCGTTGGTCTGTACGACATCATTATCTTTTGTATCACTTAGCTGTTTTGTTTTTTTTCTTTGCCTATTTTGAGTACTGTTTTTGCAAGTTTGGGTTGCGGGAGAGCGTGTGGATGGAGTATTTCAGTATTTGCAACTTCGTTCGCATAGTTCTATCCTGCAGCTTAGTTTGCACAATGGTTGATCGCGGCTTTGCTGTGAGGGGGGCAGGCCCCCATGGGGAGTTTGCACGAGGGTTGCTCGCGACTTAGTTTGCACGAGTGTTGCTTGCGGCTTAGTCGTGATGGGGGCAGGCCTCTGCCCCCCTCACTGGGAGTTTTTGCGAGGGTTGCTCGCGGCTTAGCCGTGAGGGGGGCAGGCCCCCACGGGGAGTTTGCACGAGGGTTGCTCGCAGCTTAGTTTGCATGAGGGTTGCTCGCGGCTTAGTTTGCACGAGGGTTGCTCGCGGCTTAGTTTGCACGAGGGTTGCTCGCGGCTTCGTTTGCACGAGGGTTGCTCGCGACTTAGTTTGCACGAGGGTTGCTCTCGGCTTAGCCGTGAGGGGGGCAGGCCGCCACGGGGAGTTTGCGCGCGGGTTGCTTGCGGCTTCGTTTTCACGAGTGTTGCTCGCGGCTTAGCCGTGAGGGGGGCAGGCCCCCACGGGGAGTTATGAGTGTGTCGTCTTACCTGTTTGAATAGACAAGATTTGCAGCAACATAATGCAATATTCGAATAAGGATAACTTGCGCGGGATCAGGCCCGCGGCTTACACACATCATAGAATTTTTTTGTCAAAAAGAAATGCGTTACACAATTCGGAAAACACAAAGTAGGAAATCATTGATAAAATCGGCGCAGGTTCCGCGCGTTCCAAGTGCGGGGAAGAGTCTTTCCTTCGGCGGTCCGTAGCTTGTACGTTCCTGGCTTTATCATTGTTGTGACGACGAAGGGACCTTCCCATGTAGGAGAGAGCAGCTGCGTCCCTTTACCGGCGGCCTCTACGGTGCGGAGGACCAAGTCCCCGACGTTGATCGATCGAGGTCTCATCTTGCGATTGTAGTATCGGGCAGTCCGTTGTTGGTAGGCCGCAACGCGGAGGGCTGCCTCCTCGCGGACTTCATGGATCAAATCCAAGTTGTCTCTGAGTGTTTCATCATTCTTCTCAAGGTTGAAGTTGGAAATCTGGGGGCTTGGGACGCCGATGTCGACCGGGATGATGGATTCGGTGCAGTAACAGAGATTGTACGGTGTTTCTCTAGTGGGAGTTCTCTCGGTGGTTCGGTACGTCCATAGCACACCGGGGAGTGCATCGACCCACAGCCCCTAGCATCCTGAAGTCGCGTCTTCAACCCTTTTAAGATGGTACGGTTGGTCACCTTGATCTGCCCATTGGTTTGCGGATGCGACACAACCGTATGTCGCAACTCAATCTTCAGATCCTCGCATAGCTTTGCGAAGGACCTCCCTGTGAACTGAGTACCGTTGTCGGTGATGATGATTGCAGGGACTCCAAAACGGCAAACGATGTTCCTCCACACAAACTGTTTTTCATTCTCCTCGGTGATCTTGGTCAGCGGCTCCGCTTCCACCCACTTAGTGAAATAATCGATAGCGATTATGAGGAATTTCATTTGCCCCGAAGCTTGAGGTAGAGAGTCAAGCAGGTCTATTCCCTATAGTGCGAACGACCATCCTCCTTGCAGCGTGGAGAGGGAGACATGAGGTTGTCGAGGGACGTTGGCATGCAGTTGGCAACTCTTACACTGTTGGACGAAGTCGGTCGCTTCCCTCTTCATAGTGGGCCAGTAGAAGACTTGACGTAAGATTTTGCGTGCTAAAGCTTTTCCGCCCAAGTGCTCATCACATATCACTTCATGGACTTCGCGCAAAGTATACTCGGCGTCTCTTTCTGTTAGACACTTTAGGTATGGTCCCGAGAAAGGCCGCTTGTACAATTCTTCATTGATCAACACAAAGGTGGTTGCACACATCCTCAGGCGCCGTGCGTCTGTTTGGTCTTCCGGCAGTTGCTGGTGTTTCAGGGATGTAACCAGTGGACTAATCCAAGATTCTTCCGACTCATCGACCTCTGCGTTCTCTCATGGTCCTTGGACACTGGGAAAGACAATCTCTTCTACTTGGCGCCTCCTTGATTGGTACTGAGAAGGCGATGTGGCCAACTTTGACAGAGCATCTGCCCAGGAATTTTGTTCCCTGGGGATGTGAAGGATCTGAACTTGCGGTATCCTGAGCAGGAGGGACTTTACAAGTGGGAGGTACTGGGCTAGCTGCTCGTTTTTCACCTCGTAATCCCCTTCTACTTGGGAGACAATGAGTTGAGAGTCTGAGTAGACTATCAGCCCCTTGACGTGGCAGTCGATGGTGAGTCTGAGTCCTGCAATTAAAGCTTCGTACTCGACGACGTTGTTGGTGGCAGGGAACTTCAATCGGAGCTCATACTCCAAAGTGACCAGTCCGGGGCTTACGAGAAGCAATCCTGCTCCTGCGCCTTCGAGCCCAGACGCTCCATCAACGCACAGAGTCCACCGCTGATTGGGTTCGACTTGTGCGCTTTCTGTCTCTGTCGGTAGTGTATTTTCAACAACAAAATCTGCCAGGACTTGCGACTTGATGACGGGGCGTGGCAAAAAGTGGATGTCGAATTCGCCTAACTCGACCGCCCACTTGACCAATCGGCCGGATGCTTCGGGTTTCTAGAGAATTGCGCGGAGAGGTGGCTCGTTCAACACTTTGATTGTATGAGCCTGAAAGTAGGGACGAAGCTTCCTGGCTGAGAAGACGAGTGCTAGGGCTGTCTTGTCTGCTGCTGGGTACCGAGTTTCCGCATCTGTGAGGATCTTACTGAGGTAGTAGACGGGGTGCTGGATTCCACCTTCATCCCTTACCAACACGGAACTTAGCGCCGCAGGTGTGACAGTGAGGTACAAGAAAAGTGTTTCTCCGGGAACAGGCTTTGACAGAAGCGGAGGGGAGGCCAGGTACTGCTTCAAAGCCTCGAAGGCGGCCTGACACTCGTCCGTCCACTGGAACCCCGCGGTCCTGGCTCCTCTGAGAATCTTGAAGAACGGGAGATACTTGTCCCCGGTCCGTGCCAGGAACTGGGAGAGTACTGTAATTCTCCCATTCAAAAGCTGCACTTCTTTGAGAGACTGAGGCGGTGACATTTCTTCGAGAGCTTTGATCTTTTCTGGGTTAGCTTCAATTCCCCGCTGCGTTACCATGAATCCGAAGAACTTTCCAGATGTAACCCCGAACACACATTTACTGGGGTTGAGCCTCATACCATACTGACGGAGGATTTTGAAACATTTTTCGAGGTTTTTCAGGTGATCTTCTCGACGAATGCTTTTAACTAGCATATCGTCCACATACACTTCCATAGACTTGCCAATGAGCTCTTTCAAAACCTTATTCATGAGCCGCTGATAGGTTGCTCCCGCGTTTTTGAGCCCAAAGGGCATTACCTTGTAACGGTAGATTCCTTTGTCAGTTCGGAATGTCCTGTGCTCTTCGTCCGCAGGATTCATTCGGATCTGGTTGTAGCCGGAGTAAGCGTCCATGAAGCTGAGGAGTCGGTGCCCGGCGGTCGAATCGACTAATTGATCGATCATGGGGAGGGGGAAGCTATCTTTTGGGCAAGCTTGGTTGAGGTTGGTGTAGTCCACACACATCCGCCACTTCCCAGAGGACTTCTTTACCATGACAACGTTGGCCAGCCAGGCAGGGTACTCAACCTCCCAGATGAACTGGGCGTCGAGGAGCTTTTGTACTTCCTCCTCGATTGCTTGGAGCCGCTCCGGAGCAAAGTTTCGCTTCTTTTGAATGACGGGTTTGCAAGCTGGGTTTATGTTGAGGGAATGCTGGATGACTCGAGGATCTATGTCACGCATATCCTCGGGAGCCCAGACAAAGATATCTTTGTTCTTGCAGAGATAAGCTGTCAGTTCCTCCTTTTCTTGCTGTGGTAGGAGGGAGCCAAGCTGGACGGTGCGGGCAGGAGCAGTTGGTGACAGAGGGACTTCGACCAACCCTCGATAGGCATTCCCCGCTGCAGGATCGCCTCGTCACGTAGATCGAAGTCGTCAATATTCAGAGCCGTGGCCTTGATGGGTTGTGCTTGCTTCGAGTAACAAGTTCTAACAGCCTCCTGGTTCCTGCTTACGACTCTGATCCCTCCTGAAGTGGGAAACTTCATCGCGAGAAGGGGAATTGCAGGGATGGCTTTGAAAATGGACTGGACAGGTCTTTCGAAGATTGCATTGTAGGTTGAGCTTGAGTCTACCACAACAAACTGTACTTCATGCGTTGCCTGCCTTGGGAACTCTCCCATAGTAACGGGTAGGGTAATCATTCCCAGCACCTGAACTGGATGGTTGTCGAATCCGTATACTGGTCATGCGGCTGGTGTCAGATGCTGCTTGGAGAGCTTCATGCTCTGAAGGGTGGAGGAGAACAAGACGTCGACTGAGCTTCCGTTGTCGACGAGGATTCGCTTGACATTATAGCAGGGCTCCCCAATCCCGGTGCTGATCACGAGAGGGTCTTGGTGAGGTGTTCGGAGCCCCTCGAGGTCTTCATCTCCAAAATTTATCGTGGTGTCTTGCCTGCACTTCTTATCCTCGTGGGTGCCCCCCTGCGCGCATACCGAGAGTATCCGAGCAGAAAGAATGGGTGATCCGGCTATGGTCTCGATGTTTCCAACCATCTGCCTACCACCGGCCCCTCCTTGCGGGGCACTTTGTTGATCTCTGGGCGGCCTGGGCGGATCTTGTTGATCTTGTAGGCGTCCCTGCAAAAATCTTCCGAGCAGCCCCAGGCGAACAAGAGGCTCGATTTCCTCCTTCAAGCGGGCACAGTCCTCAGTAGTGTGCCCTGTGCTTCGGTGAAACTCGCAGTACTTAGACTGGTCGTTCCTGGGATTATGAGCCGGCTGCTTAGGCCGTTGCAAGGCCGGCTCATTCTGGATGGCATAGAGTACGTTGGTGCGCATGGTGTTGATGGGGGTATAATCCCGGGGCGGATGATCTCTCTGACGGTCACGTCGGCGTTGCCCGTCCCGACGTTCTTCTCGGAATCTTCCTTCTTGGTGTTGAGGGGCCGACTCCTTCTCCTTCTTGCGCTTTTGGTTTCCGTCAAACTGTTGACGATGAGCTTCAATAGCCTCGTCGACTGCGATCTGCGCCTCTACGCGGTGTACGAGGTCGGGGTAGCTAGAGACGGTTTCCCTCATCAAAGCTGAGTAGAAGCCGCTCGGACGGAGACCCCCAAGGAACACTCCCCGCAACAGTTCTGGGTCGACACCTGGGATTTGACGAGCTTCTGTAGAGAACATGCGGAAGAAGTCCTTCAAACACTCTCCTTCGTTCTGACAGATACTTGATAAGTGGGAAGGGTCGCAGACGATCCTCCGATTTGCTATAAATTGATCCGCGAACTGTCTCGTTAGCTCCGTGAAGTCAGGAATGGTGTCCACCCTCAAGTAGTGAAACCATGTGCGGGCTTGCCCCTTGAGAGTGGCTGGGAACACTTGACAGAGCAACTGATCGGGTGCGTTGTAGATACTCATGATAGTAGTGAAGTGGTTGACATGTTCCAATGGATCGTCTGTTCAATCGAACATCTTGATGTTCGACAGCTTGAAACCATGAGGAATTAGATGTGACAAGATTTGCGGTGCGAGGGGTGGGGGGGGGGGGCTTGGTAGAATGGTCGGCAAGCGTGAATATCCCGTCGGCCAGCCTTCCGGTATTCTTCCGCGATCACCTCCCGAATTTCTTCCCGGGTGAACCTTTCGAGTGGGGGAAGTCGGACCTCGTCCCCCCAGTTGTGGCGGTGTCGCCCAGTTTCAGTTTCTCCACGAGCCTGGTGAGTGGAGCTGGCGGGGTCGAAGTATTCTTCAGGCGCTTCTTGTCTTGGAGCTTCTTGCGTCCTGCCATGATTTGGTAGTGGCGGGTTAACCGGTGCTAGAGGAGGAGCAGGAGGCGCTCCCAGATTCCTGAGTAGAGCGAGCATTTCAGTTTGCTGCTCCTCCATTTGTCGAACACGCGCCTCGAGGGCGGTGACAGGCGCGAAAGCGGACTCAGCGGTCAATGACACGTCCACGAGAGAATGGGAGCATGCTGGTTCAGTGTGTCCCTCTGGGACGGATCCTTCAGTCGTGCGAGTGCTTCTTTTCGCTATTGAAGCGGAGCTTGGATGCTGCAAAGAGGGAAGTCTTTACTTCTAAAGGATGTTGGGAATCGTGGTTCCCACAGACGGCGCCAAACTGTTGCGGACTAACTCAGCGTCCCGGTCGGACCGGAATAAATTGGACCGTCTTTGCTCTCGGGACGGTTGAGCGCGCACACAGTCAATGAAAACAGAGAGTTGACACAAGAGGTTTTAACGTGGAAAAACTCATCAACTGGGTAAAAACCACGTGACCGGATCTGTGTCGGTCAAAGTCCACTATCAGATTGTGGTTACAATGCATTTGGAGAATCGAGGGCGACAGGCCGCTCCTCGTTACAACTTGGAGGTGAGAGAGAGTTTCTGACTCGCAACGGGCAACAGGCTGCGCCGAGGGAGTTCTGGGTGCTAACTTGGTGGTTGGTGTGCTTGGGCGTTGGCGGTGGTTGTCTTCTTCCCTCTTCCGCGCACTTGGGGACTTGGCTCGTAGGCGGCTTGAGGATGACCCGAGGGAGGAGTTCGGCAGAGCTCTGGCCTGAGGAAGAAGAAGACTCCGGAGCAAAAAAGTGAGAAATGAGGAGGCCTGAAGCTCCTTTTATAGCCTTCAGGAGGTAATTATGGCAGGCCCCCCACTAACTTAGTGGCTTAGTGGGTGGTTACCTGCAGATCGGACGACAACAGATGCCTACTAGCGATCGGACGATGGCCGACTTGCAAGAGGAGGCGGCGGTTGACGGCGGACGACGGCGGTGGCCGTCGGTGGCCGTCGGTTGTGGCCGGCGGCGGCGCGGCGGGTGGCGGCGGCGGGCAGCGGTGGCTGGCGGTAATTGTTGAGTGGGAGGCCACCATGATCTCTCATATTGTGGTGGAAGATCATGGGGGAGTGGGTTGACCAGTCAAACCCATGATCTCCACAATAGGAGGGATCATGGGAGAGATGGTTAAGTGCACGCACAAGCCTATAAATGGGGCTTCATCCCCATCAGGGATAAAGACTCGAGTGTTGTTGTAATGGAAAAAAATAATTAACTATAGACTAAGGCTCCGTTTGGCAATGTGGTGGCGGTCGTAAACGCACGGGTTAAACCATCATTCGTTAAGGATCATCTAACAAACATCATCCGTTTGAACATAAAAGTGGATGAAGTTCCTTGGATGGGCGTTAACGAATGACAATTTTAACCCCCATGTTCATGACCATCAGAACTTCATCCGCCAGATTATGTTTGTTAGGTGATCCTTAACAAATAACTGTTTCACCCATGCGTTTACGACCGTCACCACCCTGCCAAATAGAGCCTAAAACCACTAGGGAATGAGACCCTCCATGCATCAGCTTCCAGCTGCAGAAAGGGAGGGCGAGAACCGGTCGAGTGGACCCCGCAAGTGGAGTCTCCCTTTCCGCCGTTGATTTGGGAGAATGCATCATGACTGTGAACTGGATCCCCTCCAGTTTGCTCAAACTTGAGAGGATCCTGATCCAAGATAGAGGGGGTGCAACCTATAATTATGCATATTTATAGGTGATTGTTATTAGCACTATAATTTTGGCTAGCCGCACTATGTTTTCTCATAATTTCTCGCACTATGTTTTCTCATAATTTATAGGTGATTGTTATTAACACTTTTCTTAAAAATGCATGTACAAGACGTATTTTCAAAACACACGAAAAATTAGGAAAAAATATAGTACGACTAGCCAAAACTGTAGTGTTAATAACAATCACATATTTATATTCATGAATAATATTGAGTATTTACCCATTTTAAGATGATGGATATAATTTCAGTAACATAAGAAAAGCGGTATATCATTTTAAGGCATAAGAAATTTATTTTTATATAATTACATCAAGGGCATGATAAAAAAATAACTTCACGCCAACTGTGAGTCTGAGCCTCTGGAAAAAAAATTAGGTGCGTTTCTTGCCGGTGCGCGAGCGGCAGATCGCCGTTAGATACATCACAAGTCGATCCTGCATTTAGATACAGCTGAATCTCGCTGCGAGAAGGCCGTTGAAATCTAGATCCTTGCGATGCAGCTGTCTCGCACACCTGCAAGAAACACAGGAAAAAAATTTCGAGCCTATGTGGTATTTGAATGTACTTTTGTGTGCATGTAATGGTGACGAGTTTTAAGTTGGTTTTGAATTTTCAAAGTCACATGTTTCACCATCTTCACCTACCGACCGTCAATGCGGACTTTTCTTCAAGCCGCCCATATGAGCCGCCCATGTGCTTTAAATGAGCACATACGAGAAAGCTTTTTGAAAAGATGCCAAAGCATGTGAAATGACTCTATAAAAGGCGAGCACGACAAGCTATGAAGAACACACCACAAGTCAAACAAAGTGAGGTAAAGCTTTGAGGAGGAGAGCGGCAGTGCACGACCAAAGGTGGTGGTGTGCGTCGACATCCGATTGCGGGCTGCATCGCCTACATAGAGCAAAAACGTGGGGGTAGCGACAAGACATCAGATTTGCGAGCTGCGACAAGGTGCACGGTGCTCGATGGTTGCATCTCGTAGGCGGTGGTGGTTGTGCACAAGTGTTCATGTTGGCGGGCTGCACATTCGTGATAAGGTCAAGTCTCACTAGGAACTCTTCTCGGTGGTGATGGTGGTGGTGGTTGGTCGTCTGATGACGACGAATGTTCATTTTGGTACGAATCTTGTGCGTCTGTTTTACGGATTGAAACAAGTTTATATTACTCTTGCAGATTTTCGTAGTCTGAATTCTTCTGCAGTATAATTTCGGATTTTTATCTCTTAATTTTGAGTACTTACTAATTTTATTGTGTCAATAAAATTGTGAAAAATACGTATTCTTTTGTAATTCTATATTTAGTTGTTCTTGGGGATTGCGCTTCCGCGACCGGAAATCCCAACAACGAGGACTATTTTTTGAATTTAATTGAGCAAGTCCATGTCTTCGTAGTGTCGGGATTAGCTTTGGTCTACGAGTAAAAGTTCTTATGTATTTTCAGGTATGTGACAGGACCTCTTTGTCGCAGCATGTAAGTAATCGATTGACCTATAAAAGTTCTTATGGATTTGCTTTAATCCTTTGATTTTTTCTTATTGTGTACCATCTAAGATTGACCTATAAGTAATCGATTCCTCATCTGGTGACAGTCTTCAAATGCTTTCTTTGGTTTCATCAGAAGCGAGGCATTGTATGTCAGAAGCGATAAGCAAGATACGGCTTGTCTTGTATATCAGTAGCCAGGCATTGTGCTGGCCCCAACTACATGAGGCTACACATTACTTTTTCAATGCACTTAAAGTTTTATATCACAATAAAATGCATACAAATATCAAACTAGGAGTCACCCTGGTCGTGCCAAACACAGCACGATCTGCGAGAAAATATGAAATTTGGATTGCAATCCACCTAGACGAAGCACAAAGCAAAGTTCATTGAAACCTTCGACGTCGATGCAAGACATCCAACTACACCAGTAACACCACCACCGGAGAGAAAATGTTGTCAAGGTCAACTGCAATCACGCATAGCTGGAACCCAAGCCCGCACCTCTCCTCCTCGAGCACCTAACTGAGCCAAGGTTCATGAGGCCCTCTGAAATCAGCCGTCGGAGGTCGCCACGGCGAAGCTAAGCAGATCCTTTCAAGGTCGGCGTCAACACTATCCTCCAAGACCGGCGATTATTTCCTCCAAGGACCGGCACACCTTCCACCAATGCGATAGGACTAGAGTTGCGTGGCGGTGGGGAAGAACAGCGGCGAGAGGATCGATGGATCTATCTTTCCCAATGTTGCAGCCTACGATTTCTTCTCTTGCGAATGACTCGCCGGGATTCTCTCGCTTGCGACTGTTCTGTCGACCACGTGTTAAAGCTAATGGATCAAAAAAGAAAGCTAACATAACTTTGCCTCCATTTTCATTGAGTCATTCACATCATTCCTTTAAGTAAAAGTTTGTAGGTAACTATTTTTCTCATGATATCTCCTTCCAAAAGTTGCTCAACACTCATTGCCCTCATTTGGCAGTCATCATGTGATTTATGGTGTTACAGGTTTATCAGCTTCCGCATAGTTCGACCTCAAACTACACATCATGCTGCAGTACACATGACTTTAATACAATTTGTAAAATTTGACGCACAATATAATTGACAACTTTTGAGAGCATGTGGTGAAGTGTTGTTTGAAACCTCACAGTTAAGCATGCTCTGATGTGAGAAGTCTTAAGATGGATGAATTTTTAGAAAATACTCTTACGCCGCATGCGAAAAAAGTTAAAAATGTGCAATTCAACTTAGAATGGGGTAAGGTGAACCAAAACAACTTTGTTCCATAACAGAATCTCTACACTAAACAAAATAGACGTGGAGATCGGACAATTTTACAGCATGTACCATAGATCATCTTGAGCTTTTTTTTTTGAAGGAAAAAGATACAAATTTCATTCAGGGAGTGCGTTCTAAAGAAATTAAATCGAGAACATCAGGAGGAAGATAAGAAGGCTTGGAGAAAGAAAGACCAGAAAAATAGAAAGAACCCACAACCGGAAGGAGGGGATGGGGATTGTTGGCTGTGACAAATCCTTGAATCCCCCCAAAATCATTGCTCGAGAGTGGAAAGGGCAATTTTTGAAATCCTTTATGACTTCCTTTCAACTCATGAATCTTGATTTGCCATTCAAATAAAGAAATTTGACGTGATGGAATCAAAATTTATTCATTGTGCGCTAAATAGTGCCTCCAAGAACACAGGGGCTTTTAATGGAGTCCGATGTTATTTGAAAAAAAAGAGAGAGAAGAGGGGAGACCCATCGCCAATCTCGTGACAGTCAACCGTAACCTATGAGTGGCTAGGGCCCACTATAGGACATAGGATGGTCGGCTTGATGGAGCCGTTCACCAGATCAGAGCATTGGCGCGATCCGTTTCGTTTTTTTTTTTTGTTTGGACCATTGCCAGAATCAAGGCAATAATAAAAAAAGGCATTTATATTGGCAGCCCAGCTTTGAATATTAACAGCCCAGCAAAATAATAAAAACATACATAATAATATAATATGACTGCTAATAGCAGCCCAAAATGTGGAACACATGTCTTTTGAAAATAAGTCTACTATATGATATTTTTAGAAATAATGTTCAACATGAAAGTTGTAGATCTCGACGAGATCTACAACTTTCATGTTGAACACTTTTTCTAAAAATGCAATATAGTAGGCCTATTTTCAAAAGGCACGGAACCCGGACATAACTATGCGAGTTCCGTCCGGGTTCTGCGACTTTTGAAATTAGGCATAATATATGATATTTTTAGAAAAAGTGTTTAACATAACAGTTGTAGATCTCGTCGAGATCTACAACTTTCATGATAAACACTTTTTCTAAAAATGTCTATTCAAAAATTTAATTTTTGGGCTGTCAGTATCCATCGGGCTGCCAATAGCCATAATTTAGACGGTCATTATCTTTGGGCTGCCAATATCTATATAGAGGCTGCCAATATAAACACTAAAAAAAACCGGAAATAGGACGGTCGGCTTGATAGAGCAGTTCACCGGATCAGAGCATTGGGGCGATCCGTTTCGGTTTTTTTTCTGTTTGAACAGTCGCCAGAATAATGCAATAATAATAAAAAAAAACCTTTTATAGTGTTTTGCCGTGAGCTACCCAAAAGGAGGAGGAAATAAATTTTTTCGTTTTCCATGTACTAGAATAAATATTAATCCGACCACCCTTAAGTTGAAATTGGAGAAACAAAGCCGCCTCTTAGCAAAAAAAAATTGGGAGAGAAACCGCCTAGAGTTTTGGAGAGCCGCCTGTGAGGGGAAACGCACCACCTCTATCTTCCTTTCTCTCTCTCTCTTGCTCGTGCACTCAGAGAGGCTGCTGGCCTTGGGTGTTGTCGCCGGTCTTGTAGGAGGTAGCCGTCGGCGTTGAGAGAGGGAGTTGCTGTCGGGCTTATTAGAGTTTGTCGCCGGCATTGCAGTGACCGTTCTTTGGAGTGGAGAGACGTGGTGTCAACGGCTTGCGTGGGTGCAGTTAGCCTCGACGGTATTTCTCTCTGGTGATGGTGTTATTCTCCGACGGCGGCTTTGTTCTCCGGTGGAGGTGCGGTTGAACGTCGGACTTCGACGTTGAAGGTTCCCGTGAACTTTGTGCATCCGCGAGGCAGATTGCAGTCCAGATCTCAGATTCTCGCCGCGGATCGTGTATGTCCGATGCATCCACGGCGTATTTATCGGACGGTCATTTTTCTCATGTTTTCTTTGTATTTGAATTTATATTTTCATTATATAAATTGTGTGACTATACTTTGTGTTCTTGAGTAACTGCAAATTTTATAGCTGTGTCTGCGTTTTTATTGGATTTTACAACAAGTGGTATAAAAGTCAAGTTCCGAGTAGGTGACTGATTGGACGTTCCAGTTTTAGGTTTAGGTCAACAGTAGGTGACGACATCGGTCTGCTCCTTATCTTTCCAGATCTGATCCGTGAATTAATCAGATTGCCTAGAGGTACTCAGGTACTGCATGCAACTATGGCAGGGAAGAACACTGTGTTGGCCAGATATTCATTGAAGAAGTTTGACGGTAGCGGAAACTTTTGCATATGTCAGATTCAGGTCAAGGATATGTCGTTTGAGCAAGGGTTGATGAAAGTATCTAGTGTCTACCTAAATCACCTAAAGGGGGGTGAATAAGTGATGTTTGTGTCCTTTCACGGAATAAAAACAACTTAAAAATTAGAGCACACAGAACACAGAGATCTATAGTGGTTTCCCGAGTTGGGTTGGTTCACTGTCCCGCCTCGCCTATCTACCACGAAGGGCTAAATTCAGCTACTTTACCTTTCTAAGATTTCAACAAATCTGACATCTCGGAGGCTCAACTCCTACAACTCGGAGACAACGCTCCTATCACTCGGTGAACAACCTCTCCTACAACTTGATCCACAGACGGATCTACAACTGGATCAAAAAACGGATCTACCACTCGAAGGGAAAACCTCCAGAATTCACGGAACGACTAGATCTGAATGGATGGGAATCTTCAGAAAGCAATGATCCAGTCGATTCAGTGGAGAAGGATCAAATCGTGCAGCACACTTGCGTCAGCCGTGAGTTGTCGCGCGCTACGGACGGAAGCCGACGGTGATCTTCGTTTTGAATCTTTCTTGATTTGGACACGATTAGGGTTTGAGAATAAATCATGCCGGAAATCTCGCGGGTCAATGTACATGGCTGTCGGGAAGAGCGGACCGGATTTTGAAATCGGGGACAAGAAATAATCCTAAGTAATATGCGTCGAGTATCGTTGAGGATACTCACCGAACAAGAATTTGACGAATTTTACTTGGAGAAATTCAGCCCAATTGAATCTTAACACTTGACGCCATGCAGAGAAATCACTCGACGAATATCGGTTAGTATATTCGACGAATTCGACGAGTATCGGCTAGAATACTCCACGCATTCGACGCCTAACCAAGTGATATTCGACGACTAACCAAGTGATATTCGACGAATCCAACTTAGAAAATCCAGAGAAGTAAAATCGAAATGATTCGACGAATTCGTCGGGTATCGACATGTATATTCGACGAATTCGACGAGTATCGATAGATACATTCGACGAATTCGACGAGTATACACGATGATACTCCACGATTTTTACTTGACAGATTTTCTAACTTACATAAATTTTACCCTAAGTACGTACGATGAATTCGACGAGTGCTAGTAAGTATATACGACGAATTCGACGAGTATTAATGAGTATACTCGACGAATTCAACGAATATGTCTTACGATACTCGACGAATTTTACTTACGTAAAATTCATGTTCTTCTGATTTCCATTCCTTGACCTTCCTCGATCCTTCTCATGCACTTGAGATAGAAGCACATCCCAATAGAGAGATTGCATGTGAGTCAACACATTGGCCTACACAATGAAGAATTACATCATATATTCCTGTGTTTCATGATTCACTGTAATCTGACATTGGATTGTACTTACCAATACAGTCCTGCAAGCACATAACTAAAACACAGCATCAAATACACTCTCAATTCATCTTACCTTAATGGAACCCTTCTTCAAATCAAGATTATTGTGGATACAATACCCAATAGTTGATCCAAGTGCTGCGGGGGCGTGATTTTTGGCCTGCTCCGGTGAAGGATTCTGAGTGGACGAAAATGGATGAGCGCGCCACTAGCGCTATCAGGATGTGCGTTGACGACAAGGTGTTGTTCAACATCGGTATTGAAGAGCCAGTTGTCACGTTGTGGGAGAAACTGAAGGGATTCTACATGAGTAATTCGTTGACCACGAGGCTGTTACTGAAGCAGAGATTATACGACCTGAAGATGCAGGAAGGTGGTAACCTGCAGGAACACTTCAACGTGTTCAATGGATTTTTGAGCCAACTGCATGTGATTGGTGTGAATGTGGAGGAAGAAGACAAGACCTTATTGCTTCTTACCTCGCTCTCGGCGTCGTATAAGCACATGCAGACCACTCTGTTGTATGAGAAAGATACAGTAGACGTAGAGCAGATTACGTTTGCATTACTGTCCAGTCAGGTGCTATCAGACCCCGCTCCTGAGGGTGAGCATGCTTTAGCAGTAGGAGGACGACGAGGGAGGCAATTCAAAAATGGATCTGGAAGTGCGCGGGCCAGATCCAAATCGAGAAAGACAGTGGCGTGCTACCATTGCAGACAGAGTGGTCATATCAGGAGACATTGTCCGCAGCGTGCGCAGATTTCTGGGGACGTCCAGGGTGTGGGCTAGGCGGCAGTAGCGACGACAGATGATAGTGATGTATCTCTCCTCATCACCGAGACTCCATGTGACTCGGATATCTAGATATCAGATTCTGGTGCTTCGTAACACTTTTGCTCAGATGCAGGGATGTTCAGTTCACTGGAGGTGGCAACTGGGTCGGTCTTTCTGGGTGACTGTTCAGCATGTGAGGTCACGAGGACATGACGGTAGATATCATGATGCATGATGGAGCAATGCGTAGGCTTGAGCGGGTACACCTGATACCTAAGCTGCGAAGGAATTTGATATTGCTGGGCAGACTAGACTCCAGAGGATGCAATTTTGCGGTGAGAGGTGGAGTTCTGACGGTGACGCGAGGACGCACCGTGCTCATGCGAGCTATGCAATGTGGTAGTCTTTACCGGCTGATGGGGATCACGATGCGAGGTGATGTGCCCATGAATTCTGCTGCCGACAGAGTTGATGGTCGAGGTGGTGCAGGAGATCGCCCTTCTGGTAGTCTGACTAGGCGAGTCAGATTCAGTGATCCAGTTGTGTCGACATTCAGAGGTTGAGCCCGAGTAGGGATGAGTCGACTGAAGCAGGTCGGCTGACACCTCAAACTTGGTGCTTCTTGCAAATTGGTGCTTCGTGCAGACCGTGCTATGTGCAGTGTTGCCTAGTGCAGATGGTGCTTTGTGCAGGGAGTGTTTTGTGTAGGTGGTGGCTCCGAATCCCAAATCAAGATGGTGGATTGTTAGTTTTTTGGTTTGGACCGTCGCCAGAATCAAGGCAATAATAAAAAAGAAAAAAAAACCTTTCATAGCTTTTGTGGTGAGCTACCAAAAAGGGGAGGAAATAAAATTTTCCTTTTTCATGTACTGGAATAAATATTAATCCCACCACTCTTGAGTTGAAATTAGGGAAACAAAGCCGCCTGTTAGAAAAAAAAATTTGGAGAGGAACCGCCTAGAGTTTTGGAGAGCCGCCTGTGAGAGGAAACACACCTCCTCTGTCTTCCTTTTTCTCTCTCTGGCTCGTGCACTCGGAGAGGTTGCTGGCCTTCGGTGTTGTCGCCGGTCTTGGAGGAGGTAGCCGGCGACGTTGAGAGAGGGAGTTGCTGCCGGGCTTATTAGAGTTTGTCGCCGGCGTTGCAGTGACCTTCTTTGGAGTGAAGAGGTGTGGTGTCGACGACGTGCGTGGGTGCAGTTAGCCTCGACGGTGTTTCTCTTCGGTGGTGGCGTTATTCTCCGGCAGCGGCTTTGTTCTCCGGTGGAGGTGTGGTTGAACATCGGACTTCGACGTTGAAGGTTCCGGTGAACCTTGTGCGTCCGCGAGGCGGATTGCAGTCCAGATCTCAGATTCTCGCCGCGGATCGTGTGTGTCTGGTGCATCTACGGCGTATTCATTGGACGGTCGTTTTTCTTCAATTTTCTTTGTATTTGAATTTAGATTTTTATTATATAAATTGTGTGGTTATATTTTGTGTTCTTGAGTATCTGCAATATTTATAGTTGTGCATGCGATTGTATAGGATTTTAGAACATGTCTATCCCAGGACCCCCACTTGGAAATATAACGGTCGACTTGATCGATCAGTTCATCAGGTCGGAACATTCGCTCTGACCTGATCTAAACACACATTTGGAGTGATCCAAAACTTCTTGCAAAATTACATATTGCACCCCTCTTATTTTTTAAACGGCAAAAATCTTTCATGTAAGTTTACATTTCATAAGATCCTTGCACAAAAATATTCATTTAGAGTAAATTTTCAAGGTCTTTTCTGCATTTGATGTAATGAAATGTAAAATTACAAGGAAGGTTTTTGTAATTTCAAAAGTAAGAGAGGTGAAAAATATAATTTAGTAAAGTTAGAGGGAAGACTGGATAAATGCCCCAATGTATATGAAAGAAAATATTATATAAAGAAAGGAATGGACAAGTTTCCCTCTTCACCCTCCTTCCATTTTACCTTCTTTCATTGCTCATCCTGCATGATACTCTAAGGAATTATTTTCCTAGCAATTAAGAAGATAATTCAAGCTAATTCGAGGCAAATCGATTTCAATTTTGAGTTCATTTTAATTTGGAGTCGATTAAATTAATTATTTTTTTCAAACATAAAAAACAAGGCCTACAGTGATGAAAATACCTTCTCAGAGTGTATTTTGCCTCATCAGATCTTCAGTTCTAAAGAGGAAGAACAGTTGGACGGCATCAAATGTTTTGCTTCATCAGGCTGGCTATAATCTCGGAGAACCGAGGCCGTTTCGAAGGACAGCTGTCCCAGCACCTTAGCATCAGGGAACTCAGCACTGGAGGGCAGTGGTTCGGGATCTCCGGCCGGAGACCGCAGGCGGCAATGCCGACCGCCGCCTGCACCGGCGAGTAGGAAGAGTAGGCCGCCTCTCCGGTGACCATCTCCCACAACACCATCCCGAAGCTGTAGGCATTACTCATGCAGGTCTCGGTGACCGTCTCCGGATCGCCGGCAATGATCTGCACCACCGTTCAGCAATCAACATGAAGCAATCAACATGAAGCAATCATATGCCACATATTCCTCATGCAGCTTGAATTACACGCAGATTAGGATGTGATAGGGGTTTATTGGTAATTTATGATCAATTTTCTGTATAAAAAAAGAGCATATAGATGATCCTCTCATATCCTCTCTCCCAATCCCTGCATTATCCGAGCCGCTTTCACTCCGTCCCCATTCTCGTCATCCTTGGATCATAGTCTTTTGGACTCTTTTGAGAGAGAGAGACAGAGGAGTGTTTTGGAGGATCCAGTCTCTGAGTACTAGGCGGGAGCTTGTCTTCTCTCTTTGTATGTGCTATTTGCATCCAATGCATTTTCATCGTTTGTGTTCATAGTTTTTCATACGGCGCAGTTGGTTCTTAGCATAATACCTTGGCTAAAGGTCTATAAATACAAGGCTTTATGGGGATGTATTTTGTGGGTGGAATCCGAACGGAAAATTTTCTCCCGTTTGGATGGGTGGTGGCGATTCACTGCGAGTGGAATTAGGCATGAAACAGTGTTTTGGTGATTATTGGTTCCAAATGGTGGTTATTCAAAAGGTTAAAAAAACGGAGCCTTAAGTGAATCATGCATATGAGGAGACATGCAATAAGTTGACAACTCGGATACAAGGGAGTTTTAAATTTTTGATCAGTGAATTTAAGATTATGATATAACCAACCCTAAAAGGTAAATAAATGTCTTGAACCCTTAAAATTGGGTCCAAAAAGCAAAAAGAACTTGTTCGATTCGAAGATTTTGTGAGGACGGAATTAGTTTTTGTCCAAAATCAAAATTCATGTGAATTGAATTGATCCTAATTCCAGCCATTGTTTGTTTGGAGGATGCCATTCATCTTCAACCCTAGCAAACAAAAAAGACTTGGGAGCCCAAAGCAGCGGACGAATGGGTTGGATTAGTGATGAGGGAGCTTTTTGCGCGGGCACGAATGGGGTTATGCTCCTGCAATCTCATGGAAGGAGTTTCAATTCACAGGCTTTCCTAGAAGAACCGTTCCAATAGCTAGGGGAAGAAAATGATCGATTCCAGAGTTCCACGACCTCAATTGGGGTAAGTTGTAGCGGCGCGGCGGTGGTCGGCAGAATCAGCCATGGGCTGGAGGAGGAGAGAGATGAAGGGTTCGTGGAGAGAGAAGAAATGTTAAAGGAGAGAGACGGAAAATAACAGGAGAGAGAGAGAACATACTTCATTATTGCATAACAGTCATTACAACATTTACATCTATTTATACTAATCCACCACCCACATTTTGACCGTTACCCCTCAATACCCGTTAGCCATCATAATGGCTACATCCCTACCCTGCCCATTTAAGCTGCCCGGGGTGTACGGTCTGTCCGGCTTCCCTCAAACAACACCCGCCTATAAAAAGGTGTTGTATCATGAAACCCTAAACCCCCTTTCCCCAACTTCTTCCTCTACTGAGATCGAGGGCGGCGCGCTCCTGGAGGAAGATGAGGAATCCGGCGGAGTAGCGACGATGCCATACGCAGAGAACGTCGAGGGTTGCCGCCGGAGGTTCCCATCCTGGAAGGTATCTCTGTATCCCCTGTCGTTTGTTGCTTGTCCTCTTGCGTTTTTGTCCTATTCGTTTTTGGTGTTCCTTTTGTGAGAGTTGTCTGGGTGTGTGGTAGATCCAACAGTCCTAGTAGCGATACCTACGCCATAACGTCAATATTGTTAGAAGGTGAACCGTTTTTATTTCTATGGATAACAGAGGGGTTAGCGATTTCGTCCCTGATTAGAGTATTCTGTGGATTTTGTGGTAGATCTATCATTTCTGGCGAGGCTACTTGCTTCTGCGTACCGCTGAGTCTGTTGCCTTGTGTTTGTAGTTGGTGCTCCTGAACATCGTTGGTGTTCTTTGTATCCTGCAGAAGATGACTAGTATCAGTTGTTGGTAAATAATCCACTGGGATGACATGGGAAGGTGAGTGAGCGTTGTCGTCCCTGTATGTAGTGGCGGCATCCGGTTCCTGCATATCATTGTTTGAGTTAGGAGGCGTCGAAGTAATAGCAGTAGGGATGACATTTAAAGAGTCTTGGCTTTTAACTTCCCTGTTTGACTGTGCGGCTGTCGGTTGATCACATGTGCATTGAGCTTCTAAAATTGTCAAAGTCTTTTTGTCGATGGAGTCTAATGCTTCCCAGGTGGCTTCTTCCGGGAGAAAGCCTTCCCAATGAAAGAGGCCATGTTGAATAGCTTGCCCATTCTGAAAAATTGTTCTCTTGTCCAAAAGGGCAAGAGGATTATGATATGTATCTGGCAGCGCTGAGACTGGTATATGATGAGTGGGAAAATTCGCAGTCTTATAGTATGGTTTAAGCAGAGAAACGTGAAATATGAGATGTATTCTACTAGTCGGTGGTAACTGAAGTCTATATGCGACTTGTCCTATTTTTTCTAGCACTCCGTATGCTCCAAAGTATCGTAGGCTAAAACGCTTACATTTTCTTTGGTGCAGGGATAATTGTTTGTAAGGATGAAGTCGCAGGAGAATTACGCCTTCCTGGAACGAGATCTCCCTTCTCTTTCTATCCGCAAATTTTTTCATTTTCTTTTGTGTCTGATGTAAATGATGTTGTAATCGTAGTAATAATTGCTCTCTGCATGTGGATTCAGGTAGCAGCAGGTTGGCCGACTGCCCCCCCTCCCCAAAGGGTGGCAAAAACTGCGGAGGTGGTCGGCCAAACATTGCCTCATAGGGCGTTAAGCCTGCTGCTGCATGATATGTGGTGTTATAGTGATACTCGGCCCAACTTAACAATTGGGTCCAGTGCGCGGGTTGTTGAAACGCAAATAAACGTAGATACTGGTTAATACAACGATTGACCCGCTCAGTCTGTCCATCCGTTTGTGGATGGTAGGCCGAGCTAAAACGGAGTCTGGTGTCGTTTGTCTTGAAATATGTTAGCCAGAATTGGCTCAGGAAAATGGGGTCCCTGTCCGAAACAATTGTTTCGGGTAAACCGTGTAGTTTTCCACAAAAAACCCAGAAAACTTGAGCCACCGAAGGTGCTGTATAGTGTGTGGGCAGTGGGGCGAAATGAGCCCCTTTAGATAGTCGGTCGACCATCACTAGTATGGTTGTATAAGATTTGGATTTTGGAAGGTGGGTAATGAAATCGATAGAAAGATCCGTCCAAATCTTAGTGGGAATTGGAAGTGGCTGTAACAAGCCATAGGGTAAGTCATTGCGATCTTTTCCTTTTTGACAAAGGTCGCAATGTTGCACATAGGCATGAACATCGGCTGTCAATCCTGGCCAGTAAAAATATTGCGCTAATCTTTTGGCCGTTGCGGTGACGCCTGAGTGTCCACCCGTGCGTGTGTCATGAGCCTCGCTTATTAAAATGGTACGTTGAATAGATTGCGGGACATATAACTTGGCTTTATAGAATAATTTTCCTCCTATCATAGTCCAATCGGTTATCGAAGTGGGATTGGTGTCCAATTGATGAAGTATTGTCCTACTCTTGGTGTCTGATTGGTATAACTGTTTTATGTCGTCAAATAGTGTTGAGTAACAAAATGAAACACTTTGTAAGGTTGCGCAAAAAGCATCCACAGGTGTTTCATATTTCCGGGAAAGAGCATCAGTTGTCGTATTTTCCTTGCCGGGGCGGTATTGAATGGAGTAATTAAATCCTAACATTTTAGACAAGAATTTTTGTTGTTTCGGCAGTGTCATGACCTGAGAATTCAGGTTATGAAGCGTCTGGTGGTCTGTTAGTATGGTAAAAGATGATCCAATTAGGTATTGTCGCCATTCACTGACCGCGGTGGTGATTGCCAATAACTCCCTTATGTACGTGGATTTGGCTTGGTCCTTAGGCGACAGTTTCTTACTAAAATATGCGAGTGGGTGCCCCTTCTGTGATAAGACTGCCCCAATGCCACAATTAGATGCATCACACTCAATGGTGAAGGGTAACGAAAAGTCTGGCAATGAAAGGACCGGAGTTGTCATTAGAAGTGTTTTGATTTTCTGAAATGCTTGTTGGCTGGCTTCTGTCCATAAAAATCCATCTTTTACGAGTAAATCGGTGAGGGGCGCTGTCACTGTGGCAAACTGACGAATAAAGCGTCTGTAATACCCGGCTAGTCCGAGGAAAGCTCGCAATTGTTTTTGGTTTGTTGGTACGGGCCAATCTGCAATTTCCACTAGTTTTCCGGGTTGGGTTGGACACCGTTGCCTGAAATTACGTGGTCCTAAAAATTCTATTGTTGAAACTGCGAATGTACATTTGGAGGGTTTTAACGAAAGCTTATGGTTTTTTAAAAGTTGAAAAACCTCGTCTAGGTGTGACGCGTGAGCCTGTTCTGAATCACTATATATAAGAATATCATCAAAAAATATGACCACAAAGCGTCGAAGGAATGGTTGAAAGATGTTGTTCATTATGGCCTGAAACGTAGCTGGGGCATTTTTTAAACCAAACGACATTACTAGAAATTCATAGAAACCGTTATGGGTTCGAAAAGCTGTTTTATGAATATCTTGTGGATGCATACGTATTTGATGATATCGAGAAAACAAGTCAAGTTTAGAAAAAATAGTTGCCCCATGTAATTCGTCCAGGAGCTCGTCTATAGTCGGCATAGGGAAACTATCCTTTGCTGTTAATGAATTTAATACTCGATAGTCAACGCAAAAACGCCAAGTACCGTCTTTTTTTTAACTAGTAAAACTGGAGAACTAAATGCTGACGTACTTGGGCGGATTAGACCTTGGGCTAATAATTCGGCTATTAATCTTTCAATTTCGTTCTTATGATAATGTGGGTATCGATATGGCCTGACTCTGGCCACCGATCCTTCCGTAATTAATGGTATTTTATGGTCAAATGGCCGAATTGGGGGTAGACCCGTTGGTTTGCCAAACAGACTTTGATAGTCGATTAATAATGGGGGTAGACCCGTTGGTTTGCCAAACAGACTTTGATAGTCGATTAATAATGTCCGGATCATTGGATTTTGGACATCTGAAAAATCTGCGTGTGGTTTTGAATTCGATGTGTCCATGGTATCAGTTTGTAAACATAGCAACATGGATTCAATGGAATCCTGTGCCTGAAGTTTACAGATCTGGGAGGACGATATTGACCCTGGATTTAAGAACCGTTCTCCCTTCAGTCTACAGAGGTTGCCTTGATATGTGAACGTCATTTCGCGGGTAGCGTAATCTGTGGTAATGGGACCTAAAGTTTCTAACCAATTAAAGCCTAAAATAACGTCCGCCCCGTGTAGATCAACAATATATAAGTCTACTATAAATGAAATATGTTGTATTTCGAGAGCTACCTGAGGGCAAAGTTCCTTGCAAAACATATTGTTACCGTTTCCTACATGTACTCTAAATGGCGGAATAGCACTAATGGGAAGCTTTAGGTACACGGCAGATCGTTTAGTGATAAAGTTATGTGTGCTGTCGTTGTCCAGAAATATGTGGACAGTAGTGTGACCTATGTTTCCCTGGACACGTAATGACTTTGAAGGAAAGGTGCCCATCAACGCGTTAACACTAATTTCAGGGTTTCCCGAATCGTCCAATGACGGTGGGTCGTCAGTTAGTGGTATAGTGTTATCTTCTTCCAAGTCCTCTTGTTCGCCTTCAAAAAAATATAGTGTTGATTTATTTTTACATTTGTGTCTCGGTGTATAGCGTTCCTCACATGTAAAGAAAGCATTGTCCCTGCTCTCGACGACTCTGTAACTCGGTGGGTGACAAACGTCGGATCATCATTTTATCGTTGCGGTTTTTAAAATTGGTTGTTTGAGTGGTGTTTTGGGACCCAGACCAGGTCTGATTTCCCGGTCCCGTCGTCCTGGTCGGCCAATGCCGACTCGGACGAGAGTCGTCCACTATTTTGTCTTCAAATAATTTTGTCATTTTAAATGCTTCGTATAAGGTTGTCGGATGGTGGGCAATAACCTCGCGACGAATATGTGGTTTTAATCTTGCGATAAAATTACGTTGCGTAATATATCTTGTGACAATCCGTCTACTTTGACTAGCTAATGTTTCAAATGTATCTTGATAATTGGAAACAGTAGCATGCTGAACTAATTTCATGAACTTACCCATAGGATCCTCGTAATCTGATGGTCCAAAACGATCCATTAATGCGTCTTTGAATGTTTTCCAATCCGGACATAAGTCATTACGGAGCAGTCCTTGAAACCATTGCGAAGCGGGCCTGTCTAAATGCATAGAAGCAATGAATACATAATCAAGTGGGTTTATATTGTAATACCTGAAATATAGTTCGGTTTTGAAGATCCAGTCTGTGGGGTCTCCTGTGGCAAACGTTGTGCAATCCATTTTTGCTGGGGACCGATTATGGAACTCTGGCTGCCCTCCTATGTTTCTCAGGTCCTAGTAATTTGGTGCTTGAGTACTTAAAGGCGGAATTACATGGCTGGATAGAGAATTATTGAGTTGGTGCATCTTAATTGGTTCTGCTTGTACAGGCTGTGATCCCAATACACTCGGCTGTGATGTGGAAGCCTGGAGATCAATAATCGGAGCACGGAACCGGGGCTGACCCTCCAAAGGGCCAGATGTCGCCGAGAAAGGTGTTGTGGGATGAAGCCTGTGGATGCCGTGTAATGACGATGATGATCCAGCGGCATTTTGTGGCTGAGCCTGAGCCAGCGGAAGAACTTTCGTGCTTCTTGGGGGAGCCAACGATCGCATGAAATTCTGTAATTCAGAACGTAAATCTTTGAATTCTTGGTAGAAAGACTGATGAGAGTCCTTTAACTGCTCTTGGTTCTTGCGGAGGAGGTCTTGTGAATCCTTTAACTGCTCTTGGTTCTTGCGGAGGAAGTCCTGGTTTTGCGTCGTTGTGGACAAGGAGTTGTGAACTTGCTGCAGTTCAGATGAGAATCGTTCCTGAGTGTGGTTGATGGAATCACACACCAAGGTATGCTGCTCCATGTATTTCGCATGTCTTCTATCAAGATCGGCCCTAGTCACCGGTGCATGGATGGAGATGGCGTCGGCGTTTGACGGCGTCGGCAGCAACGCGGCGGTGTTCCCCTCCAGAGAGGAGATCTCAACGAGAGCACCAGTTGTAGCGGCGCGGCGGTGGTCGGCAGAATCAGCCATGGACTGGAGGAGGAGAGAGATGACGGGTTCGTGGAGAGAGAAGAAATGTTAAAGGAGAGAGACAGAAAATAACAGGAGAGAGAGAACATACTTCATTATTGCATAACAGTCATTACAACATTTACATCTACTTATACTAATCCCCCACCCACATTTTGACCGTTACCCCTCAATACCCGTTAGCCATCATAATGGCTACATAAGTTCTGATTTTGCATGCGGTTTTAGAGTTTTCAAAATAGTCAGTTTTAAAAGAAAGCTGATTCTGATGTTTTAAGGCTCCGTCTGGCATTCACGAACGACGGTTCATAGCCACCGCGTTCAAGATTGCAACCGCCATGTCAAATAGAGCGTAAGGCTTCATTTGACACGGCTTATTTGTTCTTGTGAGTTTCGTCAAAAATATTATTATCATGAAATGTGTGTTTGGCAAGACAAAGATTATGAACGCTACCAAGAAAATAAGCTAGTTTTGAGCATAAGCATGAATTTTTTTAGGTGAGGTCGGATGTTCACGAACGACGGTTCATGACCACCGTGCGTTCATGACCGTCACCATCATGTCAAGCCAAGCATAAAGCTCTGTTTGGCATAGTGGAGGCGGTCATGAACACGGGGGGTTAATTGTCATTCGTTAACGTTCACTTAAGGAAGTTCATCCACTTTTATGTTCAAACGGATGATGTTTGTTAGGTAATCCTTGACGAATGACGTTTTAACTCATGCATTTACCACCGCGACCACCGTGCGAAACCGAGCCTTAAGGCTGCAAACTAACGCAAATGTTAGTTATTTTCCTTCGCAAATTCTATTTCCTTCCTGCCCTAAATGAAGTAGTCAACCAATCTTCTAAGCAACTTTAAGTTGTATGAAAAGAAAAAGCAACAAGGAATGATTGATCGGCTGATTGCTTTCTATAATATTAAGTGAATGAAAAACAAAAAAAGGTAGGAGGAGGAATCTGGAATTTACCTCCGGGGCCAGCCACCGGTGACCGGAAGTCTCATACTCGGTAACCTCCCCTGAGATGCTGCAAGTGGAAACAATCCCCATGTCCCCAAGGCAAGCATTCCCTTCCCTGTCCAGCAATATTCTCTGGGTGTTCAGATCTCTGTACGCCAATCCATGGCTGTTCATGAGCATGAGCCCTTCGGCCACATCCAAAGCGATCCTCTTCGCCTCGGGGATCGGCACCTTCTTCCTCCTCTCTATCAAATCGCAGACCGATCCTCCTTCCATTAGCTCAGTCACGACGCAGATCCCGTTTCTGTCATGGATGCAGATGCCCAAGAACTGAAGCAGATATTTCTGCCCGCAGCTCATCAGCTGCATCAAGTCTTTCCGGATTCCGATCTCACAGGCGATGCCTCTTTCGCACCCTTTTAGCTTCTTAATCCATACGTTTTTTCCTTTATATGATCCTCGGAATGAATTGGTGCCGGTCCATTCGATGAATTCCAGCTCGTCGTTGCCGAGGAGCCACGGGCTGCAGAGATTGTCGCCGCCGGAGCGGATGTTCTGCCACTCGTCGACGGAGACTATGAGGGACGATTCGGGCAGAGGGTTGGGAAGATGAATCCGGCGATCGGATTCGTCGGCGAGGAAGGGGGAACCGCCGCCCTCTTCCTGGCAGCCGCAGAGACTGAAGGGCAGCTTCACGGCGGGGATTCTTTGCTTTTTCGCGGCGGATCGGAGAGCGAAGTCGATCCGTGATTTGAACTGCTTCTCGCTGCCGGCGGGGATTATGACGGTGATGACGCCGAGGATGAGGCCCTTTTTCTCGAAGATCTGGATCTTCTTGCAGCAGAGTACGGAGCCGTCGATAGCGCTGGAGATCGTCGGCCACGATAAAGAGGAGTTGTAGGCGAAGGTGAGCTTGAGGACGGACCCTTCTCCGATTTCGTCGGAGATTTTCTGGATTTGGAAGGCGGGTAGGTCTTCGGCGATTGCATGGTCGATCAAGCGAATATGGAAGAGGACGTCCTTCATGTCGAATCCAGCTTGAAGGTAGCTGTTAGGGAGGGCATCGAAGTGGAGGCGGATGTCGGCGACGAGCTTCTCGGAGATCTGGCTGCTTGGAAAGAACTGGGCGACGCTGCGAACAACGCCGCCCCATGAGAGCTTGCTCTCGCCGCGGGACTGGACGGAGGAATCTAGGCTTAGGGAGCTCTTGAGTGCGGCAATGGCGCCAGAAAAGTTGCGGCTCAGGCGATGCCATTTCTTCGTTGCAGTCGGCGATGTGGCGGAGGTGGACACTGTTGAAGCCGGATCGGAGGCGGAATCGGAGGTAGCCGATGATGTAAACGGCGAGAAAGCCTCGGATCGGTGGTTGGTCTTCATGAGAACTTGTTCGACCATGTCCTCGTCGGTGCTCGGCCTGCCGGACCAGCATTCCAACGCCGCCGCCATCAATCGCTGCCCGCGGCAAACCGGGGAAGAAACACACCACCAAAACCAATCACCGGCGCTGCATTGGATGGAGTCATTTATTTAAGTAATTGTTATGTGCAAACCTATTTTGAATAGGTGTAGGTCAATTTTTAAAATAAAAACTCTTAAATAATTATTTTAAGTATTACGGTAAAATTGATAGGACAAACTATTTTCTCATCACATCGACAGGAGCGAGCCATATTCAACGACACCGCCAGCATCGCCGACGCCTCTCTATTCGTCGTCGCCAACGCCTACCGCAAGACATACGCGTTGACACCTACCATACATCCTCGCTTCTGATCGCTGCGGGAGCTCCAGATTTATTTGTGTCGGACATTCTCGCTCATCTTCAGCTCCTTTGATCTGAAACAAGCCGTAGATTTAAACCTTTTTTTTTGTATTTCTCATCTTCATCATCTGTTTTCGTATTTCTCCAGCGAAGAAAAATCAAGTCGAAAAGTTGTACTCATCGCTAAAAGAAAAATTTCTACGATAAATTTAAATCTTTTGTAATACGTTAAATTTTATAATATTGTTGCAAAACTATTTGTTCATATTTCGCTCAAAAATTTTATAAAAAATTTATATTGGTTTGCATGTAATAATTTGGTTTGCACATATAAATTTTTTGTTTGTCTGTAAAATTGATTTGCACCTATCCAAAATTGATTTGTCCATAACAATCATCTTTATTTATTTATATATTTAATAAAATTGTGGGCCATAGGCCTTCAATTTTATAGGAAAATGTTCACCTCTAAGTTTATTCCTTGATAATGTTTACAATGAGGGAGATTGTGAAGTATTCATTTAATTAAGTTATTGCTGTGATAAAGACCACCGGGTGGGGCTACAACTGAGATTCTGGATCATTTGGATGAAAAATAGTCAATATATTGGTCAAAGATTCGAAGATCTCAAAAGATTTTTTTGTCTTCCATTGCCACGATAAGTCAAGGTCAATGATATAGGCTTGATGTGTATGAGTGTATCACCGTGCCAATAAAGCTAGGGACGTTGTCGTGCAAGTTTATCTGCGTGTCGACGCGGCTAAGGTCTTCGAGTATCTCTAGCGGGTAGGCGATTGGATCGTATGTGCCGGATTAAACCCTATGTTGATTCCTACTAACTTATTATTCGATTGGTGCACCTCAGCATCTATTATATTGAAATGTTAAGTTTCTAGCTTGTAGATTTGTTGAACTCGACCAGGCCCCATGGTGTTTTTCCTTTCCATTTTTTTCGCGTAAATGCTCTGATAACGTCTCTAATTTTAATGTGCACACATTCGGTCGGTTGTCTCTAAAGCTATGACGAACCTAATCACCAAACCAATGAGCTTTAGGCTCCGTTGGGGGGGACTTATTTTCACCAGTCAAGCGATTACGACCGCATGAACCACCGTGCTCCTATCCTTGCTTGGCCCACTGTAGCCGGCAATATAGCGGAGAATACATATTTGGATGTAGCCGATCATGTAGCATGTAATATATTAAATAGTATTAATAATAAAGTAGACAGCTGGCTCCTCACCAACGGTCATAATGGCTGAGAATGTATATAAATAGGATAACTGTGTAATTAAAGGTTATGCATGAAATTAAAGTGTTTTTCTCTTCCCTTTCTGTCTTTCTCCTCCGAACTTTCTGCCTCTCACCTCTTCGGCTTGCCTTCACCGACAACCTCTCACCCTCCGCGTCGTTACATTGGTGCTCTCGTTGAGAGACCTTTTCATGGAGAGGTCTACCTCCCCTACCGCAACGACGTTCGACGACCCTTCTTTTCCCATGACCCGGGCCGATCTTGATCGCCGGCATGCGGTGTATATGGCTCAACAGTCTTCAATTTCAGAATCAATCAAGCATACCCAAAAAACCTTCAACCAAGAAATCCAGAATTTACACGCCTCTCTTAACGCCTATGCCCAGCAACAAACGACCCTTCAGCAATCCCAGGAAAGATTACAAGAATCTAATTCAACATTCTACACAGAATTAAAAGATTTCTGAATCGAATTACAGAAATTTATGCAAGTTGTGGCACCCGTGGATCGCAGGGATGCACCGACTTTATTGGTGGCTCAGAATACGGATCAACTGGATTTCTCAGTTTCTTTGCCCGACATCCTTGGACAGCCTCTTCCAGGCGCATGACTGCCCCGGTTCCGGGCTCCAACATTTTCAATCGGCAAATCATCACAGCCAAGTCTTCTTGGATCTGTGTCACCCATGATGCCACAACAGCAGGCGTCAAGCCTCAATAATTCTTTATCATTACAGCAGATGCTGACATTATCTTTTGGACCAACACAACAACAATCAGAGGCAGGAGGTACAGGCCAACGTAATGACAATTCAAACCATGTTCCAGCAAAGATTGACTGCCCAAAGTTTACAAATGGCGACCCAACAAATTGGATCTTCAAAATTGAAATGTTTTTTCAGGTATCATAACGTTAATCCATTAGATTTTGTTTTTATTGCATCAATGCATTTGGACAGGCCAGCTTCTCAATGGTTTCAAAGCCTATTACGCAATGGATTATGTCCGGATTGGCAGATATTCAAAACAGTTATAATGGATCATTTTGGCCAATCTGATTATGAAGACCCTTTAGGTAAAATTATGAGACTCGTACAAATATCTACTGTTTCAGTTTATCAAGATACTTTTGAAATTCTAGCTAGTCAGGTAAATGAATTATCTCATGATGCATTAAAACACAATTTTATTTCAGGACTAAAACCACACATTAAACGAGAAGTCATTGCCCATCAGCCTGACTCTATATATGACACATTTAAACTTGCAAAACTCTTTGAAGATCAATTTACCGAGGACCATCGACCTTCAAAAGTCGGCCTGAAACGTTATAACAATAATAATACCTATAGGACTGATAGGCTACCGGTAAAACGACTGTCACCAACAGAATTACAAGCACGTCGAGAATGAGGTCAATGCTTCACTTGTGAAGAACGATATGCACATGGACATAAATGTAAGAATAAATCATCACTTTACATCTTAGAAACAGATGACGACGCAACTCTTGATGAGTTGACACCAGATATAGAATGAGACCATATGACGGACGACACTCCAAACCAGCTAGAAAATTCAGAAATAAGTGTTAACGCCCTCATGAGAACCTTCCCAACGAAGTCTTTTACAGTACGAGGACAAATGGGTCAATCATCCATTCACATCTTCCTGGATAATAGTAGTACTCATAATTTCATAACTAAGCGAGCTGCAGTTTTTTTTTTAAATTATCAATCTCATCAATACCCCCGTTTAGGATTCATGTGGGAAATGGAAGTATAATGCTCTGTAAATAATTTTGCCCTCAGGTCAAGCTAATAATACAGGAAATAAATTTCAATTTTTCTAAGTTCATTTTGGATGACTTTCTTTGAGCAAAACGGAACAAAACTACCCTTTAGCTCGGCCTACCACCCACAAACCGATGGGCAGACCGAGCGCATTAACCGGTGCATCAACCAATATTTGCGATTATATGCAAATCAGCATCCTACACACTGGGCCCCGCTATTGAGCTGGTCGAGTATCATTATAATACCTGTTATTATTCGGACACGGGCATGTCCCCTTTTGAAGCCATGTTTGGCCGACCCCCACCCAATTTCTTAGTAAGTCAAGCAGGTGAAGTATCGCCCACCCATGAACTAATACACTATATTCCCAGAGAGTTTAATTATTACTACAATTACGCACACATTTGTAAGTGTATATTCGGACGAATAACGGGCTCGGGGGCTTTGCGCGTGGAAACCCTAGGTTTTGCTCTATATAAACCAAGATGGGGGCAACGGGGAGAGAGTTCCACTTTGACTCTCCTCCGGATGTTTTGAGCGCCTCTCACATTCTCGAAACATTCCCCGTCGCTCTCTCTCGCTCGTTTGCGAAATTAGGGCTCGCCGTCGCGCTCGCCGTCGCGGAACATAGGGCACGAGAAGCCCTCGCCATTCGCGTCTTCCCCGTCTCGGATTTAGGGCTTGTCGTCATCGCTCGATCGCGGAACAAGGGGGCACGACCAGTGGCGGAACTAGAATTTCAGCACTGCTCGGGCACAATAAATGTATACTAAAAAATAATAGTTGAAATGGTGTTTTTTTGAAGCTGAACAAAAAAAAAGAACTTATAGAAGTGGATACTAAAGTCTTGGATAAATCGAAGAGTCTATGAACATTCGGCAAAAAATATTGAAAATTTAATCGACAAAATCAGCAAAAAATCATTTTTGACTATCAAAATTAGAATGTCATTAGACTGGAAGGAAGAAATCTACACTTGAAAAGAAAACTTTAACTTATTATTTCATCAAACATTTGAAACGCAGGAAATTTTAGTTTGATAAATAGACATTAGTAGTTAAGCATGCGGCAAATCAATTAAAAAAACATGAGAACAGAAACAAAAAATGATAGAAATGGAGAATCCGGAAAAATAAAATTAAAAATTAAAAGTATGCATTTGCATAGAAGGGATCTGGACTGGATTCAGAAACCTGGAAGATTAAAGTTTCAAATTGCACTCGAAGCACACGACAGGAACAGGGAGTTGCGAGTAGTGGCTAGTTGCGGATGGCGCGAGAACTTTCGTTTCCCGGAGCTGATAAAAATTGGAGCGGGAACTTCTTCTTCTCACCCCCTATGAAAGGAGGAGAGCTTGAGCTTTTAGGTTTTGCATGCGGTTGAGGACTCCAAGGCAGTCCAGGCAGCGCTTTTAACTTTTGCAGTCTGCAGCGCTTTTAGTAAGCTGTCTAGGTAGCACTTTTTGCTTTTGCAGAAGGTCCATCAGTCCATGCAACATTTTAAAAAAACATGCCCGGGCACGCGCTCGGGCGTGTCTGCATTTGGGTCCGCCTATGGGCACGATGATCGCTCTTCTCTCCCAAGTAGCCGTCGTCGTTCGCTTCCCGCCCGAAGTCGATCGCTCCTTCGCCATGGCTAGGTCGCCGTCGCCGACGCTGAAGCAACGTCGAGTCCTCTTCGAAGCCGCCTGCTAGGGCTCGTTGATCGCGTCTTACCCGTCGTCGTCGACGATCGATCGCGTCTTCCCCGTCACCGATCGAGAAAGAAGGAAAAGTCGTCGTTGTTGGGTTTGGAGTTCGTCCCCGTCGCCGATCGGCCTCCTGTCGCTCTCTTCTGCGTCGGTGAAGTAGCAGAGGACTGCCTCCGTGTCCACCGCCGCCTCTGCCATCTTTTGGCCGCCGGTGTTCAGGTCGGAAAGGTAGAGCCGTCGCCTTTGACCTGCTGCTTCCAGAGCTATCCAGTGAAGCCGATCCAAGTTTGTTCTTCAGTGGTAACTGTGTTCTTCAGTGGTAGCCGTGTTCTCTTCCGGCGGTTTCAGTGTTAGGGTTTGCAAGCAAGTGAAGGTATGAGGAACTCCAGCTTCTCCTCTCCAGTGCCCACGAACAAATTGGAGAAATTCATGGCCACAGAGTTCAACGACTGGAAGTTGAACACCCAGTTCGGGATGAAATACCTGAACGTCTTCTACAACATCAAGACTGCTCGTGCTGACGTTGCTGGGACTTGTGAAAACCGAAAAAAAACAAACCGAAATGGTTTTAACTGAAACTTTATTATCCGAAAAAGGTATTTATTACAATGGTATAACCTCCCTTTTATAGAATGGAGGAGATGAGAGAGATTACAAATAATCAATGTGGGACTAAAAATTTACAAGTGTATGCGGCTTTACAAAAGACAAACCGAACAAGCCGTGCGGTTAGACAAACCGGCTAACCGCCTGACTACCAACAGGAGGAGAGATCAAACCGCCACAGGAGAACGCTTGACCGCTCGGCCTCTTAGTCGCATGAGACAAGCCGCCTGACCGCTGGGATACCAAACAGCAACAGCCTGGCACACAGACCGGCTAGGAGAAACCGCCAGACCGCCCGGTCTCCAAACAGCAACAGACCGCGCGGTCTCCAACCTGCAACACTCCCCCTCAAGCTGGAGCATAGATATCAATCATGCCTAGCTTGTCGCAGATGTGGAAAAATGAAGCAGACAACGGCTTGGTGAAGACATCTGCCAACTCGTTGTCGGAAGTGACAAACGGAGTTCAAATCTGTTTCTTCAATATTTCTTCCCGAATAAAATGACAGTCGACTTCTATGTGTTTTGTTCTCTCATGAAAGACCGGATTTTTGGAAATGTATATCGCGGCCTTATTGTCACAGAACATAGGAAGAGGATAGTTGTAAACCTCTCCTAAGTCAAGCATGAGAGTCCGCAACCACTTCAACTCACATGTAGTCGATGTCATGCTGCGATATTCCGCCTCTGCACTAGACCTGGAAACTACAGACTGTTTCTTGCTCTTCCAACTCACAAGATTGCCTCCAACAAACGTGCAGAAACCTGATGTCAATTTGCGGTCCCCTTTGTCATCCGCATAACTTGAATCAGAGTAAGCTTCAACCCTTAGGTGACCATTCTTCTGAAAGAGGAGTCCTTTCCCTGGTACAGCTTTAATATACTTTAATATTGTACAACCCCGTATTCGCGAAGAGTGGACCCTAAACAAGGCGGACGCGTTTTTAAGCTTTTTGGAAATTTTGCACTCTCGGTGGCCAATTTTGGCTCTAGCTTGGAAATATACTAGTATGGGGGAAAAATTTTA
This sequence comes from Platanthera guangdongensis, assembly GCA_039583875.1. Classification (NCBI taxonomy): domain Eukaryota; kingdom Viridiplantae; phylum Streptophyta; class Magnoliopsida; order Asparagales; family Orchidaceae; genus Platanthera; species Platanthera guangdongensis. The sequence continues at coordinate 4,017,900 of CM077147.1, read as the reverse complement.
CCTCCCCCCCAGTGGCCCCTTCTTTGAGGCAGGTGCAACGGATTGGCAGGGGCGAGACTGGCCCGGGGCCGGGTCTCGCCCGCCCCGCGGGCAGGTGGGGGCGAGACCGGCCCGGGGCCGGGTCTCGCCCGCCCCGCGGGCAGGTGGGGGCGAGACCGGCCCGGGGCCGGGTCTCGCCCGCCCCGCGGGCAGGTGGGGGGCGAGACCGGCCCGGGGCCGGGTCTCGCCCGCCCCGCGGTTTGGCATGTGGGCTCTCCCATCCTTGGCCCCCTTTGGGCCTTGTCGTTACCGTTTTTGCCCCCGGGATGTTTTTACCTCTTTGCCCCCCGGCGTGGCGGTTTCCTGTTGGCCCAAGGCTTATTTGCCTTGGGGGCGTTTCAGACATTATGGGTCATGTGCTTGGGAAAAACTATAAATAGACCCCCTTGGGTGCCTTTGGAGAGGATCTTTTTGGCTTCCTCCTCCCTTAGTTCCTCCTTGGTAGAGTAGAGAGGGCTCCTCCAAGGCACCCTAGCTCGAGCATTGGCTAGGGAGGGGAAGAGCTCAGGTAGCCTTCCGGGTATGAGGTGGGACCTCCGCGCTAGAGCCGAGGGTCTGTTCCTAGTTTCCCAAGTCTTCGGTCTGTGACGTTCCTCCGAGTGTAGTAGGTGTGAGGTCACCCCTCTTTTGGGACCCCGAACTTCATGAGAGACCAAGTTTTTGGTTTCAACATTTTGGTGCAGTGAGCGTGGAGAGTGACCAGCACAGAATATCTCGAGAGAGTGTCATGACTGGAGGTCAGGGAGGTAGTGATGATCTCGGCGAGCTCCCCAGCCCAGGACCCTTTGTTGGGAGGCAAGAGTTCATGGCCTCCATCCAAGGCATCATGGAGATGCTGCGAAGCATTGCTCCTCAGGGTGGCAGCTCCACCCCAACCCCCCAGGAGCTAGCTCCCCCTCTCGATGAGTCGACTCCCAGGGGTCTAGGCGAGATGACCCCAGCGGGAGGAGAAGGAAGTGCACCAGGAAGAAGGCCAGGGAAGGAGAGGATGGGAGATGGGGTCGAGCGAGACCTCACCGGCCGGGAGTTGTTCTCTAGCCCGGCAAGTGCCAACCTCCCAGGCGAGCAGGTTGCGCGAGTGGAGGTGGCGAGACCATCCCTTAGGGGGTCACCCTTCAGCGAGCTGATCATCTCAGCTCTCGTTCCTGAGGGGTTCAGAGAGCCAGATATGGCTTACTATACGGGGAAGGATGACCCGTCCAGCATCTGCAGTGGTTCGAGGATGCCGTCTCCATCAGGCCGATGACGGATGCCTTAAAGTGTCGTCTCTTCACGATCACTCTGAAGGAGAAGGCAAGGGACTGGTTCCACCAACTCCCTCCGAGGTCGATCTATGGGTTCGAGGACTTGAGCCGAAGCTTCCAGCTCCGCTTCTCCACCTCTAAGAAGCGGAAGAGGAGTCCTGAGTCCATCTTCTTGATAAGGCAGGGGGCCGAGGAGTCGCTGGCCCGCTACGTAGACAGGTTCCAAGAGGAGATCTTGGAGGTCCAGGAGATGTCAGGGTATGCTCTCCAGATGGCCTTCACCGTTAGGCTGAAGGAGGGCTTCTTCAAGATGAGCTTGACCCGGAAGGCCCCCCTTTCCTTCGAGGAGCTGATGGAAAGGGCGGCAGAGGAGATTGCCATGGAGGCAGCCAACCCGGCATTTGTCAAGAGGTTGGAAACGTTGACGGAGGTGGAGTCAAAGGAGCAGGGTGGCTCAAGGCATCAGGAAGGAAGAAGGAGAGAGGAGCAGAGAGCTCAGGGGTTCCAAGGACAGGAGGGTCCGTAACCAGGCTGGAGGCAGCAGGGAGGACCTGCCCAAGGTCCAGGAAGAGCTCTCATCCAAGGAGGGGGGGACTTCCACGGGGGCCAAGGGAGGTTCAACTTCCAGAGGCAGGCCCCAAGGCAACTCTTACCCCCGCCGCAGCAAGCCTTGGCGATAGGAGGGGGAAGAGGTAACAGGAGAGAGCGTCCAGCCCGCCGAAAGAGGGGAGAAAGAGCGATGCTCTATTGTGACTTCCACCAGGTGGAGGGGCACGCCACAGCTACCTGCCCCGAGTTCTTGGAGGTGAGGGGGGAGAGAGGTCCTGCCCAGCCACAGCCGCCGGTACGAGTAGAAGAGGTTCTACCCGGAGAAGGGGGTGATGATATATGCGAGGATCGGGTCGACGTGGGAACCCGAGGCGGTATAGGAGTGATCCACGGTGGAGTGGGGGTTGAGGCCACCCGGAAGGCAAGCCTCCATGTCATGTACCGAAGGAGCGTCGCCTCAACCTCCCAGACCCCGCCCCCAGAGGAAAAGATCACCTTCTCGGTGAAGGACCTACCGGATCATGAGGATCCGTTCTGTGATGCGTTGGTCATCCAGACAGCCATCGAAGGCTACACCGTCTCCCGGATCCTGGTTGACAACGGAAGCTCCGTCAACGTCATTTTCTAGAAGGCGTTTGACGAGATGAAGGTGGAGCCAAGGAGGGTGTTGGCCTCGGACGGACCCCTGTTCGGATTTTCAGGGGAGAGGAAGGAGGTCGAGGGTGGAGTGGGGCTCCAAGTAAAATTGGGAGGAGTCTCGAGGAACTGCCGGTTCGTCATTGTTGATGCTCCAAGCAGTTATAACGCCATCTTCGGAAGACCCCTCATCAGCGCCTTTCGTTGCGTGCCGTCTTCATTCCACCAATGCCTCAAGTTCAGCTCAGGAGGGATCCAGGTCAGAGTCAGGGGAGACTCCAGGATGGCAAGGCAGTGCTACGTCACAACCGTCAACACCATCTCTTGGTTGGCCAAGGCAGAGGAGATGGAGAAGTTCATGGAGAGCCTGAGCAGGATGGAAGTGTCTGGCGAGGAGGAAGCGGATGACGACCACCGGGCCCAGACCCCCTGAAGAAGCCTCGCCCCGACAGAGTCCTATATGTATCTTATCTTGTAATGAGTCTAACCCCCGACCAATTGAGTCGGGGGGATCATGTAACCCATCTATTTTCCTCGTTTGAGGATGTAGGATTTGGTAAGGTTTGATTGTGTAGCTCAAGTCCTTTGCTCCGATGACGATTCCGCCGCCAGGCTCCCACTAGCTGGCTGGGTAAGTTGATCTCTCGTGGTAGCCTAAGTCCTTTGCTCCGATGATGATTCTGCCACCAGGCTCCCACTAGCTGGCTGGGTAGGTTGATCTCTCATGGTAGCCTAAGTCCTTTGCTCTGATGACGATTACGCCGCCAGGCTCCCACTAACTGGCTGGGCAGGTTGATCTCTCGTGGTAGCTCAAGTCCTTTGCTCCAATGACGATTCCGCCGCCAGGCTCCCACTAGCTGGCTGGGTAGGTTGATCTCTCGTGGTAGCCTAAGTCCTTTGCTCCGATGATGATTCCGCCGCCAGGCTCCCACTAGCTGGCTGGGTAGGTTGATCTCTCGTGGTAGCCTAAGTCCTTTGCTCCGATGACGATTCCGCCGCTAGGCTCCCACTAGCTGGCTGGGCAGGTTGATCTCTCGTGGTAGCCCAAGTCCTTTACACTGATGACGATTCCGCCGTCAGGCTCCCACTAGCTGGCTGGGTAGGTTGATCTCTCGTGGTAGCCTAAGTCCTTTGCTCCGATGATGATTCCGCCGCCAGGCTCCCACTAGCTGGCTGGGTAGGTTGATCTCTCGTGGTAGCCTAAGTCCTTTGCTCCGATGACGATTCCGCCGCCAGGCTCCCACTAGCTGGCTGGGTAGGTTGATCTCTCGTGGTAGCCTAAGTCCTTTGCTCCGATGACGATTCCGCCGCCAGGTTCCCACTAGCTGGCTGGGTAGGTTGATCTCTCGTGGTAGCCCAAGCCCTTTGCTCCGATGACGATTCCGCCGCCAGGCTCCCACTAGCTTGCTGGGTAGGTTGATCTCTCGTGATAGCCCATGCCCTTTGCTCCGAGACAGTCCCGCTGCTAGGCTCCCACTAGCTGGCAGGGCCGGTGGTACCTCTCGTAGGAGCCCCAGTTCTCTTTGCTCCGAGACAGTCCCGCTGCCAGGCTCCCACTAGCTGACAGGGCCGGTGGTACCTCTCGTGGAGAGTAAGTGTTTGCACCCCGAGGCCGTCTCGTCACCCAGGCTCCCATTAGCTGGCTTGACATGTTGACTACTCGGGGAGGTTGAGTGTTTTCACCCCGAGGCCGTCTCGTCACCCAGGCTCCCATTAGCTGGCTTAACAGGTTGACCCCCTCGGGTAGGGTAAGTGTTTTCACCCAGATGAGGTCTCGCCACCCAGGCTCCCATAACTGGCATGGCAGGTTGACCCCGCAGGGAAGTGACACTCCGCGAATACGTTGGGTTGGATGTTTCTTTCCGAGCTTGTGCCAACCTCGAAAAGAGCGAGGATTGTGTACGACCCCGTATTCGCGAAGAGTGGACCCTAAACAAGGCGGACGCATTTTTTAAGCTTTTTGGAGATTTTGCACTCTCGGTGGTCAATTTTGGCTCTAGCTTGGAAATATACTAGTAGAGGGAAAAATTTTACCTCCCCCCGGTGGCCCCTTCTTTGAGGCAGGTGTAACGGATTGGCAGGGGCGAGACTGGCCCGGGGCCGGTCTCGCCCGCCCCGCGGGCAGGTGGGGGCGAGACCGGCCCGGGGTCGGGTCTCTCCCGCCCCGCGGGCAGGTGGGGGCGAGACCCCGCCCGGGGCCGGGTCTCGCCCGCCCCGCGGGCAGGTGGGGGCGAGACCGGCCCGGGGCCGGGTCTCGCCCGCCCCGCGGCAGGTGGGGGCGAGACCGGCCCGGGGCCGGGTCTCGCCCGCCCCGCGGGCAGGTGGGGGCGAGACCGGCCCGGGGCCGGGTCTCGCCCGCCCCGCGGGCAGGTGGGGGGCGAGACCGGCCCGGGGCTGGGTCTCGCCCGCCCCGCGGTTTGGCATGTGGGCTCTCCCCATCCTTGGCCCCCTTTGGGCCTTGTCGTTACCGTTTTTGCCCACGGGATGTTTTTACCTCTTTGCCCCCCGGCGTGGCGGTTTCCTATTAGCCTAAGGCTTATTTGCCTTGGGGGCGTTTCAGACATTATGGGTCATGTGCTTGGGAAAAACTATAAATAGACCCCCTTGGGTGCCTTTGGAGAGGATCTTTTTGGCTTCCTCCTCCTTAGTTCCTCCTTGGTAGAGTAGAGAGGGCTCCTCCAAGGCACCCTAGCTCGAGCATTGGCTAGGGAGAGGAAGAGCTCAGGTAGCCTTACGGGTGTGAGGTGGGACCTCCGCGCTAGAGCCGAGGGTCTGTTCCTAGTTTCCCAATCTTCGGTCCGTGACGTTCCTCCGAGTGTAGTAGGTGTGAGGTCACCCCTTTTTGGGACCCCGAACTCCACGAGAGACCAAGTTTTTGGTTTCAACAAATATCCTCAGTGCAGATTGTAGATGACACTCCCTCGGAGCTTGTATGAACTGCTCACCTTGCCAACAACATAAGAGATGTCGGGTCTGGTTACCGTGAGATATATGAGCTTGCCCACCAGACGCCGGTATCTCGTAAGATCGGAGAGAAGAGGCGAGTCATCTGTCCAAGTTTTATCTTCTCTAGCAGTCATAGGACAACGTGCAGGTTTTAGCACCAGTCAGTCCTGCCTCCTTTAAAAGATCAAGAGCATACTTCCGTTGGGAAAGGACCATGGAGTTGGGCTTTCTAGAGATTTCAATCTCCAGAAAGTATTTGGGGGAGCCCATGTCCTTTGTGACCAGATGTTGACGAAGGTGTTTCTTGGTCATCAATACCCCATCCTGGTCATCGTCAGTAAGAAGAATGTCATCAACATAAATCGCAAGAACAACAAGACCAGAGGCGGTTTTCCGAACAAACAAGGAGTGATCTGCTGAGCTTCTTGTAAAACCAATGGCCGCAACAATGCCACTGAACTTGTCAAATCAGGCACGAGGACTCAGCTTGAGGCCATAGATAACCTTCTTTAGCCGGCATAACCCGTGTCTCCCCCTGAGCAACATACCCAGGAGGTTGCTCCATGTAAACATCTTCCTGCAGATCACCATAGAGGAAAGTATTCTTAACATCGAGCTGCGAGATGAGCCAATCCTTGTTGACAGCCACAGAGAGAAGAACCCTAATAGTGCTGAGACGAGTCACTGGAGAGAAAGTGTCAAGTAATCAATGCCATAAGTTTGGGTAAAACCCTTGGCAACCAGGCGAGCCTTGTAACGATCCACACTGCCATCCGGGAGAAACTTCACAACGAAGACCCATCGACAACCAACAACATATGTGCCGAAAGGAGGAGGAACAAGGGTTCAGGTACCTCGTTCAGTGAGAGTAGCAATCTCCCCATCCATGGCAGCTTTCCAATAAGGAATAGTAAGAGCCTACAGGTAGGAACGGGGGGTGGCAGTGGCCGAGATAGCCAGTGCAAAAGCTCTGCGAGAAGGGGTAAAACGATCGTAGGAAACAACTGCAGTAAGCGGGTGTTGGGTACATGTCCGAACCCCTTTGCGAAGAGCAATCGGGAGATCCAGATCAGCAGGTGCCTCAGTATCCGGAGTATCCGTGGTGGAGAGCTGCTGGCCCGGGAGTAAAGAGAGATGGCAGCGGAGTGGAGGGAGAAAGCGGAGTAGAGGGTGGAGATGAGGGGGATGGTGAAGATGGTGGAGAGGGTGGAGAGGGTGGAACATCAGTATGAGCAGAGGGAATGGATGGGTTGGTATGAGAAGTAGGATCAGGAGGAGGAGAGGAGGAAGCGGGAGAGAAGTAAGAGGCATTGGCAAAGAAGGTGACATCCGCAGAGACAAATTGCTTGTAGGTAACGGGGTCAAAGCAGCAATAACCTTTCTGGGTGGGAGAGTACCCCAGAAAGACACATTTAGTAGCACGTGGTGAGAGTTTGTCACGGGTGGCAGCGGAGAGTGCACAAAGGCGGTGCACCCAAAGATGTGCAGAGGAAGAGGAAAGGGATTTTTGTCCGGATAAAGAATGGAGAAGGGGGTAGCACCGTGGAGAACTGTGGAGGGAAGGCGATTGATGAGATAGCAGGAGAGGAGGACAGCATAGCCCCAATAGGAGCGAGGAACATGCATTTGAGTCAGCATAGTGCGAGCGACATCAAGGAGGTGACGGTTTTTGCGTTCCGCCACCCCATTTTGTTGTGAGGCGTAGACACAGCTTGTTTGACGAATAACATCATGGTGAATACAAAAGGAGGTGAAGTCTTGGCTAAGATACTCCTTAGCATTATCAGAACGAAGGATTTTAATAGACGTATCGAACTGAGTCTTAACCATAGAATAAAATGAGGTCCAAATAGAGAACAATTCGGTGCGATCCTTGAGAAGATACACCCACGTACACCGAGAGAAATCATCAATGATGGTGACAAAATATAAACTACCCCGACCGATGGTGAGGGTAGGAGCAGGACCCCATATGTCACAGTGAACGAGGTCGAACGGACGGGAAGAGCCCCGACTTTGCGTTGGTGGGAAGGACGAGCGGTGATGTTTGCCAAGTTGACATGCATCACAGTTTAGAGGAGCATGATGAGGAGGGAGGTGGGGCAGGAGCTGGAGCAGAATTCGGGGAGGAGCATGTCCAAGGCGAAGATGTCATTGGAGAAGATCTGTAGAGAAGGAGGAGAAGGCGGATAGAGCAGAAACGTTGTCGAGGAAGTAGAGGCCACCACTCTAAGTCCCGGTAGCAATCTTCCGTTGGGAGTCCGGATCCTGAAAAGCACAAGAGGTAGGGGTGAATATGACAGAACACCGTAGTTGCTTACATAAAGAAGTAACCGATAATAAATTGCACGGAAACTTGGGCACATAGAGGGTATCAGCCAGACAGAGAGATGGAGTGACTTGAACCATGCCCGTCCCATGGACAGGTGAGGGAGATCCATCCGCAACAATGATCGGGGGCAACTGAGCATGTGTTTCAAGAAGAAGAAACATTGAGGATTGTCTGTCATATGATTTGTTGCATCAGAGTCGATTAGCCATCTTCCGCGAGTAACAACATGAGCACTACCAGAAGAGGTGACCACCGAGGCGGACAAGCTGGAGGAGGGGAAAGCCATGGAAGCAAGAGAGGAGCAAACCGCGACGAAAAGAATAAGCCGTGAGAAGAGAAAGAAGCCGAACAGTTAAGCGAAGAAGAGAAGAGAGCACCAAGCCGGGCAAACAGAAAATAGGTCGGGCGGCTAGGAAGGCCACGACCAGGAAGCAGAGCAAAGTAAAGGGAAAGAAGTCGCACGGCTTGAAAAAGTCGGGCGAACAGAGGAGAACAAGTCGCACGGCTAAAGATGAGGCCGGGGCAACAAGCAAGCGGGAGCGGGTAGAAGGCAACAGGCACGGCGACTTAGAAGTAGATGGCGACAAATAGAGGAGAGCGCGAAAACAGGTCGCGAGAAAGAAGGAGAAAGCCGCGCGGACAGACGGGGAATCAAGCCGCGAAAGCAGTGAGAGCGCACACAATCAGGAGGAATAGATCGAGTGTTTTGATACCATGTGAAAACCGAACAAAAACAAACCAAAATAGTTTTAACTGAAACTTTATTATCCGAAAAAGGTATCTATTACAATGGTATAGCCTCCCTTTTATAGAATGGAGGAGATGAGAGAGATTACAAATAATCAATGTGGGACTAAAAATTTACAATGTATGCGGCTTTACAAAAGACAAACCGGACAAGCTGTGCGGTTAGACAAATCGGCTAACCGCCTGACTACCAACATGAGGAGAGATCAAACCGCCACAGGAGACCGCTTGACCGCTCGGTCTCCTAGTCGCCTGAGAGACAAGCCGCCTGACCGCTGGGATACCAAACAGCAACAACCCGGCACACAGACCGGCTAGGATAAACCGCCAGACTGCCCGGATCTCCAAACAGCAACAGACCGCGCGGTTCTCCAACCTGCAACAGGACTGAAGACGAGGCACATTAGATCGTAGATGAGGACTTCTGCAGGGATTACCTGCTGAACTGCCTCTCCTCCAGTCTGGCCAAGAATTACATCAAGATGCAGTCTGCTAAAGAAATCTGGGAGGTACTATAGGAGCACTTCAAGCAGGAGGAGGACCTCTCAAGGCTCATCTGGTGGATAAATTCCACTTCTTCAGCTTCGACGAGCAGAAAGTCATTCTTCCTCAGGTATTAGAATTTGAAAAATTTAGTTGATTCCTTGCATAGTGAGTCTATTAGTCTGCCCATAGTTTTGTTGCGGGCACAATTGTGTATAAGTTGCCCTCCTTGTGGTACAATTCAAAACGGAAATGTACCGCAAAAAGATGCAGTTTGGTCTGAACGACCTCAAGCATTTCATATGCATTGAGGACGAGAACAGGACGAAGCACTCCTTGGAAGCTGTTGGCAAGCAGAAGGCTGCTGCCAATATGATTTCAAGCTCTAAGCGTGCTCCTCCCCCTCACAAGACCAAAACGTCTCGTAATAGCCCCCAGGTTGCAGGACCGGTAGACCCTCTAAGAAAATTAAGGGTAAATGTTTTAACTACAACAAGTGGGGACACTGCACATCTGACTGCAAGTTACCGAGGAAGGAAAGAACTAAGGCACCACAAGAGGGCAACCAGGCCCATCTGGTTAGTCAAGTTGAGCCCTCCGACTTTGTTGTCATGGTCGGACACGAGCAGGCCAGCACAGAGTGGTTCCTGGATTCTGGGGCAACGTGCCACGTTTGCAACAATGTTAATTGTACAACCCCGTAGCCGGGCGAGAGTGGGACCCTCCCCAAAAAGCAGCCTAGGGGCGTGTTGTGGGCGACGAGTTGGTGCGACCCAGTTCGAGGACCTACGAGTCCTCGTGCGTGCGTGCGTGCGGAGGTTCTATGCGCATAGGTTCATATATATATATATATATTATATTATAATATATATAATAATTATATATTAGATATAAGAAAGAGGAGATGAAAAGTGGGAGGAGGGAATCGGGTTCAGCAGGGGGCAGCAGGTATCGCAGGGGGCAGCAGGTATCGCGGGGGGGGGGGGGGGGGGGAGTGGGGGAAATTAATAATGGCAGGGAGAAATAAATAAAGAGGAAAAAAAGAAAATAGAGGCAGGTTGGGCTCGGGACAAAAGGAGAAATGGAAGCAGGGAGAAATCGGGGGGGGGGGGGATTTTCTCCCGCTAGGGCTCGGCCAAGCAGGGCCGCCGCCGCCGCCCCATTTCCTGCTCTCTCCCGTCGCCGGCAAGACAGCGCAGCCGCCGCACCCTCCCTCTCTCGCCGGCTCGGAGCAGCACAGCCACAACCCCGGCCGCCCCTTCCTCGCTCCTTCTCTCCCGTCGCCGGCAAAGCAACGCCGCCGCCGCGCCCTCCCTCTCTCGCCCTAGGCCTGGGGCAGCAAGGGGCCGCCCGCCCCCTCTCTCCCTCCGGCCACCGCCCGAGCTAGGGCACGGCCTCCTTCGTTCTCTCCCGCCGTCGCCGGCAAAGCAGCAGCCGGCCGCCCCTTTTTTCCTCTCTCTCGTCGCCGGCAAAGCAGCAGCCCGGGCGAGGCTCGGCCTGGAGCGAGGCTCGTCCTGGAGCGAGGCTCGGCCTGGAGCAAGGCTCGGCCTGGAGTGGAGGTCGAACGCCGACGCGACCGCATGCAGTAGGATCAACTCGGAGCTCCTCTCCCGTCCCCACCGCCAAACACGCGACAAGGGTAACGATGTTTCAACTTGGGCAGGTGAAGCCTTCAGTTTCCATATTCGCACGGAAGCCCCTCTCCACCAACAGGTGGGGGGAAGGGAGCTCCCCGACGGGTTGACGTGTACGTCCCCGCAGTTAATTGCATTAGTACCCGGAAGCGTGAGTACGGGTTTAGGCATGCTGTGTGAAGCCCATCCGGACGTGTGAGCTGGATTGGTGATGTTCTGGGATTCCCGGAGAAGACTCCGAGGAAGTTATTTATTTAGCCGCTTGCAGGGAATGCGCGCCACAAGCCCCAAAAAAGGGAGTGTGCGCAATATGTTTGGCCCGCTTCTATTAGCCGACCGATGCCTAGTTGGTCGCCGCTCGTCGAGACGTTGGCGTACAGGTGTTGCAGTACCAGGCGGGGAGTAGCGGGCTTAAGCCCAAACTTGTGCTGGCCCTCGAAGGCCTTTTTGTTTATATTTTTGGCTTGCGTGCCGAGTATGGAATTTATATTCCTGTAATATTCTTTTATATCTGTGATGATCTGCTATTATAGTTTACTCCTCCTGTCTTGGGCGAGCGGTGTGTTCGTGAACCGCTCCCCCCGTGCGGGCCCCGAGGTATAGATGCCGGGAAGCCCCTGATGGCCGTTGCCATCCTTTCAGAGTAGCGGAGTTCCGCTATTAGCGGCCCAATCGGGGCTGCGTAGAGTAGGGCTGTTGGGCGGTTTTGTGCCAATAGTAAGGCGGGCGGGGAACATTTTACATAGACCTGAGGTGGCACCTCTAGTTTGGGAGTGGATCTGGAGATCCTCCTTAGATGTCCGGTCGGCCAAGAGAGCCCTCCGAAGGTGCCTTAGCTCAGCCCTTGGCTTGGGAGGGGAAGAGTTAGTTAGTCTTCCGGGTATGCGGCGGGTCCTCCACGCTGAGACCTTGGGTCTGTCCCTTGTGTTCCTAGTCTTGTGTCTAGATCGTTCGCTTGAGGGTAGTAGGTGCGCGGTCACCCCTTCCCCAAGGGTCGAACTCCACATGAGACCAAATTCCGGTTTCAACATTTTGGTGCGGTGAGCGTGGAGAGTGACCAGCACAGAAGAACTCAGGCGAACATCATGGCAATAGAAGTGGAACCAGGTGACGACCACGGTCATGCGTTGACACTTTGTGTGTAAGATCCTCATACTCAGAGTTGTCCCCTCCATAGCTGTTGTTTGAATCCCATAGCATTTGGAGTAGGATTTGCACCTATTTGAAGCGCTTCTACCTATGAAAACCCATGTGTCCCCACTTGTTACATCAACGAGAAGCCTGGAGGTTATTGTCTTCAAGATCGAGTAAGAGAGCAGCTGAGAGGTATTATGAGCCGGGTGACCGGAAAGGGTTCCCTCCCTAGCGGTAATATGTTATCTCTTCCTTGTAATTCAGTAACGGTCGGGTTTTCTCTTTATTACCAATTCGCCTCGAGTTTCTGAGGGCTTCAAGGGTTAGCCTCACGATCGACTCCGGAAGCCAAGCGTCCAACCCGTTCCTTTTAAATAGCCTAGTTCGGACGATGGGACGGTGCCGCGGGACTTTAAGCGCTATTGTAAGACCGAGCCTCTGCACTGACGGCCGAGATCAGCTCCCCCCTTGCACGCCGGCCTATGTCCTCCCGATCGCATCTCTCCTCCGACTAGAGGAATTATCAGGAACGAGCCTAGACACTAACCTCCCAGATTTGATAAAGGGCCGATCTCTCCAAGCAATCACATGTGACATGGCGAAAAGTGATCTTTGTCATTAGATCAGGATACGAAACGTCCAACCTGTTCCTTCTAAATAGCCCAGTTCGGATGATGGGACGATGCCTCGGGACACTAAGCGCCATTGTAAGACCGACCCTCTGCACTGACGGCCGAGATCAGCTCCCCCCTTGCACGTCGGCTTATGTCCCTCGATTGCATCTCTCTTCCGATTGGAGGAATTATTAGGAACAGGCTCGGACGCCAGCTTCCCGATTTGGCGACTTCCAGATCGTCTCTCTTATGTATAGAATGCGTCCTCCATTTGTAAAAGCATCGGTGCAATTAACTCTCCAGCACCTCTTAAGTAAATAAGATGTCTCCATCTCGAGCAAAGTCAAGTCGAGTAGTTGTGGACCCCGAGCAGATCCCGCTGTCAGACTCTCACCTAGCTGGCAGGGCCGGAAGTCACTCGATGGCGGTAGTTTTGGACCCCGAGCAGATCCCGCTGCCAGGCTCTCACCTAGCTGGCAGGGCCAGAAGTCACTCGGTGTCATCCGTGGGCCTCGAGCAGATCCCGCTGTCAGGCTCTCACCTAGCTGGCAGTGCCGGAAGTCACTCGATGGCGGTGGTTTTGGACCCCGAGCAGATCCCGCTGCCAGGCTCTCACCTAGCTGGCAGGGCCGGAAGTCACTCGGTGTCATCCGTGTGCCTCGAGCAAATCCGCTGTCAGGCTCTCACCTAGCTGGCAGGGCCGGAAGTCACTCGATGGCGGTTGTTTTGGACCCCGAGCAGATCCCGCTGTCAGGCTCTCATCTAGCTGGCAGGGCCGAAAGTCACTCAGTGTCATCCGTGGGCCTCGAGCAGATCCCGCTGTCAGGCTCTCACCTAGCTGGCAGGGCCGGAAGTCACTCGATGGCGGTAGTTTTGGACCCCGAGCAGATCCCGTTGCCAGGCTCTCACCGAGCTGGCAGGGCCGGAAGTCACTCGGTGTCATCCGTGGGCCTCGAGCAGATCCCGCTGTCAGGCTCTCACCTAGCTGGTAGGGCCGGAAGTTACTCGATGGCGGTGGTTTTGGACCCCGAGCAGATCCCGCTGCCAGGCTCTCACCTAGCTGGCAGGGCGGAAGTCACTCGGTGTCATCCGTGGGCCTCGAGCAGATCCGCTGTCAGGCTCTCACCTAGCTGGCAGGGCCGGAAGTCACTCGATGGCGGTGGTTTTGGACCCCGAGCAGATCCCGCTACCAGGCTCTCACCTAGCTGGCAGGGCCGGAAGTCACTCGGTGTCATCCGTGGGCCTCGAGCAGATCCCGCTGTCAGGCTCTCACCTAGCTGGCAGGGCCGGAAGTCACTCGATGGCAGTTGTTTTGGACCCCGAGCAGATCCGCTGTCAGGCTCTCACCTAGCTGGCAGGGCCGGAAGTCACTCGATGACAGTTGTACAACCCCGTATTCACCCCGGTATAGTTTTAAGCTTTTGGGAGATTTTGCACTCTCGGTGGCCAATTTTGGCTCTAGCTCGGAAACATACTAGTAGGGGGAGGAAAAATCTACCTCCCCCCAGTGGCTCTCTTTTAAGGGGCGGGTGCGGCAAGTTGGCTAACACCAGCCCCCGTCCCGATAGGTGCCTGGCGGCCTGGTGGGGCGAGACCGGCCGGGGGCCGGGGTCTCGCCCCTGCTCCTTCTAGCCTGGCGGCCTGGTGGGGCGAGACCGGCCGAGGGCCGGGGTCTCGCCCCTGCTCCTTCTAGCCTGACGGCCTGGTGGGGCGAGACCGGCCGGGGGTCGGGGTCTCGCCCCTGCTCCTTCTAGCCTGGCGGCCTGGTGGGGCGAGACCGGCCGGGGGCCGGGGTCTCGCCCCTGCCCCTTCTAGCTTGGCGGCCTGGTGGGGCGAGACCGGCTGGGGGCCGGGGTCTCGCCCCTGCTCCTTCTAGCCTGGCGGCCTGGTGGGGCGAGACCGGCCGGGGGCCGGGGTCTCGCCCCTGCTCCTTCTAGCCTGGCGGCCTGGTGGGGCGAGACCGGCCGGGGGCCGGGGTCTCGCACCTGCTCCTTCTAGCCTGGCGGCCTGGTGGGGCGAGACCGGCCGGGGGCCGGGGTCTCGCCCCTGCCCCTTCTAGCCTGGCGGCCTGGTGGGGCGAGACTAGCCGGGGGCCGGGGTCTCGCCCCTGCTCCTTCTAGCCTGGCGGCCTGGTGGGGCGAGACCGGCCGGGGCCGGGGTCTCGCCCCTACTCCTTCTAGCCTGGCGGCCTGGTGGGGCGAGACCGGCCGGGGGCCGGGGTCTCGCCCCTGCCCCTTCTAGCCTGGCGGCCTGGTGGGGCGAGACCGGCCGGGGGCCGGGGTCTCGCCCCTGCCCCTTCTAGCTTGGCGGCCTGGCGTGGCGAGACCGGTCAGAGGCCGCGGTCTCGCCCTTGCCCCCCCCCCCTGTAGTTTTACCTTCTTGCCCTCGGGGGGAATTCCCTCTTTACCCCCCGGCGTGGCTGTTTTCTATTGGCCCGAGGTTTTTTGGGTGTAAGGGTATTTCGGTCTTTTTACCCCCAGGACTTGGAAAAACTATAAATAGACCCCCTTGGGTGCCTTGGAGAGGATCCTTTTTCTTAGCTTCCTCCTCCCTTAGCTTCTTCTTGGTAGAGTGGAGAGAGCTCTCCAAGGCGCCTAGCCTAGCCCTTTGGTAAGGGAGGGGAAGAGCTCAGGTAGCCTTCCGGGTGTGAGGTGGGACCTCCGTGCTAGAGCCGAGGGTCTGTTCATAGTCTCCTAAGTCTCCGGTCCATGACGTTCTCTAGAGTGTAGTAGGTGTGAGGTCACCCCTTTCAGGGACCCCGAACTCCACAGAGGTCAATTTTGGCTTCAACACTTTGGTGCGGTGAGCGTGGAGAGTGACCAGCACAGAAGATCTCAGGAGAGTGTCATGACGGGAGGTCAGGGAGGTAGTGATGATCTCGGCGAGCTCCCTAGCTCAGGACCCTTTGTGGGGAGGTTAGAGTTCATGGCCTCCATCCAGGGTATCATGGAGATGCTGCGAAGCATTGCTCCCCAGGGTGGCAGCTCCACCCCGACCCCCCAGGAGCTAGCTCCCCCCCTCGACGAGTCGACTCCCAGGGGTTTAGGTGAGATGACCCCAGCGGGGGGAGAAGGAAGCGCACCAGGAAGAAGGCCCGGGAAGGAGAGGATGGGAGATGGGGTCGAGCGAGACCTCACTGGCCGGGAGTTGTTCTCTAGCCCGGCGAGTGCCAACCTCTCAGGCGAGCAGGTTGCGCGAGTAGAGGTGGCAAGACCATCCCTTAGGGGGTCACCTTTCAGCGAGCTGATCATCTCAGCACCCGTTCCCGAGGGATTCAGAGAGCCAGACATGGCTTACTATACCGGGAAGGATGACCCCGTTCAGCACCTGCAGTGGTTCGAGTACGTCGTCTCCATCAGGCCGATGACGGATGCCTTCAAGTGTCGCCTCTTTGCGATCACGTTGAAGGAGAAGGCAAGGGACTGGTTCCATCAACTCCCTCTGAGGTCAATCTATGGGTTCGAGGACTTGAGCCGGAGCTTCTAGCTTCGCTTCTCCACCTCCAAGAAGCGGAAGAGGAGTCCTGAGTCCATCTTCCTGATAAGGCAAGGGGCCGAGGAGTCGCTGGCCCGTTACGTTGACAGGTTCCAAGAGGAGATCCTGGAGGTCCAGGAGATGCCAGGGTATGCTCTCCAGATGGCCTTCACCGTTGGGCTGAAGGAGGGCTTCTTCAAGATGAGCTTGACCCGGAAGGCCCCCTTTCCTTCGAGGAGCTGATGGAAAGGGCGGCTGAGGAGATTGCCATGGAGGCAGCCAACCCTACATTTGTCAAGAAGTTGGCAAAGCTGACAGAGACGGAGGCAAAGGAGCAAGGTGGCTCGAGGCCTCAGGAGGGGAGAAGGAGAGAGGAGCGGAGAGCTCAGGAGGGTCCGGAACCAGGTTGGAGGCAGCAAGGAGGACCCGCCCAGGGCCCGGGAAGAGGTTATGCCCATGATGGGGGAAACTTCCATGGGGGCCAAGGAAGGTTCAACTTCCAGAGGAAAGCCCCTAGGCAGCTCCTCCCCCCACCACAGCAAGCGATGGAGATTGGTCGGAGGGAGAGGAGGAACCGCCAGGGAAGGAGAAGGGTCAGGATAGAGTTGTCGTACTGTGACTTCCACCAGGTGGAGGGGCACGCCACGGCTACCTGCCCCGAGTTCCTGGAAGTGAGGGGGGCGAGAGGTCCTGCCCAGCCGCAGCCACCGGTGCGGGTTGAAGAGGTTCTGCCCCAAGGAGGGGGTGATGATGTTTGTGAGGACCGGGTCGATGTCGGACCCCGAGGCGGTATAGCGGTGATCCATGGTGGAGTGGGGATTGAGGCCACTCGGAAGGCAAGCCTCCATGTCATGTACCGAAGGAGCGTCGCCTCAACCTCCCAGACCCCGCCCCAGGAGGAGAAGATCACCTTCTCGATGAAGGACCTACCGGATCATGAGGATCCGTTCTGTGATGCGCTGGTCATTCAGACGGCCATCGAGGGATACAGCGTCTCCCGAATCTTGGTTGACAACGGCAGCTCCATCAACGTCATTTTCAGGAAGGCGTTTGAGGAGATAAAGGTAGAGCCAAGGAGGGTGTTGGCCTCCGACGGACCCCTGTTCGGATTCTCAGGAGAAAGGAAGGAGGTCGAAGGTGGAGTAGGACTCCAAGTAAAATTGGGGGGAGTCTCAAGGAACTGCCGGTTCGTCATTGTGGACGCTCCAAGCAGCTATAACGCCATCTTCGGAAGGCCCCTCATCAGCGCCTTCCGTTGCGTGCCATCTTCCTTCCACCAATGCATCAAGTTCAGCTCCGGATGGATCCAGGTCAGAGTCAAGGGAGACTCCAGGATGGCAAGACAGTGTTATATCACGGCCGTCAACACCATCTCTTGGTTGGCCAAGGCAGAGGAGATGGAGAAGATCATGGAGAGCCTAAGCAGGATGGAAGTGTCCGGCGAGCAGGAAGCGGATGACGACCACCAGGCCCAGACCCCCTGAAGAAGCCTCGTCCCGGTAGAGTCCTGTATTTTTCTTATGTTGTATTGAGTCCAGCCCCCGACCAGCTGAGTCAGGGGGGTCATGTAACCCATCTTTTTCCCCATTTGAGGATGTAAGATTTGCTAAGGACTGATTGAGATGCTTAGTTCTTTTGCTCCGAGATGGTCCCGCTGCCCAGGCTCTCACTAGCTGGGCAGGGCCGGTGGTACCTCTCGTTGATGCCTAGGTCTCACATCGGGATAGATTCCGCTGCCAGGCTCTCACCTAGCTGGCATGGCAGGTTGATCTCTCGGAGGGTGGGAAGGTCTCACCTCGAGATGGATTCCGCTGCCAGGCTCTCACCTAGCTGGCAGGGCAGGTTGATCTCTCGGAGGGGGGGTAGGTCTCACCTCGGGATAGATTCCGCTGCCAGGCTCTCACCTAGCTGGCAGGGCAGGTTGATCTCTCGGAGGGTGGGAAGGTCTCACCTCGAGATGGATTCGCTGCCAGGCTCTCACCTAGCTGGCAGGGCAGGTTGATCTCTCGGAGGGTGGGTAGGTCTCACCTCGGGATGGATTCCGCTGTCAGGCTCTCACCTAGCTGGCAGGGCAGGTTGATCTCTCGGAGGGTGGGTAGGTCTCACCTCGGGATAGATTCCGCTGCCAGGCTCTCACCTAGCTGGCAGGGCAGGTTGATCTCTCGGAGGGTGGGAAGGTCTCACCTCGAGATGGATTCCGCTGCCAGGCTCTCACCTAGCTGGCAGGGCAGGTTGATCTCTCGAAGGGTGGGTAGGTCTCACCTCGGGATAGATTCCGCTGCCAGGCTCTCACCTAGCTGGCAGGGCAGGTTGATCTCTCGGAGGGTGGGAAGGTCTCACCTCGAGATGGATTCCGCTGCCAGGCTCTCACCTAGCTGGCAGGGCAGGTTGATCTCTCGGAGGGTGGGTAGGTCTCACCTCGGGATAGATTCCGCTGCCAGGCTCTCACCTAGCTGGCAGGGCAGGTTGATCTCTCGGAGGGTGGGAAGCTCTCACCTCGAGATGGATTCCGCTGCCAGGCTCTCACCTAGCTGGCAGGGCAGGTTGATCTCTCGGAGGGTGGGTAGGTCTCACCTCGGGATGGATTCCGCTGTCAGGCTCTCACCTAGCTGGCAGGGCAGGTTGATCTCTCGGAGGGTGGGAAGGTCTCACCTCGAGATGGATTCCGCTGTCAGGCTCTCACCTAGCTGGCAGGGCAGGTTGATCTCTCGGAGGGTGGGTAGGTCTCACCTCGGGATAGATTCCGCTGCCAGGCTCTCACCTAGCTGGCAGGGCAGGTTGATCTCTTGGAGGGTGGGAAGGTCTCACCTCGAGATGGATTCCGCTGCCAGGCTCTCACCTAGCTGGCAAAGCAGGTTGATCTCTCGGAGGGTGGGTAGGTCTCACCTCGGGATAGATTCTGCTGCCATGCTCTCACCTAGCTGGCAGGGCAGGTTGATCTCTCGGAGGGTGGGAAGGTCTCACCTCGAGATGGATTCCGCTGCCAGGCTCTCACCTAGCTGGCAGGGCAGGTTGATCTCTCGGAGGGTGGGTAGGTCTCACCTCGGGATGGATTCCGCTTCCAGGCTCTCACCTAGCTGGCAGGGCAGGTTGATCTCTCGGAGGGTGGGTAGGTCTCACCTCGGGATAGATTCCGCTGTCAGGCTCTCACCTAGCTGGCGGGGCAGGTTGATCTCTCGGAGGGTGGGAAGGTCTCACCTCGAGATGGATTCCGCTGCCAGGCTCTCACCTAGCTGGCAGGGCAGGTTGATCTCTCGGAGGGTGGGTAGGTCTCACCTCGGGATGGATTCCGCTGCCAGGCTCTCACCTAGCTGGCAGGGCAGGTTGATCTCTCGGAGGGTGGGTAGGTCTCACCTCGGGATAGATTCCGCTGCCAGGCTCTCACCTAGCTGGCAGGGCAGGTTGATCTCTCGGAGGGTGGGAAGGTCTCACCTCGAGATGGATTCCGCTGTCAGGCTCTCACCTAGCTGGCAGGGCAGGTTAATCTCTCGGAGGGTGGGTAGGTCTCACCTCAGGATAGATTTCGCTGCCAGGCTCTCACCTAGCTGGCAGGGCAGGTTGATCTCTCGGAGGGTGGGTAGGTCTCACCTCGAGATGGATTCCGCTGCCAGGCTCTCACCTAGCTGGCAGGGCAGGTTGATCTCTCGGAGGGTGGGAAGGTCTCACCTCGAGATGGATTCCGCTGTCAGGCTCTCACCTAGCTGGCAGGGCAGATTGATCTCTCGGAGGGTGGGTAGGTCTCACCCCGAGATGGATTCCGCTGTCAGGCTCTCACCTAGCTGGCAGGGCAGATTGATCTCTCGTGGAAGCCAAGTACTTTGCTCCGAGATGGATTCCGCTGTCAGGCTCTCACCTAGCTGGCAGGGCTGGTTGATCTCTCGTGGAAACCAAGTTTGTTACCCAGAGAAGCTCTCGCCACCTAGGCTCCCATAGCTGGCGTGACAGGTTGACTCCCTGGAGAGGCGTGCAAGGAAATTGCACTCGGCGAATACGTTGGTTGGACATTTCTTTCCGAGTTTGTGCCAACCTCGAAAAGAGCGGGGATTGTGTACAACCCCGTATTCGCCCCGGTATAGTTTTAAGCTTTTGGGAGATTTTGCACTCTCGATGGCCAATTTTGGCTCTAACTCGGAAACATACTAGTAGGGGGAGGAAAAATCTACCTCCCCCCAGTGGCTCTCTTTTGAGGGGCGGGTGCGGCAAGTTGGCTAACACCAGCCCCCGTCCCGATAGGTGCCTGGCGGCCTGGTGGGGCGAGACCGGCCGGGGGCCGGGGTCTCGCCCCTGCTCCTTCTAGCCTGGCGGCCTGGTGGGGCGAGACCGGCCGGGGGCGGGGTCTCGCCCCTGCTCCTTCTAGCCTGGCGGCCTGGTGGGGCGAGACCGGCCGGGGGCCGGGGTCTCGCCCCTGCCCCTTCTAACCTGGCGGCCTGGTGGGGCGAGACCGGCCGGGGGCCGGGGTCTCGCCCCTGCTCCTTCTAGCCTGGCGGCCTGGTGGGGCGAGACCGGCCGGGGGCCGGGGTCTCGCCCCCGCTCCTTCTAGCCTGGCGGCCTGGTGGGGCGAGACCGGCCGGGGGCCGGGGTCTCGCCCCTGCTCCTTCTAGCCTGGCGGCCTGGTGGGGCGAGACCGGCCGGGGGCCGGGGTCTCTCCCCTGCCCCTTCTAGCCTGGCGGCCTGGTGGGGCGAGACCGGCCGGGGGCCGGGGTCTCGCCCCTGCTCCTTCTAGCCTGGCGTCCTGGTGGGGCGAGAGCGGCCGGGGGCCGGGGTCTCGCCCCTGCTCCTTCTAGCCTGGCGGCCTGGTGGGGCGAGACCGGCCGGGGGCCGGTGTCTCGCCCCTGCCCCTTCTAGCCTGGCGGCCTGGCGGGGCGAGACCGGCCGGGGGCCGGGGTCTCGCCCCTGCCCCTTCTAGCTTGGTGGCCTGGCGGGGCGAGACCGGTCAGAGGCCGCGGTCTCGCCCTTGCACCCCCTGCAGTTTTACCTTCTTGCCCTCGGGGGAATTCCCTCTTTACCCCCCGGCGTGGCTGTTTTCTATTGGCCCGAGGTTTTTTGGGTGTAAGGGTATTTCGGTCTTTTTACCCCCAGGACTTGGAAAAACTATAAATAGACCCCCTTGGGTGCCTTGGAGAGGATCCTTTTTCTTAACTTCCTCCTCCCTTAGCTTCTTCTTAGTAGAGTGGAGAGAGCTCTCCAAGGCGCCTAGCCTAGCCCTTTGGTAAGGGAGGGGAAGAGCTCAGGTAGCCTTCCGGGTGTGAGGTGAGACCTCCGTGCTAGAGCCGAGGGTCTGTTCATAGTCTCCTAAGTCTCCGGTCCGTGACGTTCTCTAGAGTGTAGTAGGTGTGAGGTCACCCCTTTCAGGGACCCCGAACTCCACAGAGGTCAATTTTGGCTTCAACAACAGTTGTTTTGGACCCCGAGCAGATCCCGCTGTCAGGCTCTCATCTAGCTGGCAGGGCCGGAAGTCACTCGGTGTCATCCGTGGGCCTCGAGCAGATCCCGCTGTCAGGCTCTCACCTAGCTGGCAGGGTCGGAAGTCACTCGATGGCGGTAGTTTTGGACCCCGAGCAGATCCCGCTGTCAGGCTCTCACCTAGCTGGCAGGGCCGGAAGTCACTCGGTGTCATCCGCGGGCCTCGAGCAGATCCCGCTGTCAGGCTCTCACCTAGCTGGCAGGGCCGGAAGTCACTTGATGGCGGTAGTTTTGGACCCCGAGCAGATCCCGCTGTCAGGCTCTCACCTAGCTGGCAGGGCCGGAAGTCACTCAGTGTCATCCGTGGGCCTCGAGCAGATCCCGCTGTCAGGCTCTCACCTAGCTGGCAGGGCCGGAAGTCACTCGATGGCGGTAGTTTTGGACCCCGAGCAGATCCCGCTGTCAGGCTCTCACCTAGCTGGCAGGGCCGGAAGTCACTCGGTGTCATCCGTGGGCCTCGAGCAGATCCCGCTGTCAGGCTCTCACCTAGCTGGCAGAGCCGGAAGTCACTCGATGACGGTAGTAGTGGACCCCGGGTAGACTCGCTGTCAGGCTCTCATTAGCTGGCAGGGCTGTAGGCACACCTGGGTGGAAAGGGTTGGTTCTTGGAGAGTTTTTTGCAGGACCCCGAGTGATGCTCGACCCCGGGTAGACTCGTTGTCAGGCTCCCACTAGCTGGCAGGGCTGTAGGCACACCTGGGGGGTAAGGGAGGGAGTTTGGAGAGAGAGTTTGGATATTTTGCAGGACCCCGAGTGATGCTCGGCCCCGGGTAGACTCGTTGTCAGGCTCCCACTAGCTGGCAGGGCTGTAGGCACACCTGGGGGTAAGGGAGAGAGTTTGGAGTTTGGAAAGAGAGTTTGGATATTTTGCAGGACCCCGAGTGATGCTCGGCCCCGGGTAGACTCGCTGTCAGGCTCCCACTAGCTGGCGGGGCTGAAGGCACACCTAGGGGGTAAGGGACCCCGAGTGCTGCTCGGCCCTGGGTAGACTCGCTGTCAGGCTCTCACTAGATGGCAGGGCTGTAGGCACACCTGGGGGAAAGGATTAGCTCCGCGTGCACAATGAGATACAAAATATACGGCTTCGTTGTTTCACGATATCATGAGAAATTATGTACTTGTTGTAAGTAATGGTATAAGGGCAATTCGATAGCAGTGAGCCAAAGGGTATCGAGCGATTCAAAGGAGTAGAAAGGTCGTGGAGAGATCGCTGCTCCAAGCGCAGATTTCAGTTGCTCTCAAATTTTTTTTTTTTGGGTCGGCTCCCACTCGCCGGATACGTTGGGTTGGATGATTCTTTCCGAGCTTGTGCCAACCTCGAAAAGAGCGGGGATTGTGTACAACCCCGTAGCCGGGCGAGTGGGACCCTCCCCAAAAAGCAACCTAGGGGCGTGTTGTGGGCGACGAGTTGGTGCGACCCAGTTCGAGGACCTGCGAGTCCTCGTGCGTGCGTGTGTGCGGAGGTTCTATGCGCATAGGTTCATATATTATATATATATATTATATATTATATATTATATTATAATATATATAATATATTATATATTAGATATAAGAAAGAGGAGATGAAAAGTGGGAGGAGGGAATTGGGTTCAGCAGGGGGCAGCAGGTATCGCAGGGGGCAGCAGGTATCGCGGGGGGAGTGGGAAATTAATAATGGCAGGGAGAAATAAATAAAGAGGAAAAAAAGAAAATAGAGGCAGGCTGGGCTCGGGACAGCAGCAAGAAGAAAAGGAGAAATGGAAGCAGGGAGAAATCGGGGGGGATTTTCTCCCGCTAGGGCTCGGCCAAGCAGGGCCGCCGCCGCCGCCGCCGCCCCATTTCCCGCTCTCTCCCATCGCCGGCAAGACAGCGCAGCCGCCGCCCCTCCCTCTGTCGGCGGCTCGGAGCAGCACAGCCACAACCCCGGCCGCCCCTTCCTCGCTCCTTCTCTCCCGTCGCCGGCAAAGCAACGCCGCCGCCGCGCCCTCCCTCTCTCGCCCTAGGCCTGGGGCAGCAAGGGGCCGCCCGCCCCCTCTCTCCCTCCGGCCACCGCCCGGGCTAGGGCACAGCCTCCTTCGTTCTCTCCCGCCGTCGCCGGCAAAGCAGCAGCCCGGCCGCCCCTTTTTCCCTCTCTCTCGTCGCCGGCAAAGCAGCAGCCCGGGCGAGGCTCGGCCTGGAGCGAGGCTCGGCCTGGTGCAAGGCTCGGCCTGGAGTGGAGGTCGAACGCCGACGCGACCGCATGTAGTAGGATCGACTCGGAGCTCCTCTCCCGTCCCCGCCGCCAAACACGCGACAAGGGTAACGATGTTTCAACTTGGGCAGGTGAAGCCTTCAGTTTCCATATTCGCACGGAAGCCCCTCTCCACCAACAGGTGGGGGAAGGGAGCTCCCCAAAGGGTTGACGTGTACGTCCCCGCAGTTAATTGCATTAGTACCCGGAAGCGTGAGTACGGGTTTAGGCATGCTGTGTGAAGCCCATCCGGACGTGTGAGTCGAATTGGTGATGTTCTGGGGTTCCCGGAGAAGACTCTGAGGAAGTTGTTTATTTAGCCGCTTGCAGGGAATGCGCGCCACAAGCCCCAAAAAAGGGAGTGTGCGCAATATGTTTGGCCCGCTTCTGTTAGCTGACTGATGCCTAGTTGGCCGCCGCTCGTCGAGACGTTGGCGTACAGGTGTTGCAGTACCAGGCGGGGAGTAGCGGGCTTAAGCCCAAACTTGTGCTGGCCATCGAAGGCCTTTTTGTTTATATTTCCGGCCTGCGTGCCGAGTATGGAATTTATATTCCTGTAATATTCTTTTATATCTGTGATGATCTGCGATTATAGTTTACTCCTCCTGTCTTGGGCGAGCGGTGTGTTCGTGAACCGCTCCCCCCGTGCGGGCCCCGAGGTATAGATGCCGGGAAGCCCCTGATGGCCCGTTGCCATCCTTTCAGAGTAGCGGAGTTCCGCTATTAGCGGCCCAATTGGGGCTGCGTAGAGTAGGGCTGCTGGGCGGTTTTGTGCCAATAGTAAGGCGGGCGGGGAACATTTTACATAGACCCGAGGTGGCACCTCTAGTTTGGGAGTGGATCTGGAGATCCTCCTTAGATGTTCCGGTCGGCCAAGAGAGCCCTCCGAAGGTGCCTTAGCTCAGCCCTTGGCTTGGGAGGGGAAGAGTTAGTTAGTCTTCCGGGTATGCGGCGGGTCCTCCACGCTGAGACCTTGGGTCTGTCCCTTGTGTTCCTAGTCTTGTGCCTAGATCGTTCGCTTGAGGGTAGTAGGTGCGCGGTCACCCCTTCCCCAAGGGTCGAACTCCACATGAGACCGAATTCCGGTTTCAACACTAATCTTTTGACAAAGCTGAAGAATGCAAAGGAATCAGTGACTGTAGCAGATGGAGGAACAGCTGACGTATTAAAGGTGGGGAACGTAACTCTGATGCTCTCCTCAGGTAAGTCTTTAATTTTAAAGAACGTACAATTTATTCCTTCTTTATCTGTTAACTTAGTGTCTATTAGTTTATTGTGTGATGTTGGTATGTAAGTTAACTTCTGTAGCGGTAGAGTGACTCTGTCAGTTAACTCTCACTACTTTGGATGTGCTTACGTCCAAAATAGGATGTACCGTCTGAGTCTAGCAAATGAAGTAGTGCAACAAGTTCAATTGAATTTAGTTAGCCCTAGGACTCTACATGAGAGACTAGGACACGTAAACTACAGGAAAATATTCCAAGTAGCTAGAACTCACAAGATCACATTAGACACTAAGTCTCCTCTTGGAAAATGTGAAGTGTGTGCTCAAACTAAGATCAGTAGGAAATCTTTTGGCACGGTTACTAGGAGCACAACACCTCTTCAACTTATACATTCCGATATTTGTGACTTTAAAAGTTTTGTCACTAGAGATGGAAGGAAGTATATGATCACGTTCATAGATAATTGCATAAAGTTTTGTCATATTTCGTTGCTTAAAACTAAAGACGAAGCGTTTGAAAAATTTTGCCTTTTCAAAACCATGGTAGAAAACCAATTAAGCATGAAAATAAAGAGATTTAGGAGTGATAGAGGAGGAGAATATATGTCCAGTGAGTTCAGATGCTTCCTTACTTCACAGGGCACCATAGCAGAAACCACTACTCCTTACTCCACCCAATCTAACGGCATAGCCGAGCGCAAGAATAGAACGTTAACAGAAATGTTGAACTCTATGCTGCTCACTATAGGCATGTCTTCCACTTATTGGGGAGAAGTAGTCTTGACTGCGAATCACATTCTGAATAAAGTTCATCATGCTAAGTTAGAGGTTACACCCTACGAGCTTTAGTTTAAGCGACCCCCGTCTTTAACTAGACTTAAGACCTGGGGTTATATAGTCTATGTTAGGGTTCCTGACCCTAGACGGTCTAAGGTTGGACCTAGGACCAATACATGTGTCTACTTAGGTTGTGCTGAAGATAGTGTTGCAGATAGGTTTTTTGATATTTCTAATAATATCATAATAGAATCTAGGGATGCAGTGTTCTTCGAGGATAAATTCCTCAAAGATAAGAACTTAACAATCTCAGGTATGAAAACACTATTACTGAGAAAGATCCTGAATCAATACCGAGCACCTCCTATTCCGTTCTGGTAGATAACTCTGTCCTAGAGTCTAGAAGGACTTCAGTGAGAGAGAGAATCCCCAGAACCTTCGGTAGTGATTTTGTCATATATCACGTTGAGGATGATCCATCTACCTTTAAGTAAGCGATGAGATCAAGGGATTCCCTACTCTGTAAAGAAGCTATTCGAGGATGAGATGAACTCTCTCCTTCAGAACGGCACCTGGACGTTAGTTGATATGCCAAAAGGGGATAAAACTGTAGGGTGCAAGTGGGTTCTGAAAAAAAAACTAAATCCCGATGGTAGCGTAGCTAAGTATAAAGCACGTCTGGTGGCTAAAGGTTTCACACAAGTAAGCGAAGTAGACTATTTTGATGTATACTCACTCGTGTGTCACTTAGCAACCATTAGAGTTCTTCTTGCTATTTCGGCCATTGAGAACTTTATTATTCATCAAATGGATGTTAAGACTGTGTTATTGAATGGAGATCTGACCGAAGAGATCTACATGAGTCAACCTGAAGGTTTCATTGTAGACGGTCACGAAAACAAGGTCTGTCAGTGTACAACCCCGTGTCTGGCGAGTGAGGTCGCCAAGAACCACACCGGGCGGTCCAGATCGTCCAAGCAACAGGCAAGCCCCGCAAAGGACTGAAGATTGTGGGCGAGCTCGGCAAGGAGATGCCGAACCCGAGCTCGGCATTCGTCGACCGCGAGCTCGGTATTCGCCAAGCTAGACCAGAATCGTCAAGCTCAGGTCGACTGATGGCGACCAATGGATGGGAGAGCTCGCCGTCCCAGCTCGCGCCCTCGCAGATGAGCTCGGCAACAGCAGGCGAGCAGGATCTGCCGAGGTGGCCAGGCTCCCCAGCTCGCCCAGATATACGAGGTACTTTTTACTGTTTTACCCCCGTTGGTCTGCCCATAGCCCTTCAAAACAGCGGAGTTTGGCTGTTGGCAGACCCGACCAAGGGTTTTTTGGTAATTTCAGGTCAGTTCAGTTTGGTTATTGGCAGTTCAGATTCTAAAAACTATAAATAGGACCCAAGGGGTACCCCAGAAGGCATGCTTCCTGTGCTCTCCTGCTCCACTTTTCAAGTGCTTTCTGAGGGTACCTTAGCTCGGCCTCTGGCTAAGGAGGGGAAGCGCTCTCAGATCTTCCGGGTGTGTGGTCGGTCCTCCCCGCGGAGCCCTTGGGTCGTCTGTTGTTTTGCTTGCAGGAGCGAAGTAGGTGCGCGACCACCCCTTCCCCGAGGGCGAACTCCACAGGAGACCAAGGTTTCAGTTTCAACAGTCAGTTATTAAAAGCACTATACAGATTAAAACAAGCACTGATATTATGGCATGAGAAGTTTGACTATACTGTAACGAATATGTGATTCATGTCGAGTCTCTCGGATAAATGTCTTTACATACGTCATAGATCAGACAAAATCGTTATAATATGATTGTACGATTATTCTAACCGCTTAAAGCCTCTCTCATCGTGGAGCCGTGGTTCGACAATTAGATTATTCTAAACTGCTTGGTAGCCTCATGTACGCTATGGTTTGTACGAGACCTGACATAGCCTTTACGGTCGGCATGTTAAGTAGGTTCACTAGCAATCCTGGCCAAGACCATTGGGATGCCCTTGATAGGCTGATGAGATACTTAAAGCACGCCCGACATTATGTTTTATGTTATAATGGTCATCCTCCAGTTCTGGAAGGATATTCTGATGCATCTTGGTGCTCAGAAGTAAACGACAGCAAGTCCACTAGTGGATTCCTCTTCACACTAGGAGGAGCAGCTGTAGCCTGTAAGTCCAAGAGACAGTCGTGCATTGCACTCTCATCTATGGAATCCGAACTCTATGCTCTAGCTTCAGCTGGTGAAGAGGCAGAGTGGATAAGAGATTTGGTGATGGACATTCCACTGTCGAGCCTGAAACTGAGTTCTGTTGCAGTTTACTGCGACAATCAGACTACTAAAACGATTGTCACGAACATTTTGTTTCATGGCAAAAGAAGGCAACTTAGGATGAAACAAGCCTGATTGACCTCTCTCACAAGTCAAGGGATTATGACCCTGGTTGATGTGAGATTGAAAGATAATGTTGCAGACGCCCTTACTAAAGAATTAAATAGAGCTCTCACAATCAAAACATCGGGTGAAATGAGATTAAAGTTCATAAAAATATGAAACTTTCTTCCAACGTTTATGTTTTGATACGTACGAGTCTATAGCTGTCAACATTCAAGCATCTAAATAATAACAGACTGAAAACCCCAAATAATTTCTTGACGAAAACCCAAGATGGTTGGATGCTGGTTATTCCACTTTTGATAACCTAACGTCCTCCCATTGTAAGTTGATTCAATAGTTATTCAATTGGGAATTGAAAGTCGTTGTAAATGTTAATATAAACATTATTGGTCACATCACATTATTCCACATTTGATAATGTTGCACGTGATGTGTGCCCACATGTGTTGGTGAGGCACATAGTGATCAGCAATTAGTAAGGTAACATGACTAATCCTAGTTAGACTGGATGAGATGCTGACTGAGTTACTTCACCGTTGCTAGAAGTGTTAAGCTCATTTAGTAAGAGCTAGTTTACTTTAAATGTTACTGCATATGTTTATGAATTCATATAGTTTGACTCATGAAATTCCTTGCAGGCTACGATGCAGATTATGAAGGAGTTGTACACCTGGACATGGATGACGATGATCTACTAGATGAGTAGAATCATCAAACGTTTAATTCATGTCTTTATTTTTGTTTTGTAATAATTATTCAGACTATATTTTGGGATAGCATCTGTGTAATGGTTTGCCGTTTAGGCAAAACCTTTATTTTTGATTAATTAGTATGATCTGTCCTGAATGTTTTGTTTAGTTTGAATTATTATTTTGACTACACTCTAGCATCCCGAAACGTCAATGTTATTTGTCACGAATATAGGAGGAGATTGTAAGTGTATATTCGGACGAATAACGGGCTCGGGGGCTTTGCACGTGGATAAAATGAAACACAAAGAAGCCTCCTTTCAGATAGGAGATTTAGTTCTATTGAGACTGCACTCGTATTGCCAATTGACCCTGCATAACAGAAATTGAAAACGTTTTCAACTCCGATATTTTGGGCCATATAAAATTCTCGAGAGAATAGGAGAAGTAGCATATAAATTAGATCTCCCTACGACAACCAAAATCCATCCTGTTTTTCACGCAAGTTTACTCAAACCATATTTTCAAAATGTAACATACGAGATAAATGCTCTTCCAGATAATTTTACTTCATCACAATTTCCACTGGAAATACTGGAAAACGCACTGTATGGCAAAATGGACAACAAAAACAACAAGAATTGATTCACTGGGAGGGAATGATGCCGGAAGAGGCAACATGGGAAGATTTATCTACCATGGACAGCAAAACAATTCAAAGACTATCAACATCATGTACATACAACGAGCCATCCGCACAGGAATCAGACAGGGAGGACATTCTTCAAACTTCAACTACAGTCATCCCCAATTCTAAAAATAGTACACAATCTAATCATTCCACTGTCATCCCAAACCAGTTTTTATTTTCACATACTCATCATTTTTCATGCGGACTGGAAAAAGAAAACAACAGAATAAGCAAGGATCCAACGACAAATCAAACAACACATCTCTCCAAAAATCAGAATACATCATCAACGGAGCGGGATCCCGAAAATACCCAAAATTTACTTGGATCAGACATAGACAGGGATGAACATCAAATAATCACACCAAGTGTCATCCATTCACATCCAAGCATACAATCTAACAGAAAAAATGTTTCATTTCGTAGGATAAAGGATCAAAAACCAGGCAAATATAGACACATCTAGAGCCAACAAAAAACACTTCTACTTTAATAGGAAACATGGAAGATTTTTCTCAAAATAATCCAAATGTCATCCAGATTTTGCAAAAAAAAAAACAGAATAACAAAAATCTTTCACAGATCGGCACTTCTAACAGACTAACATGCAAACAACAAAGAGGGAGCATCAACAAAATAGATCGACACCAAAGAAAGGGGATACAGAGATACCTCTAGAAAGCAAGGCAACTGGAAGGAGTCTTCACAGATCGCAACGAACGACGACAACCTTACTACACCGACTAAGAAAACTTCTCATGGTTCCGCGCCGACCACGCTCCGAGATCAACCGGAGGAAGGAGGAAGCTAGGGTCTCTCCTGAACCCAGGCATCGAATATAAAGGCACGGGCGGAGCGTGCAACAAAGGGTATGAACGAGCAGAATAAAGAGGACGGGTAGGGAATGTAGTCAGTAATATAGCGAAAATACATATTTGGCTGTAGAAGATCTTGTAGCATGTAATATATTAAATAGTATTAATAATAAAGTTGACAGCTCACTCCTGACCAACCAGTGGCGGATCCAGGAATTTAGAAAAGGGGGTGCACAAAAAAAAATTAATAGCATAATATAGAAAATAAAAAATTTCTGATATTATAAAGTCATACACCATTACATATAAATGTCTTAATTAAAAATTACCAAATACCAGAAGAAATTACAGTTGTCCGCGACGAGTCTTCATTTTTTGAAAACGATCAATAACATCATCATCTGAAAATTTCAAAAATGCGCCTCTTTCAATGAATGTAACCAAACAGTCATTCAATGTCTGATCGCCCAAACTATTGCGTAATCTGTTCTTGACATAATTCATGCCTGAAAAGACTCTTTCAACACTTGCAGTGGCCACAGGAAGAATTAGTACGAACTTCAATAGCTTGTATAATTATTGATAAGCAATATGTTTCCCGGTTTCAACAAGTTTCATAGAGAGATGACCAAGGTCGTTCAAGTCAAAAAACCTCTCGTCGTTTTTCATATCCACAATGAAATTGTCTAGCTGAAATTCAAGATTAAACAACTCCAAACTTGAAAAATCACTAGGATAAAACTCTGCAAGTCTGAGTATTTTTTGCTTGTCAAAACAGCCAAAGGAGTTAATGGGATTCAAACAAGCCATACAATGGAGCAACTCCATACTCACCTCACCAAACCTGTTATTAAGCTCATGCAATTGTAAATCAACCACCTTTAAGAAAATTGACACCCGATAATGATGCAAATATGTGTAGTCTTCAACAAATCGTCTTGATCTTTCGCGCGGAACATACAGATCATCCATTTTAGGAATATGAATACTAAATTTATCACTAAAAAGTAAGACCTTGTTGAACAGAGTGTCTCAACCATCATCACGCAAATTTTGCAATTGTCTTTTCGTCAAACTTACAAAAGACATAGCATTAATAATATCCTGATCTTTTCTTTGCAAAGCAAGATTTAATTCATGTGTATAACCAAATATAGTTGTCATCACATGAATCATCAAAACAAAGTCAAACGATTCTAATGCAAACAGTACACCCTGTGCCTTCACCCGGTCATTTGCCTTACTCTTACCAATCTTCAAAAGTGTAGCAACCATATCAGGATATAAAGAAATAATATGAATTAATGTCTTGTGATGTGAGCCCCAACGAGTATCACCCGGCCGACCCAAAGAAAGTGTCTGATTTAAACCCGACCCCGTTTGTAGTTCACTATCTTCTAGTGCCTGAGCAACCTTTTGCACTTGACTTTCTCTAAGCATCTCATTTCGCTTGCAAGAAACTCCAACCACATTTAATAGCGTCGAAATTGCTTCAAAAAACCATTGACAATCATCATTTATTTTAGCAACTGCAACTACGGTTAACTGAAGCTGATGAGCAAAACAGTGAATGTAATAAGCTGATGGATTTTCTTTCAAAATTAGACTCTTGAGTCCATTTATTTCACCACTCATATTACTTGCACCATCATATCCTTGACCACGAATTTTAGACAAATTCAAGGAATGGTCAATTAACAATGATTCAATTGCAGTTTTAAGAGACATGACAGTAGTATCGTGAACATGCACAATGCCGAGAAAACGCTCTATTAATCTTCCGTTCCCATCAACATAACGCAAACAAAGGGTCAATTGTTCTCTGTGTGACACGTCACTAGATTCATCAACTAAAATTGAAAAGTAGTCATCTCCAAGCTCTTGCATTATAATTTTTGTAGTTTCTTTGGCACAAGCATTAATGATATCTTTCTGAATTGAAGACGCAGTCAGTTGATTGTTTCCTGGGGCATTTTTCAACACATACTTACCAACTTCTTCATCTATATTGGCAAGCCACTGCAAAAGCTCGAGAAAATTTCCCCTATTAAGTGAATGGTGACTCTCATCATGCCCACGTAGGGATAATCCCTGTCGCAAGAGAAATCTCAAGCATTTCAAAGAAGCTTGTAATCGTGATTTGTTTTCAAACTTTGTTTTATCTGATTGTTTATTAAGAGAAACAATGATAGACTTTTGTGGGTTTTTTAAACCTTCAAATTTCTGGAGTGCTAAATGATGAGAACTATTAATCTTGCCAACATGTTTTGTAAATCCGTCAGCTTTATTCCATGACCTATATCCTCCTCCACTGACAAAAGCATCTCCCCTGGCAGCAGTACTTGCGGTTTCATTCTTGAATAAGTAACAAACTAAACAAAACGCAGCGTCCTTTTCAACACTATATTCTAGCCACTCAAACATATCATATCATGTGACTACAAACCTACGTTCTCGGTCACCTATCTTTCTTTGAGGAAATGGATGTAATTTTGGTTGGCATGGACCTTTTAGTATATAAGTCTTTCTCACTGCATCTTGCTCATTTAAAGGATAGGCTGATATATTTTTTTCTCATTCCCGGATCCTGTGGAAGCATCTCCACATCATATAAAGCGCCCATTACAACGTCTTGAGCATCAGGAGATGGCAAATGCGACGCATTCTCGATAGCTTCAGAAGCACTCAGGGATAACTCTTCATTTTGACTTGGAGGTTTAGATCTTGAAGTCTCTTGAGATTTTAATTTCTTTTGAAACATAGATGATATGAGACTGGACTTCTTTTTTGACTCTCCATATCACAATATTGTTCAATTCTATTTCTATATGAATGCCAGAAAAAACAAAATATTAACAAAAAACCATATTAATTAAATGCAAAGTATTTAAATATCTATCTACTCCGCTTGACCCTCTACCGGCCAATACTACGAAGTATCCCTAGGGATAAACATTCAACACAGAGACTATGTGTTTTGCTTAATCACTACCTGACTAATACCTCAAAACACCCCTAAAAATAAAAATACATGAAAATAAAATGTGATAGGGTATATGGAAGCAAAACCTTGGCCACAATCTGTAGCCAGAGAAGAACGTATTTCTCCTTCTTTTGTTATCACTTATCACGTGACTCGCGTACTCGGTACTAGTCCCCACGAATGTTGGCCACAATCTGTAACAGTATATGAAGAAGCACTTCAATGAAAATAATGTCATACATAATTTCATAACTCATAAGTAACATAACAAGAGAGGGATACCAACAACAGGTATGAAAATGCAGGCAATAAGTAGAGAATCAATCAGTTTATACAACAAAATAACTGGTAAGAAACATGTCACTCCAAGTCTCCAAGCAATCCGACTGCAGAAAATACGGCACAAGCTAGGGATACCAACAACAGGGCTCCTGGGAATGTTAGAGATCACATTGATTTCTTCAGCGAGGAGGGTAAAGGAGATGGACTAGCTAATCTTAACAGCAACGCCAAGCAATCCAAACGAAATTTACAATCCAGAAAATTTTTGGAGAAAAACACAGAAAGAAAACCAGTACCTGTTGTCGTTGGACGATGCCTCTCAGTGTAGCAAATGCAGAGATCGAGATTGGAGGAGGAGGAGGAGGAGATGCAGAGAGAGCGGAGCGCGAGAGCTATACGCGAGTTGCAGCTCCAAAAGGAGATGAGGCGCGAGATGTTTTATTTTAGGGCTGGAATCATGGAATAGACTGCGGTTTATATATTAACCGCAGTGTATTCTGCGTTGTTCATGGAATAGACTGCGGTTAATATATTAACCGCAGTCTATTCCATGAATAGACTGCGGTTTATATATTAACCGCAGTCTATTCTGCGTTGTTCATGGAATAGACTGCGGTTAATATATAAACCGCAGTCTATTCATGGAATAGACTGCGGTTAATATAAAAACCGCAGTCTATTCCATGAATAGACTGCGTGTACAACCCCGTATTCGCCCCTGTATAGTTTTAAGCTTTTGGGAGATTTTGCACTCTCGGTGGCCAATTTTGGCTCTAGCTTTGAAACATACTAGTAGGGGGAGGAAAAATCTACCTCCCCCCAGTGGCCCTCTTTTGGGGGGGCGGGTGCGACAAGTTGGCTAACACCAGCCCCCGTCCCTATAGGTGCTTGACGGCCTGGTAGGGCGAGACCGGCCGGGGGCCAGGGTCTCGCCCCCGCCTCCTTCTGCTTGGCGGCCTGGTGGGGCGAGACCGTCCGGGGGCCGGGGTCTCGCCCCTGCCCCTTCTAGCCTGGCGGCCTGGTGGGGCGAGACCGGCCGGGGGCCGGGGTCTCGCCCCTGCCCCTTCTAGCCTGGCGGCCTGGTGGGGCGAGACCGGCCGGGGGCCGGGGTCTCGCCCCTGCCCCTTCTAGCCTGGCGGCCTGGTGGGGCGAGACCGGCCGGGGGCCGGGGTCTCGCCCCTGCCCCTTCTAGCCTGGCGGCCTGGTGGGGCGAGACCGGCAGGGGGCCGGGGTCTCGCCCCTGCCCCTTCTAGCCTGGCGGCCTGGTGGGGCGAGACCGGCCGGGGGCCGGGGTCTCGCCCCTGCCCCTTCTAGCCTGGCGGCCTGGTGGGGCGAGACCGGCCGGGGGCCGGGGTCTCGCCCCTGCTCCTTCTGCCTGGCGGCCTGGTGGGGCGAGACCGGCCGGGGGCCGGGGTCTCGCCCCTGCCCCTTCTAGCCTGGGGGCCTGGTGGGGCGAGACCGGCAGGGGGCCGGGGTCTCGCCCCTGCCCCTTCTAGCCTGGCGGCCTGGTGGGGCGAGACCGGCCGGGGGCCGGGGTCTCGCCCCTGCCCCTTCTAGCCTGGCGGCCTGGTGGGGCGAGACCGGCCGGGGGCCGGGGTCTCGCCCCTGCCCCTTCTAGCCTGGCGGCCTGGTGGGGCGAGACCGGCCGGGGGCCGGGGTCTCGCCCCTGCCCCTTCTAGCCTGGCGGCCTGGTGGGGCGAGACCGGCCGGGGGCCGGGGTCTCGCCCCTGCCCCTTCTAGCCTGGCGGCCTGGTGGGGCGAGACCGGCCGGGGGCCGGGGTCTCGCCCCTGCCCCTTCTAGCCTGGCGGCCTGGTGGGGCGAGACCGGCCGGGGGCCGGGGTCTCGCCCCTGCTCCTTCTGCTTGGCGGCCTGGTGGGGCGAGACCGGCCGGGGGCCGGGGTCTCGCCCCTGCTCCTTCTAGCCTGGCGGCCTGGTGGGGCGAGACCGGCCGGGGGCCGGGGTCTCGCCCCCTGCCCCTTCTAGCTGGGCGGCCTGGCGGGGCGAGACCGGTCAGAGGCCGCGGTCTCGCCCTTGCCCCCCTGCAGTTTTACCTTCTTGCCCTCGGGGGGAATTCCCCCTTTACCCCCCGACGTGGCTGTTCTCTATTGGCCCGAGGCCTTTTGGCCGTAGGGGTATTTTGGTCATTTCACCCCAAGGACTTGGAAAAACTATAAATAGACCCCCTTGGGTGCCTTGGAGAGGGGCCTTTTCTTAGCTTCCTCCTCCCTTAGCTTCTTCTTGGTTGAGTAGAGAGAGCTCTCCAAGGCACCTATCCTAGCCCTTTGGTGAGGGAGGGGAAGAGCTCAGGTAGCCTTCCGGGTGTGAGGTGGGACCTCCGCGCTAGAGCCGAGGGTCTGTTCATAGTCTCCTAAGTCTCCGGTCCGTGACGTTCTCTCGAGTGTAGTAGGTGTGAGGTCACCCCTTTCAGGAACCCCGAACTCCACAGAGGTCAAATTTGGCTTCAACACTGCGGTTAATATATAAACCGCAGTCTATTCTGCGTTGTTCATGGAATAGACTGCGGTTAATATATAAACCGCAGTCTATTTTCATTTTTTTTATAAAAAAAAAGGGGGTGTCAGTGTCCCTTTGGCCCCCCTTTAAATCCGCCCCTGTGACCAACGGTCATAAGTGCTGAGAATGTATATAATTAGGATAACTGTGTAATTGAAGGTTATGTACGAAATTAAAGTCTTTTTCTTTTCCCTTTCTGTCTCTCTTCTCCTAACTTTCTGCCTCTCTCCTCTCCGGCTTGCCTTCACCGGCAGCCTCTCACCCTCCGCTCCGTTACACCCACTTAAGTATTGATAAAGGATATCATTGTGGATTATTTACGACTTATTGCCCAAATTAGCAAGATCGACCTGGCTATGTTTAATCCAATTAAGGACCTTAATACTTGCAGCTCTACTAATATTTAATAACTTTATTATGAATAAAAACAAATTTTTAAAAATAAATAACGAAGGAAGCATGCGAGTGGCAAAGCGCTGCTCCTCCACAGCCTCATTTCCTTCTTGAGTCCGCGCAGGCACGCGCACCGTTTCCACGGATCCTGTCGGGGAAACTTCATTCAAATAGTTAATTATTTAATATAGTTTAAAATAAATATTCTATTAATTAATATGAAAAATAGTTATATATCATTTTTAATATAAAAAATAGCTATACAA
Source organism: Platanthera guangdongensis (assembly GCA_039583875.1). Taxonomy (NCBI): domain Eukaryota; kingdom Viridiplantae; phylum Streptophyta; class Magnoliopsida; order Asparagales; family Orchidaceae; genus Platanthera; species Platanthera guangdongensis. The sequence goes on along the minus strand of CM077147.1, from coordinate 3,981,379 downwards.
CATTTTTAATTTTTGTTACAAGATTTTTATCCCACCGCATTTATCTTTGAAATCAAATTTAATATTGTTAATGTGTTTAATGACAGCTTTTTGAAAATAGGTCAAAAGATATATGAGTTTTACATAAAACTTCTTTGATTTTATAAATTTTAATTATTATTTTTAATTTAAGGTATGATGTAATTACTTGGATATGCATCGTTAAGTCATCATTAGATTAAAACAAGTGCCATGTGCAAAATTTGCTATCCGCCCTCAGAAATTAAATTTTTTATAATATTTTTCTTACACTTATGAGCACTTGGATGTCACACTTATTGGCACTTCGCCTCTTTCGCAATTCCGCCGAGCGTCCTCTCCATTTCCTAATTCAGCCAAATTGAGTCTTTCTCCATTTTCCAGCGATGTGAAGTGATCCAATTCCGGAGAGATTTTTCCCTCCATTTCCCGACCGGCGGAAAGAGCGGACTGCCCCATACTTGACGAGATTTCCTCTATTTCCCGAGCGTCTTGCTTTACCCCGCCGGGAGAAGCTCTCCAAATCGGGCGAGCAGGGCCATCTTGGCGACGACCATTTAACTCCTCGTTGGTGTTCATATTGTCTGCTAATTGCAAGTATTTATATTTGCAATTTACTTCCTCTTTGTATCATTTTGGCAAATTAAATTTTCATATACTCGTAAATAGTGGTTTTTATATTAAAAAAATGTACAATTCATGGCTTAAATGTTTGAATGATTTATTTAAGCTCTCTTTAGTGTTTTATTTGAAATATCAAGGACAAACAAATTTGGAGATATTTTTCTAAGTGCCATAAAAAAAAAGTTATATTTAGTGTATAACTCATAATTTGTCGAGTTCAGAAATCTCTAAATAGACGCCTATTCGTAAAACTAGCGACGAGCTGATGCAAGCTTGGGCGAGCTGATGCGAGCTTGGGCGAGCACAGGTAAGGAGAGACGACTTTGGGCGAGCAGATGTAAGTTTGGGCAAGTATATTAATATGAAAAATAATTATATATCATTTTTAATATGATATGAAAAATAATTAATAGCGAGTAGCCCTTGTCACTCGCTAGCAAAGGCTGAATACTCGCCAATACCCCCCCCCTGTAGGGGTACTAGAAATGACACTTCTGGAAGATGTTGAAATCCCCCCAAGTTGAATACTCGTCAAGTCCATGCATTTCTCGTATCTCGCTCAGTTTTTTGTTGCGGATGAGAAGTTTCTCCCAAACTTTCAAGTACGTGGTGAGAACTCTCTACTTGAGCATTTGGGGGGTGTTTATAGACAGCTTTCTCCGGATTCAATGTTTATCAATTTTGAATGATTCTTTAAATACAATTTTTCCATAAATATTAATATTGTAAAGATGCATTGGCGGGAAAATTTAAATATTTCATAAATTGGAAAAATCACATAATAGTTTTAACATTTTTAGAGATTCAGTGTTGTAGGAGTTTCTTATGATGGGGCCCCACTAAAGTACTTTCATGCAGTGTGCACGATGTTTTAGACTCAATGTCCCCTATCCTACTTTGTTGTCCTTAATACAAATCCCAGGGCAATTAATTATTTTAATCTTTATAAATTAAGTAGCACCAAATTACTGACATTACGTTTTTCAAAATTATAAATCTTATTAAATAAATTGCTAATATTTTCGGATTGGCATAACAAGGCCACGATTCTTGCAGGCTCGCTTTCAAATGGACTAAATTCTGCGTCACTCCATGTTCGTTTGGCCCGTCAAATAGGATTCGGAGTGATTCACTGGGAGATCAGCACGACATGGGCACGGATCCTAGCTATGAGCTGGTGAAAATGTTGAAGTGAGAAGTTTTGGGAAGTCGGGCGAACTGATTGGGCAATCTGCACAGACCGCAGAGACCGCGTGTACTAGGCGGATAGCGGTGCACTCTGGTTCTTTTCTGTCGGTCTGGACCAGCAAGCACTCTGGTGATGTAACCGGGCGGATAGGATTATTATGCACGGGTTAGTGGTAGACTTCTTTGGAAGTCGCCAAGTCCGGCAGGATCTCTGTTTCGCAAGAAAGCATACAGATATTGCGGACTAGGTGGCTTGTCACCAGGTCGCAGGGGCTTTCTCGGGCGAGGTAGATCAGAGATTGCTGGTTGGTGTTGTTGACTCATTTTTTAGCTCGCCGGTGTCTGGCACGGATCTGTGCTTGCTGTTTGGATGTTGGATCCTGGTATAATCACAGTTGTGCAGACTGTACAACTCCATATTCGCGAAAAGTGTTTCCCAAACAAGGCAAGCGCATTTTTAAGCTTTTTGGAGAATTTGCACTCTCGGTGGCCAATTTTGACTCTGGCTTGGAAACATACTAGTAGGGGGAGGAAGAATCACCATCTTCCCTCGACCCCTTTAGAGGGGCGGGTGCGACAAGTTGGTCGGCACCCCCCTGGCGTGCTAGGTGCGAGATAGGATGGCGGGACTGGCTGGAGACCAGGATCCCGCCCCCGACACCCTGGCCTTGGGCAGGGGCGAGACCAGGCGGCCAGCCCTCTCGCCCCAGGCGGCGAGCTCGCGGGGCGAGACCGGCCGGCCAGCCCTCTCGCCCCAGGCGGCGAGCTCGCGGGGCGAGACCGGCCGGCCAGCCCTCTCGCCCCAGGCGGCGAGCTCGCGGGGCGAGACCCGGCGGCCAGCCCACTCGCCCCGGGCGGCGAGCTCGCGGGGCGAGACCGTCGGCCAGCCCTCTCGCCCCGGGCGGCAAGCTCGTGGGGCGAGACCGGGCGACCAGCCCTCTCGCCCCAGGCGGCGAGCCCGCGGGGCGAGACCGGGCGGCCAGCCCTCTTGCCCCGGGCGGCGAGCTCGCGGGGCGAGACCGGCGGCCAGCCATCTCGCCCCGGGCGACGAGCTCGTGGGGCGAGACCGGGCGGCCAGCCCTCTCGCCCCGGGCGGCGAGCTCGCGGGGCGAGACCGGCGGCTAGCCCTCTCGCCCCGGGCGGCGAGCTCGCGGGGCGAGACCGACGACCAGCCTTCTCGCCCCAGGCGGCGAGCTCGCAGGGCGAGATCGGCGGCCAGCCTTCTCGGCCCAGGCGGCTAGCCTGCGGGGCGAGACCGGGCGGCCAGCCTCCTCGCCCCAGGAGGCTAGTCCGGGGAGGGTTCGCCCTCCGCCCCCTAGACCCTTGTGGACCCTGCGGTTTTACCATTTTGCCCTCGGGGGGAATTACCTCTTTACCCCACGGCGTGGCTGTTTTCTATTGGCCCAAGGTATATTGGGCGTCAGGGTATTTTGGTCATTTTCCCCCAGGACTTGGGAAAACTATAAATAGACGCCCTTGGGTGTCTTTGGAGGGGGACTTTTTCCTTGCTTCCTCCTCCTCCCTTAGCTCCTTCTTGGTAGAGTAGAGAGAGCTCCTCCAAGGCACCCTAGCTCGAGCATTGGCTAGGAAGGGGAAGTGCTCAGGTAGCCTTTCGGGTGTGAGGTGGGACCTCCGCGCTAGAGTAGAGGATCTGTTTCTAGCTTCTTGATCTTTGGTCCGTGACGTTCCTCCGGGTGTAGTAGGTGTGAGGTCACCCCTATCTAGGGACCCCGAACTCCACAGAGGCCATTTTTGGCTTCAACACATACATGTTCCTGGAGGTCACGCGGACTGATGGTGCAGTCCGCATGGTGGCAGACTGAAGTTGTTCAGTAGAGCGCGATCTCGGTATCAGGTGGAGCGATTAAGATTGGTAACCGTAGTTTTCGTTGGACTTGGTCTTGGGGGGACAAAGTCCAGTTAGTTTCCTAGTTCGTCGAGGTCGCCGGTGCGGACTGTTGAGGTATATTTATATATGTGTTAATGAGCTCCTTAACGGGTCGGTTAGGATCTGATAGGCGTCCAAACCCGTAGTCGGGGATTTAGGGTTTCACCTATAAATACCCCTGCTGGGGGCAACGGGGAGACCATTCCAAACTAGATGGTCACGCGGATGCTTCGAGCGCTCTAACATTCTCGAAGTTTGCCCTAGCCCCGCTCCGTCTCCCGTGACCGAGCCCCGCTCCCGCAGCCACTTCCGTGTTCCCGTTTTTTCTGGATCGCCGTCGCCGATCGCAAAGGAGGCAGATCGCGGCCTGTGAGGTCGAAGTCGTCGCTGCTTTCACGGGAAGCCACCGCTCTCTCCGATCCCGCCGATTTCTTCGATCGGAAAAGAAGAAAACGACTTCTCGTCGCCCTCTACAAACCTTTCTCCCGATTTCGCTGGAACAAGGGCACGGGGTGGAGCCAACGTCCTCCTGTGCAGTTTTTTTTCGTTGGAACCCGTCGCCGATCGAGATTCCGCGCCGGGGTTTGTCGCAAAGAAGAAGGCTCGACGGTTCGGCCCCGTCGCAGCTCCCGCCGACTGGGAAGAAGGAAAGAAAAAATATTGTCAGATCTCGCCGGATCTGACCGCCTCCTGTCTAGATATTGCAAAAAGGAGCGTTCCAGTCATCGTGTTTTCTCTTCAGATATCGCACTTCCTGTTGATCTTGCCGACAGAAGAACTTGTCTCTGCTGCAAGGATAAGCTATTGGTCCTCTGTTGCTTCAGAATTTGTCTTCTCAATAGCCCTTTGATCCAGAGGAAAGAGGAACTTGTCTCTGCATGATTAGGCGAACGGACCCTCTCACCTGAAGCTTGATCCTGTTTTTCAGTTACAGTTCCCCTCTTTGTGGGTTGTGTTTCTTCTGGGTCGATGTTTAAGTTGAGCGCTGCTGATCATATACTGTCTCTGACGACTGCGGTCAGTCGGAGAGGAGAAGCAATTTTACTGGATTGGATCCGAAGACTGTCGTCGCCTCGCTCAGGTGATCTCTTTCCAGTATTTTCCTGATTGTGATTTAGATTGCAAGTAGAATACTATCGTTTGGAAAGAAACACACAATGTCAAAGGAGATCAATCACTCTTCTCCCGTGTCGATGATCATGCTGGAGAAATTCTCCAACGCCGAGTTCAGTGCCTGGAAGCGCAACACACAGTTCGACATGAAGTACCTGAACATCTTCTACACAGTGCAGACTGTTTTTGAAGAATTCAAAGGAAGCGAAGATGAAGATCAATGGGTCAACGACGAGGACTTCTGCAGAGATTACATCCTGAATTGCCTCTCCAACAGGCTTGCAGAGACGTACGACAAGATGCAAGGGGCCAAGGAGATCTGGGAAGCCTTAGATGAGCAATTCAAGGAGGAGGAGAACTTGTCCAAGACGCACCTGGTGGACAAGTTTATGGCATTCACCTTCACTGAGGAAAGGGAAATCCTGCCACAGGTTGCTGAGTTCGAAAATTTGGTGGACAAGCTCAACAGTGAGAACATCCCTCTGCCAGATGGATTTGTTGCAGGGGATATCATTTTCAAATTGCCCTCGGCCTGGTATTCCTTCAAGACTGAGATGTACCGGAAGAAGACGCAGGTGAGTCTTAAAGACCTCAAGCGCTTCATCTGCATTGAGGATGAGAACCGGACTAGGCACGCTATAGAGATGATCAGCAAGCAGTCCTCCACTGCTAACATGATCACGCATCCTAAGCAGAAGCCTAAGCCTGGAAAGACTCGCCCACCGACCAGTGCACCCGCAGTTGCTGCCACCAGCAAACAGATAAAGAAGAAATTCAAAGGCAAGTGCTACAACTGCAATAAGTGGGGTCACTGTGCATCCGAGTGCCGTCAGCCCAAATGGGGTGAATCCAGCACACCAAGGATGGATAATCAAGCCAACATGGTTTATCAGACTGCGCCTACCGACTTTGTTGTCATGATCGGTAACGGGACGGCCAGTTCAGAGTGGTGGCTCGATTCAGGTGCTACCTGCCACGTCTGCCACAATTCAAAGCTTCTGGAGGATGCAAAAGAGGTGGAAGAGACTGTCACTGTTGCGAATGGAGTTGTAGCTGACGTGCTGAAGGTCGGCAACACTACCCTGACTCTCTCCTCAGGTAAGACTCTAACTTTGAAAAATGTTAAATTTATACCGACATTAGCTGCTAATTTAATTTCGATTAGCCTGTTGTGCGATGCAGGTATGTCTTTTAACATTAGTGGTGGTCGGGTAACCTTAATGGTTCACTCACATTACTTTGGCTGCACATATGTCGTTAACGGGATGTATAGGCTGAGTCTAGCAAACAAAGTAGTAAATCAGGTTAGCTCTAATCTGATAGATCCTAAGACTTTACATGCAAGACTAGGAAACGTCAATTATATAAAACTTCTGCTAGCTAGAACTCACAACATACCCCTCGACACAAAAACTAAATTTGAAAAATGTGAAATTTATGCTCAAACTAAGATAACTAGAACACCTTTTAGTCATGTTTCTAGGAGCACACAATTGTTAGAGTTAATACATTTCGATATTTGTGACTACAAAAGTTTTGTCACTCGAGGCGGTCGGAAGTATCTGATAACATTTATCGATGACTACTCTAGATTCAGTCACATTTACCTTCTTAAAACCAAAGATGAAGCATTTGAAAAATTCCGTATTTTTAAAAATAGGGTTGAAAATCAACTTGATATGAAAATAAAAAGGCTAAGAAGTGATAGAGGAGGAGAATACGTATCGGGGAGTTCAGAGACTTCCTTGCCAGCAATGGCATAATCCCTAAAACCACCGCTCCATATTCCCCACAATCCAACGACATCGCTGAAAGGAAAAACAAAACTTTGACAGAAATGTTGAATTCTATGTTGCTGACTGCTGGCATGCCTGCGACCTATTGGGGTGAAGCCGTGCTCACGTCAAATCACATTCTTAATAAAGTTCCTCATGCAAAGTTGACTAAGACACCCTACGAGCTTTGGTTTAAGAGGTCTCCTAGATTTGACAATCTTAAGACCTGTGGTTGTATCGCTTATATTAGGATACCAGACTCTAGAAGAGCAAAGATTGGACCTAGGACGAATACCTACATCTACCTAGGATGTGCAGATGATAGTGCTGCAGACAGGTTTTTGGATCTCTCCACTAATACTGTAATAGAATCAAGAGACGTTGTCTTCTTTGAGGATAAGTACCTTAAGGACAAGAACCTGATACTGCCAGGTCTGCCAGCCACTAGTACTGAGCCTTTAGTTGAGTCAGGACAACGTAACTCTGACACTGAGCCTGTAGACACGAGTGGTTTAGATACCAGAAGGCTATCTAGTAGAGAGAAAATGTCTAAAAGCTTCGGTACAGACTTCGTGACTTACCAAGTTGAAGCTGATCCATCCACTTATAAGGAAGTGATGTGATCTAGAGACTCTCTATTATGGAAAGAAGTCATAGACGAAGAGATGAACTCTCTCATGCAGAACAACACATGGACTTTGGTCGATTTGCCCAAAAGGGCTAAAACCATTGGCAATAAGTGGGTTCTGAGGAAGAAGCTAAATACTGATGGGAGTATCGCAAAATACAAAACATGTCTAGTTTTCAAAGGCTTCACTCAAGTGAGTGGTGTAGACTACTTTGATATATACTCACCTGTATGTCACTATGCGATAATTAGGATTCTTCTCGCACTAGCATCTATTGAACACTACACTGTTCATCAGATGGATGTCAAGACTGCATTTCTGAATGAAGATCTGACTGAGGAGATCTACATGCACCAGCCTGAAGGGTTCGTCATAGAAGTTCTAGAAAATAAAGTCTGTAAGTTGATTAAGTAACTATACGGATTGAAACAAGCACCTAAAACATGGCATGAAAAATTTGACACATGTGTAAAAGGCTTAAGTTTCAAATCCAGTCTATCAGATAAATGTCTGTATGTAAGACCAAGTGCAAATAGAGTAGTCATCATATGCTTGTATGTTGATGATATGCTAATTCTGGGCACTGATCAGTCTGAGGTGAAAGACGTGAAAGTTGCCTTGACGGCACAATTTAGCATGAAAGACCTAGGTGAGGTGAAAACCATCCTAGAAATGGAAGTGAACTTCATAAAAAAGGGCATTACCCTGAGTCAGAGTCACTACATTAGGAATCTACTAGAAAAATGGGGTTACGATAAGAGCAAAAAGGCTGAGACTACATACGATTATAACAGTAGACTGAAACCGAATGAAGGTTCAGCTATTAGACAGTTGGATTATTCCAAACTCATAGGAAGTCTCATGTATGCTACTACCTGCACTAGACCCTACATAGCCTTTACGGTCGGCATGTTGAGTAGATTCACCAGTAACCATGGGAAGGACCATTGGGACGCCTTAGACAGGCTAATGAGATACCTAAAGTATACTGAGAAGTATGTTTTATGTTACGGTGGGCATTCTCCAGTGCTTGAAGGGTACTCCGACGCATCTTGGTGCTCAGAAATAGCTGATTGTTGATCCACTAGTGGTTTTGTGTTTACACTAGGAGGAGCTGCAGTAGCTTGGAAGTCTAAGAGGCAAACGTGCATTGCACTATCCTCTATGGAATCAGAACTCTATGCTCTCGCTTCAGCTGGAGAAGAAGCAGAGTGGATAAGAGATCTGATATTGGATATTCCGACGACGAGTCTAAAAATGAACTTTATTTCGATTTATTGTGAAAATCAGGCCACAAAGAACATTGCTACAAATACGTTGTTCAATGGAAAGCGAAGACAACTAAGGATGAAACATGCCTGGTTGACCTATCTCACAAGTCACGGGATAATCTCTCTCTTGGATGTGAGATCAAATGATAATGTAGCAGATATCCTTACCAATGGCTTATGTAAGGTTCTCACATCTAAAACATCGGGGGAGATGAGATTAACGTGCATTTAGGAGGACTTAATACCTAGCTTATGTTTTAAATTTAAGAACCGTTGTCTGCTTACATTCAAGCATCTACGTTGAGCACACTAAAGTATTTCAGATGTTATCTGATGAAAGCTAGATGTGAGATAGTTGCCAGTCATTACAAACTTGATGACTTACATAACTATTCTTTGTCAAGGCTGAATTGGGTATCATTCCAAAAAAGAATACTGAGGTTACTGATATGTGTCCTGATATTATGATTATTAGTTATATCATTCCAAACTTAATGATATAATAGTCACAGCTTGTTGTATCATTCCAAACTTGATGATATAGCACAATTGTGGAACATTAATAATAATCTTAATAATCGAAGGAACATGGTTTGATTCTATGAAATCAATGAATCTAATTTTGTGTAAATTAGATAGAGATGCTGTTTTGGGATTCTTTCCTCCCAGTTAGAGTATTAAGTTCACCCGCTGTTAGAACTAATCACTTTATTTCTGCAAATGTTTGAATTCATAGAGATTTGTCTCATGACATTCTTGTTGTAATTATTTGCAGGAAAAGTAGAGATTGGAGGAGAGACAGTTGATTTTGACCCAGATGATGATGATCTGCTATTCGCCTAGATCAATTATCAGTTTGAGCTTTCCAGTTTCTTGCTTTATTTCATGTTTGGAATATTTGGTTTGAGTTTAGCATTTTGTTATCTAAAAATCATATTTATATTTCTGGAAAAACTCTTTTGTTTGGTCATTATTAACTATTGGATAAGTAGCTTTGGAAAATGTCACACTAGTCTGCTTCTTACTGCTGCAAGACACCAATTTTCCTCCTAGAAATTGACAGGTACCTGTAGTGCTTTTTTATCTTCTTTGCAACCTGCAAAGTCTGCATCTGAATAGTCTATCAGTAGAAAATCTCCATTCCTAGGGTACCAAAGGCCTAGATTAGGTGTGCCCTTAAGATATCTCAAAATCTTTTTTTACTGTAGTAAGATGAGATTCTTTAGGGCAGGATTTGTATCTAGCACAGACACATGTAGCATACATGATATCTGGTCTACTAGCAGTAAGATATAGGAGGGAGCCAACTATACCTCTATACAAAGTTTTATCGACAGGTTTCCCTGCATCATCTTTGCTAAGAGATACACTTGTCCCCATTGGAGTTCTCATGGTAGTGGATGATTCCATAACATACTTCTTAATTAACTCCAGAGTGAACTTAGACTGTGATATGGACAATCCATCTTCAGTCTGTCTTACTTGGAGATCTAAGAAGAACTTAAGTTCTCTCATACTGCTCATTTCAAATTTCTCTTGCATAAGTTTTGCAAACTTTTTACAAAGGTTACTTTCAGTAGACCCAAATATTATGTCATCAACATATATTTGGACTAGGATTATCTTTCCTTTGGACTCCCTAAGGAATATAGTTTTGTCTATTTTCCCACTTGAGAATTTGTTCTCAATGAGAAAATTAGACAGGGTTTCATACCAGGCCCTTGGGGCTTGCTTTAACCCATATAATGCTTTCCTAAGTCTATAAACATAATCAGGTTTGAGAGAATCAACAAAACCTAAGGGTTGCTCTACATACACTTTTTCTTTTAGATTTTCATTTAGGAATGCTGATTTTACATCTATTTGGAATACCTTAAAGCCTTGATATGCTGCATAAGCAAGGAACATCCTAATTGCTTTCAGTCTTGCTACTGGGGCAAAGGTTTGATCAAAATCAATACCCTCTTCCTGCCTATATCCTTTTGCAACAAGTCTACTTTGTTCTTCACAATGATCCCATTTTCATCCAGTTTGTTCCTAAAGATCCACTTTGTTCCAATGATGTTGTGGTCTTTTGGTTTAAGAACTAATTTCCAGACCTTGCACCTTCTGAACTGATTCAGCTCCTCTTGCATGACATCAATCCAATGTGGGTCTACAATTACTTCTTCAAATTTCTTGGGTTCTACTTGTGATAAGAAACTAGAGCAAAGAACTGTGTTCAAATTCCTGCTCCTTGTTTGCACTCCTTGTCTTGGATCACCAATTATCTGATTTTTTGGATGATCTTTTAAGTGTCTAATAGTTGGAGGTAGTCTATCTTCAGGTTGAACACCTTCAGACTCTTCATTATGTTGTACCTCTTGATTTTCATCAGCATCTGAAGAGTCTTGTACTCCCCCTGGACAGCAGCCTCCATTTTCCACTTCCTGATTTGCAGTTGAATCTTCTGTAATGCAAGCACTACTTGGCAACTCACAGTTAATCAGTTTTGTTTCATCAAAGACAACATGTACAGATTCTTCTATAACTTGAGTAGTCAAGTTGTAGATCCTATAAGCCTTACTATTGTTGCTGTACCCAACAAATATCCCCTCTTGAGATTTGGCAGCAAACTTAGTTAGATAAGACTTGTCATTATTAAGGACATAACACTTGCGACCAAAGATCCTAAAATAGGATAAGTTTGGTTTTCTGCCCTTCATAATCTCATAGGGAGTCTTTTTTTGGTTTTTGGTGATAAAAGCCATATTGACCACATGACATGCAATGTTTACTGCCTCAGCCCAGAAATATTCTGGGAGAAAAGTGTCACTCAATAGAGTTTTACCAGCCTCAATCAGTGTTCTATTCTTCCTTTCAGCAATTCCATTTTGTTGTGGTGTTTTAGGTGAGGAAAATTCTTGGAAAATCTCAATTCTTCACACAGTCTTGTCATACTCTCAGATTGAAATTCAGTCTCATGATCACTTCTGATTTTGACCACTGTACTGTCCAGTTCATTCTGAATTTGTTTGACAAAGCTATATAAAACACTTGTGGTTTCAGATTTTTGTCTCAGAAAGAACACCCATGAATATCTAGAATAGTCATCTACCATCACAAAAGTGTAGACCTTCCTACCTAGTCTATGAACTAGCATAGGATCAAATAGATCCATATGCAAGAGGTATAGACACCTCACTGAATCCTTGTTTTCAAGGCTATGAAAGGAGGATTTAGTCTGCTTGCCTTTTTGACAAGCTGAACATATCTCATCCTTTATACACTTAACTTGAGGATCATTCCTCACTAACTCTTTGCTAAAGAGTTGGCCAATAGTCTTGTAGTTAAGATGAGCCAGCCTCTTGTGCCATTTAACACAATAAGAGACTCTCTCATCAGCTACAAGACAAATAGGAGAAACATTGTTCTCATACTCAAAGTTAAGACAGTACACATTTCTTTTTCTATATCCTGTCAATATGACCTTTTGATCACTTGACCTTTTGATATGACAACCATTCTTGACAAATGAAATGTCATAACCTAAATCACTCAGGTGACTTATGCTAATTAGGTTATGTTTCAAACCCTTTACATAGGCCACTTGAGTGATTGTAACTGAATTATTAGAAATGTTACCAAATCCTTTGATGATTCCTTTTCAGAACCACTAAAGGTTACTTTAGGGCCATCCATGATAGGTGAGTAGTCCCTCAGCAGTCCCCTAGTTCCAGTCATGTGTCTGGAACATCCACTGTCCAAGTACCATATAGGGGCATGACAACTTGGACTAACCTGCAACAAAAATTACTTAACCTTAGAACCCAAATAAGTTTTGGGTCCTTGGTTCATGTTAGCCTGAAATTTAACAAATCTGCATGCATGTATTCTAACAGTCAGACTGCTACTCTCCTTGACACTAGAATTGTGTCAACAATCTAAGGCAAAGTGGCCTACCTTGCTACAGCACCAACACTCAAACTTGTTATACCTTTGTTTAGGTACAACCTTAGCTGAATTGTTTACAGCAGATTTCTTGTTTTGTGCTGGGGCTTTGCCTTTCTTATTGGACTTAGCAGTCCATGCAGTTCTCTTAAACCCTAATCCTGCTTTACCCTTTTGTGACACAAAGTCATCTATTAAGGGTAATACAGATTTTGGCTTAGAAAAATTAGCCACAATCTCTTTCTCTTTCTGAAGTCTAACCTCCAGATTTCTAATCTGATCATTCTTGAATGTGATTGTGCCCATTTGAATAACAATTATGTTTTTCAATCTGGCAATCTCATTCAGCTTTTGGTCCAGCAACTTCTCTGAATCAGATGCAACCATCTTAAGATCTGTAATTTCCTTAGCCAGAGTTTTGGCCAGGTTTTTGCTTTTCTGTAGTGCCTGCAACAAGTCTCCATATTTATCTATCAGCTGATGAATATTACCTTCAGAATCAGACCCATCCACATCACTTGATACAGAAGTTGCTAACTCTGACTCAGTACTATAATCTGAATTTCTAGAAAGACATTGTATCTTACTAGAACCAGGCTGATCCTTGCACTTGTCTTCTTCTAATACAGCAATCAGTCCCTTACATTGATGGTCTTCTTGTTCATAGATAGAGTTCAGCACTTGTAGAAACTCATCTTCTTCATCTGCTGCATATAGTCCAATGTATGTCTCAGCTTCAGATTCTGACTCTGAAGATGATTGGTTTGTCAAGATCTTCTCCTTCTTAGCAACAAAGGATTTCTCCTTCTTGCTCTGATGTTGATTCTTTTTTTTATCAGTGGACTCTTTTCTTTTATCTGGACACTCAGCTAGCACATGTTCAGGCCTATTACAGTAGTAGCAAACTATCTTTGATGTTGTAGATTTGCTTGGCTTAGATCTGCTCCTGTCCTTCTTGGATGACTTTCTCTTTTGATAATAGTCATCCTTAGGCTGAGATGTGGAGGGCTTAGACCTCCACTGCTTCTTCTTCAGGAATCTCTGAAACTGCCTTGTAAAGGCAGCAAAATCTTTATCTGAGTTACTGCTATCTGAACTTTGGTTGTCTGAATTATCTGAAGTAATTTCAGCAACTATCTTAGGAGGTGATGGAGACATCCTCCTATTCTTCCTAGTGGCTTCAACCTTGAAGGCCACAGACTTTTCTCTATGCTCCCCTTTTGCACTTTTCTATTTCTCTTTCCTAGCTATCAACTGCATCTCATATGACAGCAATTTTCCAATCAAGGTTGGGGGAGAGATATCTACAAGTTTGGTCACTTCCCTAATGGCACAAATCTTAGTGTCACAATCCTTTGTTAAGGATCTTAGGAATTTATCATTCAGTTCATATGTGCTGAAGATTCTTCCATAGAACATCAGCTCATTTACTATTCTATAAAACTTTTTATAACACTCAGTTATACTGTCAGACTTTTTATAACACTCAGTTATACTGTCAGACTTTCCCTGTCTGAAACTCTCATATTCCTGGTTCAGCATATATTTTCTATTTTATCTGACTTCTTCAGAACCCTCCATGTAGACTATCAAAGTATCCCACATTTTTTTAGAGGTCTTACAGTGAATCAAATTTTGAAAGGTTGAATCATCTATGACACTTACTATGATATTCTGGGCTCTTTTATTCATAGTTGCCAAGATGATCTCATCCTTTGTCATCTCTGAAAACTCCTTGGGAATTCTTTGGTTTGCATCTAGAACTGAAATCTTCATAGGAATATAAGGACCTTTCTTTACTGTAATGTAGATCCTTGGATCAGAAGCCTCCATAAACAGCCTGACTCTTTCTTTTCATATTCCAAATATCTCCTTTCTGCATATGGGTAATTTCATAGAACCTAGTTCCTTATGATTTTCTCCTGAACTCATTTTCTTGATCTTGAATCTGCCTTATGGATCTAACTCAGACTGTTAAGTCCTTCTTTGAGGAACCTCCCTCTGATACCACTTGAAAGAATTAGTGTCTAACCACCTAGAGGGGGGGTGAATAGGTGTAATTCCTTTTTATCTTTTAAGGCAGATAATCTGTTTAGTTAAATAATAAGAAACTGTAAATTCTACAGCTAACACAGCACAACATTCACAACAACATTCAATCACAGAGTGCACACAGTTTTTATAGTGGTTCCCCAAGGTCTGGGTATATCTACTTTCCCCTTCGCCTATCTAGCAGTGTACTAGATTCGGCCTAACTTTTGCTCTTCACCTCAGATCCTCAGATCTTACAACTCAGAACCTAATAAGGCTCCTACAGCTCAGGCAATCTGCCCTACCTCAGCCTACACAAGGCCTACAACTCAGAGATACAATCTCCTACAACTCAGGCTCACAGCCCTATCTCAGCCTTCAACAAGGCCTACCACTCAGAGATCTAAATCTTCTACAACTCAGCCTTTATAACACAGGCTTATAGCTCAGATCTAGATTAGATCCTACAGACAATTGATTTAACAAATGTAGTTTACCACCATCCTGGTAGAGAGAGAATGGATGGATGGCTTCTTGTTCAGTTCTTGGAAGAATCTGATGGCAGAGAACAATCTTTATTAGCTTTCTTCAAAGCTTCTTGAATCTGAAATCAGTAGGGTTGAACTCTTGAGAAGATGATCATCAATCAGCTTCTGACTTGAGATTCAGATCTCGATCTGAATCTTTCTTGATAGCTCGGTTCAGCAACTGCACATCAGTAGATGGAGCTCTCTCTCTCCTACTTCTTCTTAGATCTTCTGATGAAATTTTTTTGTATTATTACTTCTATCAGTTCTCTTTCTTCTCTATTCTATTCTATTCTTTTGATGAAGGTGAAAGCCTTTATATAGACTTCCTTCATGGTAACCGACTGATTCGATTTCTAACAAACTTCTGACAGCTTTGACAGTTGCAGTAGACCGGTTGAAATGACAGCTGTCAAGTCATCCAGTCACCTCTTGAAATACTGTCTCTGTCTAAAAGTGTCGAGACTGAACTTCATCATGTGTCGACACAAGTGGACTAAGTGTCGACACAAGTGGACTAAGTGTCAACACAAGCCTTGGTGGTGTCGACACAGCTCTTTTGTTGTTGTAACAGCTTCTTGACACTGCTTCTTTAGCATATGTTGACACTGATTCTGTGTGTCGACATAAGCCTTCTTTACTTTAACTTTGATGAACATTTTGCAGTGTGTCGACACAAGTTCTGTGTGTCGACACAATTGATGTCGACAAAGTCTTTAGTGTGTCGACACTGTCTCTTGGTGTCGACACAATTGATGTCGACTAAGTATTCATGTGTGTCGACACTGCCTCTTGGTGTAACACCCCAAATTTGAGAGGGGGGTCGACCAGCGTTTTCTGGCCAATTTTGGTTTCTGGCATGGGGCACACGGCCTGGGACACGGGCGTGTCCCAGGGCGTGTCAGGCTGGAGTCGACGATTTGGCCGCATATTCGACATTTGTTTCGCTCGACAAAGTGTCGAGACAGGGCACACGGCCTGAGACACGGGAGTGTCTCAGGGCGTGTCGAGCCCGTGTCGACAACCGGCCCGGGGTGTCAACATTTTTGCTCGACGATGTGTCGAGACAAGGCACACGGCCTAGGACACGGGCGTGTCCAAGGCCGTGTCAGTCAGTCGACGAACTTCGCCCGACGTTTTTCCGCGGTTTCGACACAAAGGCAGCCGACGAGTGTCGAGACTTCGCACACGGTTTGGGACACGAGCGTGTCCCAGGCCGTGTACTTCTCGGGTTATTTTCGGGGCTGTGTCGATGGAGGCACACGGCCGACCACACGGTCGTGTCTGTTGGAACACGGGCGTGTCGAGTAGAACACGGGCGTGTCAGATGCCCGTGTGTCGTTCCAGGCGCGTCGATTGGGACGGCGAATGAGGGACACGGCCCTGGACACGGGCGTGTACCAGGCCGTGTTCGGCCTAGGTGTTTTATTTTTTCAGACGGATCGTGGCCATTCTTTCCCTTATTTTGGGATCTGATGGTCCAGGACTGCTCTTGGGGAGTTAAGTCCAAGAATAGGGTTGGAAACCCTCATTCTTCTCCAAGCTTTCTCTTACTAAATTCTAGAGAGAAGGGAGAGCAAGGAAGAAGGTGAAGGAGGGTTTGGGCTGTAGGAGAGGCTTCGGTGCTCCAAATCGCGAGCCGAGTCCAGATCCGTGGAGGATAGATCTTTGCGAAGGTTTTCATCCGGATATTTTTCCATGGCTAGGAAGCGGAGTCGGAAGGTAACGACACTTCTGCTCTTGATTTTAGGATGCATGTCTTAGCATCTTTTCTTTACTAGTTTTTGGGCACCAAACACTCAAATGAGAGGGGTTTGGGTCGTCAAGGTTCAAGAGGAACCTCCGGGTCGATTGAGTCCGTCCCCGGCATGTTTTGCATTAGAAATCTGCTCCGTTAGTGGATTAGGCATGGTGGGTGAAGCCGTAGTCGCGACCGTTATTCCGACTTGGTGATGTTGCATACGAGCTTTAAGGATTCGTGAGATCCGTTGTGGCAAAATGCCATTTGTGATGTGGTGATGTTTTCCCCTTTTTCTCGAGTGAGTACGTGTAGTCAGAACCGGACAAGTTTAGCTCCTCAATGGCGGTGGATGGTTTCCTTGGTGGACAAGGTTAGCTCCGCATGAGTGGAAGATGGTTTCCTTGGTGCGCGGGAACATTGCAGTACAAATGAGGGACTAGGGTGGAATTGTCTTGGTTTGTGATGTGCCAAGGCGTGGCTGTGTCTCCGTGGTCGGCTGGCTATCCCGTGACGTTCACGTCATGTGTGGAGAGTGTCCCGGCGAGACTAGTCCCCTTTTGTGAGATTGACGAGAATGCCAAGCATGGGGGCAAGCCCGGGCAATGAGGCCATGGGCGGGTGGGGTCCAGCAAAGCTTCTTAGAATCGGTCAGTTTGTGTTTGTTGGAATCCTGACATGAGACGTCAGAGCTTGCAGGCAAGCCCGGGGCTAAGACCTTGAGCGGGTGGGGCCTTAGCAAGAGTTCCATGTGGCGGCCTGTGCGTTGTTGGGGGAGATTGTGTTACCCCCCTTTGTTTGTGGCTTCATGCCAATGGGAAAACAGTGAGTACCCAATTGATGTGATGTTGTGCTAGATGCATACGCTATAGGGTGCCTTGGGTGAAACCCGGGTGTTGCATTCATGTTGCATAGTAGGCCCTAACATTATATGCTCAACAGTAGAGAACACGTATGATGTTTGAGACATCTAAGTCTGTTTCTTTAGTTGTTTTTCTTGCCTATGATTATTGCATATGAAGTGCTAACTTGCAGGTTGGAGGAGTACCCCGGGTCCGTTAAGGCTGTCGGGAGGAGATGTGTTGGTTACACAGTTTGAGGTCAGCCTTTGTTGACCCACGTTACTAATAATTTTTACAGGGCAAGGATCACAAGCAGGAGCTAGCTCGCCGGCCAGAAAGGCCTAAGCCTCATGAAGTGTTCCCCTCTTTTGTAGCTCTACTTTTATGATATTGTATGTTTGAGACTCTTGTTTTCCGGCTTGCACGCCGAGGTAGACTAGGAGTGCTTATGCACTTTCATGACTGTTGTATTATTTTTGAGTTTGGACTCTCTCTTGTGTTGTAAGGGCCATAAGGCCATCTTTTATTACTCTTATAGTGGTGGATAACTTCTAGTCTTGCTTGTGTTTCCGCTGTGTTGTGTAAATAGTTTTGAGTGTGGGTAGTTATATCATCTTATAATACTAAAGCTGTGGCGTCTGTATGTTGTGGGGCCCCGGCCGGACCCATATTATACGGTCATTATAGGGGAGGTGTTACACTTGGTGTCGACATATTTGATGTCGACAATGCTTCACCGTGTGTCGACACTGCCTCTGCATGTCGACACAATTTCTTCTGGTGTCGACACAGCCTTTCCAAGTGTCGACACAATTAACTACAAGTGTCGACACAGCTTTTCTCCAATGTCGACACAGACCTTCATAAGTGTCGACACAACTTTTCCTGCTGTCGACACATGGACTTAGAAATTTTCTGCATTCCTGCATTTACTTAACCTGCACATATAAACTCAAAACACATCAAATACACCTTGATGCATATCATTGAGTAGGGTGAAGCTTTTTCAAATCTGGTACATATTTTCCAATGTACCCAACAAATGGGGAAGAACCCACAGGTTCGGCCAAGGCCAGGCTGGCCAGCCGACCTCCTCTGCGTTCTCCTGCATGCCCAAAATCCTGCATACTTGGGGAAAACCGGCCCCCTCTTTATATAGACTTGAAAAACCGTAAATCGGGTAAAAGGAAGGTGGGACGGCTGGATTCAATCAAACAAGGAGAAAAAAAATCTCCTAAAAAATCTCATTCATTGTTTGGAAGAAAATATATTATGCCACCAATGCTCTTTCATAATTGCCGGAATTTAGGGAATTCCAAAAAGAGCAGTCACGAATTGAGCGGTTTCCAAAATAGGATTGGAAGGTTTTCAAAAAATCAAAATAAGATGCCGCCAAGAAATTGATTTTAAAAATGATAGCACCACAGATTTGTGTGGCTTTCAAAATCAGCTTCTTGCATGTATGGAAAGAGACAGCAATTAACAAGGCTCGAGCTCACATGTTCATGTTCAACCTTGTGAATTTTGTCAAAGGTCGACTCATTTGTACCCCTAATGTGATACAAAATCCTCATAATTCAAGCGACAGTATGCCGCATTGTGCACGAGGATGCAGTCTTGCAAATGCTATCGCGCGGGACACGGGAATTTACTCTTTTCCAATCCAATGTGTAGTAGATTAGTTCTTAAAACCCTGCATAAGATTGAAAATTGTGCATTGACAATGTGAATTTAGGCTGGCCCAGAGCTGCACTCACCCGGGTACGTGTCTGGGCGTAAATTTTTGCGAAACCCGCCTGGTGAGCTCCATGTTCAGCAACACCGACTAGGGAACCCTTGGCCATAGTTCCTCTTCCCTCAACAAATCCGAACAGGCGAGGCTACCGACTAGGGAACCCTTGGTCATTCCATTGGTTTCCATTGTCCTTCTGCGGCCTCCTGTTAGGTTTATCGGCGAGAAGAGTAGGCAAGGCTTGTTCAACAGTTCTTTCGGTTTCGTATTTGTGCCGATTATTCATATTCCGCTAGTAGTTCATCCAATCTTCCTTGTAAAACTGAAGGAAGAACTTAGTCGTCAATTTGTTGGACTCACTCCATATTCAACCAATGCAAAATGCATAAAAATTTTTGCAGCAAATTAAAGATGCTAGTTATTTTTTGATTCATAATTATTTAAAAATACATGTACAATATGCAAGCAAGAGCAACAAAATTAAATTCATAGATATGGTGACGGTCGTAAACGCATGGGTTAAACCGTCATTCGTTAAGGATCGCCCAACAAACATCATCCATTTGAACATAAAAGTGGATGAAGTTCCTTAGGTGGGTTAACTAATGACAATTTAACATGTGTTCATGATCGCCACCATCATGCCAAACGGAGCCTCAATTTCGCATGAGTTTTAAAGCTTTTAGCTTTTCTAATAGCCATACTTATTACTTAACTCATGGTTTTATTTTTGTAAGAGCTTCATCTATAAATTTATAACAATTTAGTTTGAGAGCTGTTAAAGGAAGCCCAATTTTTGCTAGTGGCAACCCGTTAAAATTTGAAAAATCATTTCTTTTATTTCTCCTCTTTGAAGTTGGGCTGCCCTTAACAACTCTCTTTTTTAATCTCTTTATTTGGCCTTGAGCATCCCTCTTTTCTTTATTTTGAATGGCAAGAAGCAGATGAGCAAGAAAAGGATAACAATGGAGGGGAGTCAGCCATCACATCCCCACCGAAGTGGGAGCTCTACTGGCGGCACAAGAGATTTCTTCATCTGCTTCACGTCGAGGCCTTCGTCCTCCGCGGCCACCTCTTCTGCCTCTGCGGCCATGCGCGTTCCCTCCTTCAAGGCCCTCATGAGCCTCGGCGGCAACCGCAACCCATCGTCAACGCCGGCACTTTCCGCCTCCAACGGTCGCCGACTCCGCAACAGCGGAAGCATCAAAGGCGGCTAGTCTCACATGTTCTCCTCAAGAGTCCCGCTTGCCGGAAGAAAGAAAGGTTGCGCCTATGAGGCCACCGAGCCCTCATCCCCTAAGGTGACCTGCATCGGTCAAGTCCTTGTCAAGGCCACGAAGAAAGTGCAAGTCCAAAACGAAGAAAGTGATGGCGCTCTTCCGTGGATGTAGAAGCTCATCTCCAAACCACGTATATTATTTTGTTGTCTGGTTGTCCTTGTTTGGATTTAATTTTGCTTGTCATTTTATTGCTCAAATTTTCTTCCGTTGCAAGATCCGCGGCGAACCACCGTAGTCGCGGATCCGGTCCCAATTTCACAACAGTTTTATGGGGACTGTCAATAACAATTTAGGCTACAAGGAGTAATTTATGGACTACAATTAATCTGAGTTGCCACTAGCGAAATTTGAACTGCCCTTAACAGCACTTTTTAGTTTTGATCAAGTGAATCAAATGTGTGACATATGTCACAGTATTATTGGAAGAATACGATGTACGATACCGTTGATACTGTTGACTATTATATGGTTAATAGTGGCGAAGATGGTTAATAATGGGCCAATAATGGGCTTAGCTCCAGCTGAAAAGGCTCTTTTTTATGCTTATAATTTATTAATCTCGTAGTACTGCGCAATAATTTCATTATTAGTATATTATTTAGTGATCGTACGGACAGAAGGGCCATTATTCAAAAAATACAAGGTTTTGAAAACCGGACCGGACATCAAACCGGCGGAGGGAAAGGTTCAAGGTTGAACCGGTCCAACCGGTTCAACCGGGGTTGAACCGTTACACACACACAGAGATATATATATATATATATTCAAAAATAAAAATAATTAAAATTATCTTAGAAATTTACCTAAAAATTGATAATTTATTATCATTATATTGTGATACAAATAAAATGATGTATACATTATCACTATACTTATAAAACTTCGTTTTGCGTGACGTTTTTGCTCTGTTGAGTTTGGATAAAAAAGACATTGTAATAGAGTAATGGAATGGAACTTTGACATGACAACGGTTAATATCACAATCAAAAAAATAAAACTAGTTTTAACTTTTGAATATAAAGTGGATGAAGCTTCTTAGATAAGGTCGGACGATCAATAACGACAGTTCAAAGCGTTTATGGCTGCCACCGCCTTGCCAAACAGAGCTTAAGTATTTCATAAATTTTAATTTTTAATAGATAATTTAATAAGTTATCATAATAATATATTTAAGAAATATTTAATTTATATTATATAATTGTTTAAGTTTTTTAATATATACATTATTATTTATATACATATAACATAATACAACTTTAAACAACAAAAACCAAAAGCTCCAGTGGTCAACTCCTCTACTTGTCCGAAAAAGGTCATGGGTTCGAATCCTGATGGTTTCGAATTTTTTCAGCATTAAAAGTTTTGGGTTTCTTGACCCGCCCGGTTACGCAAAACCGTGCCCGGTTCCCGGCCGCCGGTCCGCCTGCCCGGTTCAGCGGTTCCGGGCGGTCCGCAGCTGGAGCGGTTTTCTGACCTGGACCGGACCGGCTGTGTGTCCGGTCCGCGGTTGGACCGGTCGGACCGGCCGGTCCGGTCCGGTTTTCAAAAGCTTGAAAAAATATATAATTGTCTGATTGGTGTAATATCTGAGATTTTTCAAATAAATTTTCACCCTATTTTTTATTTTACTAATTAATTTTATTATTTTTTATTAACTATTTAATTAATGAAATTAATTAAATCATATAGTTGGGACAATTAATTAAATATGAGCAAAATTAATTAAAGAATAATTAAACAAAATATAATAAAAATAAGTTCAAATTAAAACATTAAGGCTCTATTTGTCAACCAGGCGGGACACAGTTCCGGCGGGGACGATCAGGACTCGCGGCGTTTGGAAGAAAAAGTGAGCACCAACTCACGACGGCCGGCTGGAACGGGACGGAGGAGGGCCATTTGGGAAGAAAAAGTGTAGCACCAGCTCACGATGGCCGGTGGGGCCAAGCCGGAGAAAAGGCATTTGGGACAGCGGTGCGCCCTCCCTTCCCCGCCGATCGTTTTGAACAGGAGCAAGCCTCCCTTTTCCACGCTGGTCCTGGGAGCACCAGCGAGCAGGTCCCTGTCGGCTGTTTGGGACTACAACGTGTAGGTTCTCACTCCTCCCCAACGAGCACCGGGCAAGTTCTCAGCCGGAGAAAGGCGAGCTCCGTTTCACGGGAAAAGACGGCCATATTTCTCTCTCCTCCAGCTCATCTCCGCCGAAACAGTCTGCAACCGGATTGTCAAGCAGAGCATAAATAAACTCTTGATTAACATTAAAATAATGTCATCATAGAAAAAATTATATTTATAAGAACCAGCTCTTATATTTATAAGAGTCGGCGGCGGACGAAGCCCGCCGAGGCCGGACTTCACTGTCACGCGGGGCTCGGGATGCCCCCCGTGCTGTCACTCGTATGTATATATACAATAATAATACATAGACTAATATTCCAATGATCTTTCTCCACTACTTATCCTCGTCTCTTGTAATGGGCGTTTCTTAGTGGATCTAAGTAATACTATTTTTCATAATGTTACGTTATTACATATTTTAATTATTATGCTTATTAAAATATTTTAATTATTACCGTCATTATTCTATTGCTTGTTGTTCCTTTTGTTGACCTTTTGCTCTTCCTATACCTCTGCTTCAACTTCTCCCATCCTAGTTTTCTAATTAATGCATTTGAGCTTGCCTCAAGTAATAATGGTGCGCCATAATTTATGGTTCTGTTTGGGATACAGTTTTGGTTTCATTTCGATTTTAAATTGCACGAAACATGACTAGCGACATAATTGAGGCATAGTTTCGACTCCATTTTAATTTCGAATCAGACCGGTGTCTCCTTTTTGAACTTTTCTTGGAGCTACATTCTCCCTTTTAAAAGGATCTGGTTCGAAAGGGTGAACCGAGCCAAACGGAAAAGGTGACCCAAATGCAACCTTAGATTTACTAGTATGTGCAAATTAATAATTGATGTAATTGGCTACTATTATTTTTCTCATTCCATCAATTTGAACAATTGCCATTTTTAATGAAAACTTTGTGATAGGGGAGAAATTATGTCATATTTTTGTTGATTTAGAGGCATTATAGTCTTTTTTTATTTACCTTAATTATTTCTCTTATAAATACTTGAGGTTATGACTCGTATTTTGTGTGGAGTTGTAATTTGAATTAGCTTCTCTTTTTCCCTCCGCTGTTGATAGTAAATAGCCCATGTCTGTGAACATAGACGTCCCATGCCAAACCACATATATCGCATCAAGTTCATTGTTTGTGTGTTCTCAATTTTGACTTTTCGCATCGTTCTTACAACAATTTTATTAAACAGTTGGCACATTTTAAGCTTTAGGGGAGAAAATAGAGTTAATGGTTAATTTATAAAACCAATTTCAAAGTATAACACAAGCCATAAGACTTAATAAAATTCAAGTAATCAAACCGAAATTTCTGCCTCGCAACCTTTACCGACTCGCTAAAACAATTCCAACCAGCCCGTTCTCGTGCAATTCCGAGTCTGCTTAATCTCTCAAATGAACGCCGCAACACTCGGACACGCAAGCAAGCAATCTGCGCCTAAGCGCACAACGCACCTGCCCGCAAGTCCGCATAATTAGGCTCCGTTTGGTGGACTTATTTTCAGTGGTCAAGCGGTTACGCCCGCATGTACCGGGCCTTAATTAGCATGTACCAGGACTTAATTAAGGGCTGGTATATGCGGGCGTAACCGCTTGATCGCTGAAAATAAGTCCCCCAAACGGAGTCTTAACCCTGTAGTATACGGAAAGAAGGAATATGTTGAGAGGGGTGGAGAAATGGGTGCGAATAGCACTGAAAATAATGTTGGGATATAACGCGGAAACTATCCCCAAGACGCAACCAAATATTTATAGGGTGTACAAGAACATGTAAATCTGAACAAACCCTGCAAACATAAATTAATGTAACTGCAATAATAAATCATGAAGAAATGTACCGACGTCCGTTACAGAAAACACCGTGGAGGAGCCGGACTCGCTCGATCCGCGGGAGAGAGAATAATCTGGACTGCAATCCGCTAGCACAGCGGACGCACAAGATTCACCGAGAACCTTCGTCGTCGGATGACGACCAAACCACCCGCCACCAACGGAGAAACACGGTCGAGGCCAACTGCACTCACGCACGCCATCGAGGCCAAGCCGCACCACCAGAGAATACCATCATCAAGGTCACTACACTCCCGCAAGCCTTCGTCGCCAGGTCCGCATCGCCGGAGTGAAACTCCGTCAAGGCCACTGCACCACCGCAAGCCTTCGCCGTCACGCCCGCACCGCCTCATCTACTCCAAGACCGGTAGAGATCCTCTCCTCCAAGACCGGTGGCTATTTCCTCCAAAGCCGGTGAATACGTCGAGAGTCCCTCACGAGAGGAATGCTTCGCTGCCATCGCACGGTGTTGCACCAACTGCAACCACCGGCGGCATCCAACAGGGGTCTCCCACCCCTTACGACACCAAGAGTGAGATGGCGGCGGCGGCGGCTCCTCTCTCCAACGCAAGCAATGTGTCTCCTCACGTCAATAGAAGAATAGGTTTTCTCCCAGGGCTGTACCTCTTCTCCCAGGCGGGCTGGATTTATATATCTCTGCCTCAAAAACCATAAATATATATATGTTATGTGTGACTCATGAATGACGTGATTTAATATTCAAGCAATTCAAGTAGGAGAGTGATTCTCTCTCTCTAAAAGGAAATCAATATATGCTGATTTTCTTCCTTTATTGGAATTTCCAATTCATGCCCTCATTTACTCTCCTACCATTCATGATGTTTCCCCCAAAAAGGAAATACTGGATAAGTTTTGGATCTGAATCCGAACCAAAAACATAACAATCACCACCTCGGTTCGAAATTCGGAGCCACCATCTGCACGAAACATCCACTTCACACATCAACAACTGCACCAAGCAACTCTGCACGTAGCACCGCCTCAGCCCGAGGCATCAACCGACTTGTTGCAGTCGACTCATCTCTGCTCTGGCTCAACCTGTGAACGTCATCGCATTGTGATCGTAGAAACTGACTCGCATAACCCGAGTCCCAGAAGGACGATCCTCTGCACCACCACGACAATCCACCTTATCGGCCTCAGAAAACATGGGCACACCACCTCACGTTGTTGTCCCCATCAACCGGTACAGACTACCGCGCTACACAGCTTTCCTGAGCATGGTACGTCCTCACTCCACCATCAGGACTCCACCTCGGGCCACCCAACTGTAGCCACCTGAATCCAATCCGCTCAGTGATGACAAACATCCTGCTGTCAGAGTCGCTCAGACTCTCAGTGATGGTGAGGACAACATCACTCTGCACCATGACCCAGCTATCACTCAGTCCGCAACCTAGCCTCGAGGCCTTTTTGCACGCTGCGAACTAGCACTCCTGTGTGACTGCACTGTCTGCAATGGTAAAAATACCATACCCTCCTTTGGCCCAGATCGAAATCGTGCTTCACTCAATCCCTTGCCAAACTGCCTCACCATACCCATCCGCTCCTGCCAAGATGTGATCGCCCTCAAGAGTAGAGCCCACTAACATCTGTCTGGATAGCACTGCGATCATGACCTCCACTAGCTCCACCGTATCCTTCTCATACAAGAGCATTGTCACTAAGGCCGGGTAAAAAAAAGTGAGCGAGGTAAGAGTGAAACGGGTCTTCACGTCTCCCTCCGTCTCTGCAACAGCTGCCTCTAACTGACACAGAAACTGTCTGATAACACATCATGTACCCACAGATAATCTTCTCCCTGTAACATATTCGCGGTTATCATGACCTTCTCATGCAATCCACCTGTCATAGGTCAAATCCGTCACTGTCGCACTTCTTCAAAAACACTGTCCAGATTCACATTCTTCCCTGTCATTGTTGTCCTACGACACGATTAGGAGACCTGATTAATTCAAAGGTCGGATTTGAAAAGATGGGGAGTCGACCTAGTCGTCTCCCACCGCAGTCAAATCGTTCCTCGAATGTCCAATCAGTGGCCTGCAGAACCTGCCTCTGATACCACTTGTTGGGATATAACATGGAAACTATCCCCAAGGCGCAACCAAATATTTATAGGGTGTACAAGAACATGTAAATCTGAACAAACTCTGCAAACATAATTTATGTAACTGTAATAATAAACCATGAAGAAATGTACCGACGTGCGTTACAGAAAACACCGCGGAGGAGCCGGACTCGCTCAATCCGCGGGAGAGAGAATAATCTGGACTGCAATCCGCTAGCACAGCGGACGCACAAGATTCACCGAGAACCTTCGTCGTCGGATGACGACCAAACCACCCGCCACCAACGGAGAAACACGGTCGAGGCCAACTGCACTCACGCACGCCATCGACGCCAAGCCGCACCACCAGAGAAAACCATCATCAAGGTCACTGCACTCCCGCAAGCCTTCGTCGCCATGTCCGCATCGCCGGAGAGAAACTCCGTCAAGGCCACTGCACCACTGCAAGCCTTCGCTGCCACGCCCGCACCGTCTCATCTACTCCAAGACCGATAGAGATCCTCTCCTCCAAGACCGGTGGCTATTTCCTCCAAAGCCGGTGGATACGTTGAGAGTCCCTCACGAGAGAAATGCTTCGCCGCCATCGCACAGTGTTGCACCAACTGCAACCACCGGCGGCATCCAACAGGGGTCTCCCACCCCTTACGACACCAAGAGTGAGATGGCGGCGGCGGCTCCTCTCTCCAACGCAAGCAAGGTGTCTCCTCATGTCAATAGATGAATAGGTTTTCTCCCAGGGCTGTACCTCTTCTCCCAGGCGGGCTGGATTTATATATCTCTGCCTCAAAAATCATAAATATATATATGTTATGTGTGACTCATGAATGACGTGATTTAATATTCAAGCAATTCAAGTAGGAGAGTGATTCTCTCTCTCTAAAAGTAAATCAATATATGCTGATTTTCTTCCTTTTATTGGAATTTTCAATTCATGCCCTCATTTACTCTCCTATCATTCATGATGTTTTCCCAAAAAAGAAATACTGGATATGTTTCGGATCTGAATCCGAACCAAAAACATAACAAATAATACTGATTTACTTCATTAATTATCTATGTCGAGTTGTGGACCCAATAAAAAATGAATTTAAATAATTAAATGTTATTTTGAAAATAATCACATTTAACTTTACAAAAAAAGTATATTTATATAAGTAGTATGTTTATAGGGTCATGATGGGAGAATTTGCTTTAGTAGTGTTTAGTCTTGATTGTACCCACAGCAAAATGATTGAAGGAATCAATTGTTAGAGGGACCCTTCCCACTATGAGAAATATTTTGGCGTGTTACTCTCACCTTTCTCTGTGTGCGTTATTTGTATAGTTGTTCGATCTGTGATCCAACGTCAGAGCATTCTTTGACGAAATTACAACTATACCGAAATACGATCCAAATTATTGATATATGATCATTTTTCGATCAAACATATAATTTTTTGCAGGAACCGACGATCTGATAGCGCCTAACGTATGATAATCGTAGGTGAGAGCAACGCGTGAAAAACATTTCCCCACTATAGAGGTAGGGCTTTTTTGGTACGTTTAGTGTACGTGGTGCGGGGAAAATAAGTTGTTGAATCAAGCTGTGCACATGTAGACTTGGTGCATATTGGCTTGAATGATGTATGAATATCATGGTTTTCTCATTGTACCGCTCAGGAGGTAAGCTTTAGGCGGTGCTGTTAAAAAGATAAGATTCCTCCCAAGCAATAGATCATCCCGAGCTAGGCAAACAAGGAAGAAGATGAAGTTGGTGATGTTTTGTTTTGTTCTCCGATTTTCTGCAACCCTGTAATTAATCCTGGAACTCTTCCATCTATTTGAAGCCCGACCCCGTGGAGTAGGCACTGTTGTCGAACCACGCAAATTTATTGTGTACTTGGTTGGGCTTGGATCCCTTTTTTGTTGTTGCCTGTTGTACGCGTAATTTCGCATTACCACAGCGTATATTTCATTTCGATTGGTATCAGAGGCGCGGTTTTGCAACTCTGGTTGTTCTGAAATGGCGATGAAAGGAGGTAAAGCTCATGTTGGCAAGTACGTGATCGAGAAATTTAATGGCAAAAATGATTTTGGGTATTGGCGTACTCAAATGAGGGATGTTCTGATTTCCCAAAAGCTGCATAAGGCTTTGTTGGGAAAGGCCAAGAAGCCGGAGTCAATGAAGGATGAAGAGTGGGAAGATATGGATCTTGAGGGGTGCGCGGCTATTCGTCTATGTTTGGAGCGGGATGTCGTGTTCAATATTACTGAGGAGACGACGGTAGCCGGGATTTGGTTGAGACTTGAGTCACAGTATATGACGAAGACTCTAACCAATCGACTGTATATGAAGAAGTCCTTATTTCGAATGACTACGGATGAAGGCGCATCAATAAGAGATCACATTGCAAAGTTTAAACGAGTGGTTTCAAACTTGATGTGAAGATCGAGGATGAAGACCAAGCTCTTACTTTGTTATTCTCTTTGCCGGAGTCGTATGAAAATCTTGTCCAAACCATGTTATATGGGAAGGACAACATTACCATGGATAAAGCTACAAGTGCTCTCTTGTCGAATAAGATCCGGATGCTTGCATCAGGGACTGGGGCTGGTGAAACTCAGGCACAAGGGCTGATGGCGAGAGGAAGAGCACGCGAGAAAACCGTCTCACGTAAAGGGAAATCAAAATCCAGAACACCTCTTGAGCATATTCAATGCTTCAATTGCCAAGAATATGGACATTTCAAGAAGGATTGTACTCACCCAAAGAAGAAGACACCAGAAAAAGGCAAGAAGGTAGTCCAGAAGAAAGAAGATGATGAAACAAGTTATGCTTTAAGTTCTGAGCAGGGTGATGATTGCTATTCAGTATCGTCTCACGATGATCACATGACTGATCGATGGGTGTGTGATTCTGGCTGTTCGTATCTTATGTGTCCAAAGCGGGGGTGGTTTGCTACCTATCGGGTCATGGATGGAGCTACAGTTCTGTTAGACAATAATCATGCATGCAGGCTTGTTGGCATTGGAACAGTCAAGATCAAAATGTTCGATGGTGTGGTGAGAACTATTACTGATGTGAGGCACATACTGGACTTGAAGAAGAATCTTTTATCTCTTCATAAGTGTAGTTGGATCGATAAATGGACGGGCGGATCGAAATATGTACAACGTCTTTTTTTGGGGCACATCTGGATTGAAAAAAATGGAGGACCGGATTTCTTCCCGCACGGTGCGCTACAAGTACAGTATTATATTATAGAGTTACAATATATGTGAGGGTAGGAATGTGCTCGTGAATTCATGTGAGCCAAGTTTGACTTTGATATGGCTTGAGCATTGATGCTAACCTAAATTATGAATTTTGAGTAAGGTTCCATTTGGGGATGGGCATATTTTCACCGGTCAAGCGATTACGATCGCATGAATTGGACCTTAATTAAGGTCCGGTTCATGCGGTCGTAACCGCTTGACCGATGAAAATAAGCACGCCCCCCCAAACAGAACCTAAGTGTCTATGACACGGGAAAAGTTAGCGAATGTCAATGAAGTTTTGTAGGACAGGTTGAGTGTTTACGGACAAAAAAGTCATTTTGGAGGGGAGGTTCTTATACAATTTTGGGGCGTGATATTTCTGGGATCATAGAATGCATGTTAATTGGCATGACAACCATTATGACTTATTACGGCTACCACAAAAAGAAAGCTAGTTTTCAACATAAATACAAATGAAGTATCTTAGGAGAGGTTGAGCAGAGGTTGAGCGTTGTTGAACGACTTTCCATTATCGCCGCGTTCTGATCATCACCACAGCACCAAACGAATCACAACAGTACCCGATCATGACGGGCACCCAATCAATTAATTAATGCAGTTTAAAAATGAGCACACTGTCAATTAATTAATGCATAGATAATTACTTTTGCCATACTATACTTTCAGTTTTTATTAAAACTTTCTATCACTAATATACACATACGAAGTCAAATCAACTTTAATAAAATTGAGAACCTTAATTATAGTTTCTCAAAAATATCACTGACATGCTCTGTGACAGTCCTCCACAAAACCCTAATAATTCGGTACGTATTACTGCGGTTACTTTTGGATACGATCGTATTCGAAAAATACAGCCGTATTTGTGGGGAATGATCTGTGCCGTTGAAATCTGCAATCCTACTGCCAGATCTCCTCATGTGCCCCCGAAAATAGGTACGCATAACACATACGTACAAAAACCAGATTTTTCACAAAAAGTAACATGCCTAACAACCGTCTACCATAGTAGACATGAGCCCTCAACTAAATCTTTTTAAATTTTATGAATTTCTATCGTATTTTTATTTAGAAATAATGTGTAATTATTTGAATATAATTATATTATATTTTATTTTATTGAAATAGATTATAATATATATTAAACTATTAGATTAAAAATAAGAATATATTTGATTATTTTGAACATTTCATCA